>OX940975.1:8665135-9004897 GCA_954871275.1 Leptopterna dolabrata | reverse complement strand
AATATCAACAAAATCCAAAAGAGCCATCATTTTTCAAATGAAATAATATCACAGAACAACCAACTCGACTTAATACTCCGTGAATATAATCAGATGCTCCCTAGCAATGATGATCTCGGGCCAATTCCCTATTGTTGCCGCGTCCCTAGCAATAATATCTGGCTGAATGTATACAATTTCATTCACCTCCTGTAAAGAAGCCTTTCGGTGCAAATTCTGGGCCTTACTGTGAACGAACGGCTGGACGTACAATGCCTCCGGGTGGTCTCAAAAAACGTCCAAGTTCGAGAACTATTTAAAAATTTGAAAAAATTCGAGATAGCGGCGTCCCTGGGGACTTCAACCCCTATTTTTTTCATCCCTTAGAAATGGCTGACATTAACGCCGAGCTTCGAGGACCAACTAGACCCAAATGGAACCTATTAAACCGAATTTCGTCAATTTGGTTCACGTCAATTAAGAAAAGTGCGAAGTACGGCGAACGGACAAAAATTTGTTTATTGCAATTTTCGGATTCTACATACCTTGAAACAAAAACCATCAAATTTTGAGGGGGGTTAAATTTTTTTTCATGCTCGATTCCAAAGGTTCATTATTGAAAGTAACTATCCAAAAATTGACTGAAATGATTATAATTTTCCCTCTCCTCTGGGAAATCGTGAGATACATCATAATAATTTCTCCGTGCGAGAGATTAATGAGGGATGCTCCTCCACACGCATGAACATCTGCACCAAGTCAGTTGTTACAAGCTTCTTATTTATTACAACAAGACGTAATAAATTCAAAACGAATGATTTGTGACGGATCGTAATGCGGTAGTGCAGGACGCTGTAGGTCGCTTCTCGCCAGTTTATAGAGGAAGCGGCTCAGCAGGATGCACGCAGTTGTTCGGGAACACCCAAACTGCACGGTGACAAATATATTTTTACAGTCAGGCGTAAAATAAATATTAATAAAAAATAAATAAATAAAAAAGTCACGAGCGGTCCGGGTTGGCCGCCCTGAGGTAAACGAACTTCGCAACCCCTCACCTGCGGAGCTGTGATTACTAATGGCAGGTGCGAGCCTTACCTAATTTCTTCCTA
Organism: Leptopterna dolabrata; assembly: GCA_954871275.1. NCBI lineage: Eukaryota > Metazoa > Arthropoda > Insecta > Hemiptera > Miridae > Leptopterna > Leptopterna dolabrata. The sequence goes on along the minus strand of OX940975.1, from coordinate 9,003,809 downwards.
TCATTTTTAAATCCACATCGGGCGATCCTCTTCGCCGTGATAATATTCTCTCTCGACTAACAACTTCCGTCAAACTGGGCGAAGACGGAGTATTCTGGACCTTCCAGGTGCGCTGTTCAGGATCAAGGCCAACGAGAGGGGCCCGGGAAAAAGGAAGAAGGCGAAGGAACACCTACTTAGAGGAGTGAGACGTTGTCGAACCTAAATGGATGAGAAGTAGCTCAATTTAATCCCACTAATCTCGACGTTAGTTTGACACATGACTCCAATGATTCAACCTCTACATCAAGAAAACAAAACAAAATTTAGATCACACAGTCATAGCCTTTCTTCACTTTCCTTCATCACAGCCTGGCGAGATCCCTCGGAATATTTCCTGTCGAAGTCTCGATATCTATAAAATCCATCTTTGCACTATTAAAACGCTGCAAAATATTACACAAAGGTTGATTATTTACCTGCACAGATGCCCCTTCTGCGTAGATCACTGTTTTCTGCGGTCAATACCCTCGAGCCACCCCCCCCCCCCCCCCGAAAACCCTAAATCGAGTACTAGAGCCGGCCCCGGAATTAAAGTTTCCTACAAATGCGCGGGATTCAATAATTCAATCATTAATTCATGAAGCATAAGGAAAATAATAAAACCGTTGTGTAATAATTTGCCCATCAATAATACTTCCATGTTTGTTCAAGTTGCAAAAGTAGTACCTAACAACAAAATCAAAAAGATCCATCATCTTTCAAATGAAACAGTATCACAGAACAACCAATTCGACTTCATACAGCCATCCGTGATTATAATCAGATGCTACCTAGCAATGATTTTATCTTGGGCCCAATTCCCGATTGTTAGCGCGTCCCTAGTGATGATATTTGGGCTGAATGTATACAGATTCATTCACCCTGCTGTTGAAAATGCCTGTCGGTGCGAACTTCTGGGCCTTACTGTGAACGAACGGCTGACGTACGATACTCCGAGTGGTCTTAAAACCTCCCAAGTTCGAGAACTACTCAAAACCGTAAAAAAATTCGAAGAAAGCGGCGTCCTAGAGACTTCAACACCCTATTTTTCACCCCTTAGGGATGGCTGACAGTAACGCCGAGCATCGAGGACTAACTAGACCCCAAACGGGACCTACACACCATATTTCGTTAATTTTGGTTCATGGTAACTAGGAAAAGTGAAGTACGGCGTACGGCGGACGGACAGAATTTGGGTTTATTAGTTTCAAATGAACCTTGGAATCGAGCATGAAAAAATTTTGTTTACCTAACCCCCCCCTCAAAATTTGATGTTTACGTTTGAACGTATGTAGAATTCGAAAATGCAATAAAAATTTCTGTCCGTTCGCCTTAAGCCGTACGCCGTACTGAGCACTATTCTTAGTTACCATGAGCCAAAATTGAAGAAATTCGGTTTATAGGTCCCATTTGGGATGTAGTTGGTCCTCGAAGCACGGCCTTAATGTCATTGATCCCTAAGGGGTGACAAATAGGGGATGACATCTCCAGGACGCCGTTATCGCGAATTGTTTTGCGGCTTTAAATAGTTCTCGAACTTGGGAGTGTTTTTAAGGACCACCTGGAGCATTGTACGTCCAGCCGATCGTTCACAGTAAGGCCCAGAAATTGCACCGACAGGCATTTTCACAGGAGGCTGAATGGAATTGTAATACATTTAGCCCAAATATCATCATTGCTAGGGAGCACCTTGATTATATTCACGAGTATGAAGTCGAGTTGCTCTGTGATATTATTTCATTTGAAAAATGATGGCTTTTTGGATTTTGTTGATAGGTAGTGAAACTTGAACAAACGTATGAAAGTATTATTGATGGGTAAATTATATTACTCAACGGTAAATTATTACACAATGGTTCATTTATACATCTACGTAGAACGGGCTGGAGATTTTGGTATGTACTTTTTGCAACTTGAAATGCCAACCCCCTTATTTTCTGCCCCTTAGAGATGACTAGCTAGACCCCAAATAGTTCCTACAAACCGAATTTCATCAAGTTTCGTTCTTGGCAATTCACAAAAGTGCTAAGTACGGCGGACGGACAACAATTATTTTATTCCGTTTTCGGATTCTGCGTAACTTGAAACGGGAACCATCAAATTTTGAGGGGAAGGGGGGGATTTATCCCCCTTCCCTTTTCTATGCACGTTTCCGAAGTTTCATTATGAAACTAATAAACCAAAATCCACTCTCACTTTTATCCTCGACTGACCTTTCGGGACAGATGTAGCCAGTCTGTCCGCATCTGTTTGTCCATGTGTCCGCAAATCCAGGGAACGCACGTATATCTATTGTACGATAAAGTCGCGATTAGCTAAAATTTGGAGAGTAGCAGAAGGCCCCCCCGCCATTAATTTCATTAAAATCAGAGCGTAAATTAGGCTAGGTATAGCTGAAGCGCATACCTATAATATGGCTACCTATTTAAATCGTTTTGTTTGTCAATTCGAAAATGGCTACCTATTTAAATCAAATTTTTTAAATTTAAATTAATGACTAGGTAAATCGAATGTTCTTTCTTTTTTAAATTTAAGAAATACCTATACCTAACTTTATTTGTATTAAATACCTATATATATTATTTCAGTTCGTAACATGGCGATACGAATGGAAACACAAACTCTTAGATCAATGGTGAACACCGAATTTATAAAATAACTGTAGTGACTCACCAATACACTGTAGTGCACAATTATGTGCACCTGTCTGCAACATGAATGTGACAAACCGAATGTGTATTCGCTTGGGACCGCGATTCCCAATACGCCCACTCGAAACCAACCCCTCGAATGTATCGTCCATATTTCTCCCTGGCTTTCAGGAAATCTGCAAGGAATCCTTCTCATTAGACAGCGGTAACTACCTAATAACAGATCACTGTCTGTTACTTGATGGTGATCCATACCTAGGTGGTTCCATCTGATTCGACACCCTCACATAGAAAAACGCGACCAAATTTTTGTTTTGTCTATGCATGTATTCTGTTTGTGGTGGTGGTGCAGAAGGTTTGCGTGTTGAGAAGTTGGTGTCACCACTGTGGTGAACGGCGGGTTTTCACGACAGTAGGTTAGGCAGCAGGGGTCACCAGAAAGTCGTGGGTTAGTCACGAATGGATAGGAGCATGAGAGAGATGGGAGTGAGCGAGAAGATGGATATGGTAGGATGTGCTCCTATGGGATCTCTAGGCTGACTCCCCGCGGTTCTCACCAACAGCAGGAGATCTTTTAGGGTGTGCTCCCCGCGGTTTTCACCAACAGCAGGAGGTCTTAGTATATGGGAGTAAGAGAAGTCGCAACAAGGGTCGGATCGTTGAATGAAGAGCTGGGCCAGAAGGGCGAGTTTTTATAGGGACTTTTCCACCCGTCCCACAATCGGCCGTTTACGACCGTTTGAGGCGGTTGGCGGTTGGGGAAACCCCGGGTTGTTTACCAGCTCGACGTTCTCCGCGTTTATTTGGTAAAATCACACAATATTACAGGAGTGGATTCTGAGAGGGAATCACGACACTGTTATTTAATGTTAATGATTTCAAACAAACACTCATTAATGTACATGCTTATTTAACACGGTAGTGTTACTTGCTCACTTCACCTTACCGTAGACATCACCAAACCGCCATCACACAATTAAGAAATCACAACGCCAAACGACAGCCGTATGACGGACTGAATAATATTATGTACCTACCTAAAAACCTGTCTACACTGTATTTTGCATTTCTGGGCCCTGTACAACTGTTGATAGATATATAATATTGTTCTCAGGGTTGGGGAAACATTACTCCAAGCTTCGGTTAGTCGTCTATAAAGAAACCAGTTTGTAAAAAAGCAATCAAAATCATCTCATCCGTGAGATTACTGTAATCGTCATGAATAATAATGGGAGCGAAAAAGCCTGGGTAAACCATGAGCAATTCAAAAGTTGCATGATTATAAATGCAACCAATATTTCAAATGGAATAAATGAAATATTTTTAATCGAAGAGAGAGCAAAAAAAAAAACCTGTTGATGCTGTTGATTTATTTTTATTAGCCATCTCAGTTCTACGATATTAGTGGTTCCATTAGAGTCGTAGGTGGTACAATTATTTTCTGCCAATGGATAAGGACCGCCTGTACGGCCTAATTCATAATAAATAATCAAGAGCAGGATGAAGGTGAGGCCGGGCCGTCTCCCCAGGCAGTTCTACTCAGCGTCTGTAAGCTCGGTGTATAATAACACTTAAGTACACATAATTAACCGAAACTCAGAACGTAACTCATCGTTCGTGATAGGTAGTACTCTGTTTAAACTGTTTCAAAAGGCGATACGAGGAGCAATCGTGACATTTGAGGAACTGCGTAGCAGCCAGAGAACTAGCCAGCATGAATTACGCAATGCGGTACATTTAAGGTACCTACCTACCTACCTACCTACGTGTTGAAGGCCACATACCCCCCCCCCCCCCAACCCCCCATAAACCCTTCGGCCCCCTCCATCCACTCATCCATTATCCCTCGATACAGATGGTAATCACGAAACTCGAGAGTAATAAGCACGCAATGCACGAATGAATAAATTACGTTATTTTTGTTTAGCATTCGAACGAGCCCAATGAGGAAACTCGGCATCCGTGACGTCACGGTAGGTATTCCTTCGTTTTCGGTACGGCATTTCTCGAGGCGGCAGCGGTTATGGGGAGGGGAGGGGGTTAATGCGCAAAAAGGTTTATAGAACACGATAATTTGCTGAAATTACGTGTCGGTGACGGGGGGGGGGGGGGGGGGGAAGGATTGCGCCAAAGTGGAGTACGGGAGGGGAGTTTCAGGGCAGCTTATCTCCTTTCATCTGGAGCCCGAATCGGAACAAGTAACCTTTTGCTCGCTGCCGACGGAGGAGAAAAAAAACCCTGAGGATGGTAATTGACTACAATTTTATTTTAGTAGATTATTCAGAAATATATTTTCTCAAAGAAATAGTAGGCAAATTAATAATCACCAAAAGTGGCGTAGAATGATGACTCAAAAACGCTGCAAAGTCCTCGTCACTTGGGTTTATTATTCTATCGGACAAACCTACAGAAATGTTGCTGTTCATTTGTTCTTTCTTTCGTGCGCAGTAATTGAAATCGTTATTTTAGATGGCTTCCACCAGTTTTGGCCCCCAAAAACACGACCTCGGTCCCCCCCCCACCCCCCTCCCCCCTTTTATTTAAACAGATTATCTTTGAACGTTGATAAAGACATTTTTAATTGTCTTGATTCACCTGCTAATACTACTTCTAGTGTTATTATACAAGTTTATGGTGATTTCAGACAATTTCCAAGGTTTTTGACTCACAAAAAAATAAATTTCCGGAGCTTAACCTGGTTTGTAACCTCAATTCTTCACTCTTTGGTCCAAATAAACTTTATTAAAAAGTAGTCTTCTCGGCAAGACCTCCAATGTACAGTAGCGCTCCTATAGCATACCCGACATACAACTAATTGTGTTGTTCCTTAATGAAATAGACTCTTTGGTCAATCCTCCATGAACTAGACTCTTTGTTGAATATCAACACATATTAATCAAAATAATCCGATGTATAATTCTAATTAGATAATCATATAATTACTCAGTATAATTATACTACTTCATGTAATATGTATAATTCCGAATGTTCGAAAACAAGTAGTTCCGCATGTGATCAAGTTGGCACATCGTCCCATTCTTTTGTTCTTGAAAGGCAGTCGCCTCACTCTGTTCTGCTCCGCCTTCTGCTACACAGCCTTTTCAGCGTAATACGTTTTCTGTGCAATCATACAAATTCATATTCCGTTTTGTCTCTCCGAAATACAAGGATTCCGTATATCAAGAACACTCGTTTGTTATTGACTTCACCAAATATGTAAGTCTATCTGATTCAGTAATATTCGTTATAAAACCTATCGAACAAAACCTCGCTCACCTCGCTTTTGAAACCGATGTTCTGGCACGATATCGTTAGACGTCATCTGAACTAAGTTTCTATAGCAAATTAATGATCGAGATGCGTATAAGCGCCCAAAAGTAATTCTTGGTCGCAGTGATAAATATGTTAACAATGATTTGGTTTCTCTCCCGGAGTATTGTCTAGGCTCCTTCTTGAGATTGGTCCTTGTCGAGAACGCCATCGTGGTTGCAATCGACGCTCCGCGAAAAATGGCGGACCTTCGCTGTGTTCATTTTTCGGTCCGATTTTGGATTGAATTTTTTTTTAAATATATTTCCCCCTGTGCTAGGTGTCGCTCTGAAAACTGACTGTTTTGCTCACAAAATACTGACTACGTACTTACTCGAACGTTTCCGACTGGTTTTTATGGCAAATAAAGGTTCAGAGGGATTTTCTGGTTTCATCACCAAGGTGTTGATTAGGGGGTGACTGAAACGCTCTGTTCACAGGTTCCGGTAATGTCCGGTAGAGCTCTCCTGTGAACAAAATCCGATCGATTTCATAATCGAGAGCGTAAACCGTGCGTTTTTATTTATGTTCCGTCCGATATCCGATTGGAATATGGTACCTAAATTCCTTCGGATGAAATTTATGCTTTCTGTCTCCTAGCGCCATCCGCATCCGGGCGAAGTCGTACACCATCCTTGGCCCTGAAGGTGGGTGTGCGCACGAGTTCGCGCGATAGTGGTGATGCCACTAGCCCGAGTCAGGAAAGATCGACCACGGCCTTTTAGTGCACAGGCTTCCGGTTCTGTTCCGCCTAACCATATCTGACTAGGGTACCCGGTACGTAGCTCCCAATGGTGGAACGTTGTTAAATGTTCGGGCCCGGGAATAATCATAAAGCACGTATCCAAAAGCGGGGCCTATAAAATCAATAGGCCCCCAAGGGCCGCGACTCAATGGGAAGATCCGTTGGGCAGTTTGAACTTCCTGGAGGTAAAGAACGGTCCGTCGATATTTATGTAACCGTCGCAGAAAGGCCGCACGTATTCCGTCAGTCACCAGGGAGAGTTTTTCCGATCCGAAAAAGCCTTATCATTGTTAACTCAAAATATCTGCAAGGGCCCGAAATGTGCCTCTCCGCTGTCAGTTCCTCTGCTATAAAATTTTCGATGTCTGTATGTACCATGAGGGGTACATAACAGCTCCTTTCGAAATGAGTAATTTCTTTAAATTACCACATCCCTAACTTTGTGTTGAACTGACGATTTGCAATCTAAGGGCCGGTTTCACCACTAAACCATGAACTCGGTTTATCGGAAACCTAGTTCATCGTAACCGATGGATTGATCTCAGTTTAAAAAGTTTTGGGTTTCACGAAGTTAAACGAGTTTCTAGGATCGGAGTTCATGTTGAACTAAGATCAACGAAAACCAAGTTCGAGCTGCTGTTGATCCACAGTTTGAACTCTGATTTGGAAGGCAGGGGTTCGATTATTCGATGATACGATCAGGTGATAACGAGGTAAAATTGGGGGTGTCAGCTGTTTTGATAAACGTGGGAACGAGAAGCCCAGCTAACCATTTCTGTTTTTGCTTTCCCTACCTACACGTTGTTTTTCCCCGTTTTTTTTTTTCTCGCTAAACAGTTGTTTTTCTGTGTTTTGTGTCCCGTTATCCTGATTCCTAATGGAACCAAAACGAGTCAAGAGAAAACCGATCTTCACAGCCAGTGAGCGCGAGATTCCCTGTGACCTAGTAGAAAGCCACTGGGAGATATTCGACACTGTTTTGAATCTCTTCCACCAGTTCCTACGCATTCATTTTCGTCACCAAATTTCCATTTATGACAAATATTACATTTTTTTGGTGATTACTTGAACCTTCAGAAAGTGACAAAGTTCCTTATATCACTAGCCTAAATGGCGAGCATGTGATTATTTTGACCGCTAACTGTAGACAGAAAATAAAATAAACGCTATAATTCAATGTCACGACTACTTATGGAATCATTGAATTTTTATCCTGTTTTCCCATTACGTCGGCTTTTCCTCTCTGCAAAATACGATTCCTGGTTTGTGCAGTGGAGTAGACCACACAGCTTGCGTAGTCTCATTGAATTCTTATCATCAGCTCTTTGAATAATAATTGATGCACACCGAAAACGTGATTATGAATGGTTCAGTTTGGGTTTGTCTGCTGTTACATTCACTATACATTGTATTTATCTATTTTTCGTAGATTCTTTCGAGAGTCTGTATCTCAACACAAAAGTCACTCATCAAGATGTTCAAAATGTTCTGTCCTCTGGCGGAATTACCTCGGGCGGCGAATTATAATATTGTTGAGTTCATCACTTTCATCTTCGTCGAAAATCATGTTAACAACTCGCACTAGTGATCGAGACATTGTTGATGTGAATGGATAAGCGGGAGGGAAAAGTAGACTTGAACCGAGTTTATCACTGCTGATCGGCCAAAATCGAGCGTTCAGCGCTGAACTCCCGTTGAACTGAGTTCAGGGTTAAACGCCCGTGGTGAAACCCAACCTGACGGACAATCTCCGTTTACGATTTGAACCGCGATTTGAACTGAGATCAACACCTTCGTTTACGTTGGTGAAACCGGCCCTAAAATCCGTAAATTTTGTGATAAGAAAAGTCCGTAGATTTGTGGAAAAGTCCGTAGATTCGTGATAAGAAAAGTCCGTAGATTTGTGAAAAAGTCCGTAGATCCGTAATAAGAAAAGTCCGTAGATTTGTGAAAAAGTCTGTAGATCCGTAATAAGAAAAGTCCGTAGATTTGTGATAACAAAATACGTAAATCCGAGATAAAATTCTTTGGAGCATATACCTGAGTAAAGGCACATTTTGGAGGACCAAGTCCGTAAAATTACCGAAGAAAGAAAACGCAAATCGGATGCTCGAACAAACTACCAATATAAATGTGGTGCACTTATCTGATATTTGCATTTAGGGGTGAGTGAGGTCCGTTTTGATCCTTGTTCCGTTATTGAGCTGTGTACTAACCGTTTGGATTCCGTTTTTCAGTATCCGTGTGACTCAGGTCCAAATAATCCGTAACAAAATCCAGCGCTGGTGTTTTTGATATGTTGACAATGAGTGTTTTGTCAAACTTATTTGATATCCAAACAATGTCTGTGCGGTGTGTGTGTCCCGAATGTGATACTGCTTTCTGGTTACAGATTTTTTTTGCTCCCGTCCGTATATCTCAGATATTCTGTCTCCGTCATGAGTGGCCACTCCGACGACGAATTCTCCATTGCGGATGATCTTGAAGATCTGGCCCGCGAGAGGATCGCCGACCAGATGCCAGACGCAGTTCCGGGGCAACCTGGCGGTAATATTCCGCTTCCGATACCAGACTCATCCGCCCGAACCGCGAACCCTTCCGTGGAAGGGTTGCGACTCCAAGCCGCCAGGACATCCGATGAGGTCCTAGCAAGGTACCTTGAGACTTTCAAACATTCCGTGGAGGTAAGCTTTGAAAAGTTCTCTCTAACATTATCCGAACTGGACAACAAAATCAATGCCTTAGCTGGTCATGTTCAGAATCCTCCAACCCCTGTGGCTCCCATTGAGCCTATGTTGGCAAACCTCTCTAATCCGTTGCCAACAGTTTCCGCTATTCCGATGGAAGTTGATGGAAGTGTTCCATCTACTTCCCTGGACCCTCGATTTTTAAATGTCCAGTTGTCCGGAAATGAGGGAACCCCCTATAGAGTACGTAAAATTGATTCTGTCCGCTTTACACCTGTGGCGAAGCTAAAAGATGCTGATCAATTTAAGTATCCGAGTATGTTGACGAACCCTCCTTCCGAGAAAAAAAAAAAAAAAAAAAAAAAAAAAAAAAAAAAAAACGCCTCCCTCTGGTTTTGTTCCGAAGTTTGGTCAGTCATCTGTTCCCTCTGGTTCCGTTCCGAAACGTAGGTATTCACAACTTCCGAAACCGAAACAAAGTCCCAAATATGCTGGGACTAGTCGCTCTATTCCGGGTCCACGTCTGTATAAGATGCCCGCTGGGCAAGCTAGGCTCCTTGAGCGGTTTTTCAGGCAGCATTCCGATGCTGTCTTCTCCGTGGTCCAGCCTTCCCTCGCCGTGTCCGAGGACGATTCTGATGTGTGGGTTGCCATGGGCCCTGAGGAAGCTCAACATGCGAGTTCTCTCAACCTTCTAAGTGAAAACCCCGGAAGTTCAGGTAATGCGAAATTTTACTGAAACCTCTAGATGCTTAACAGCTGCTGTGGATTCTGGGTGCCCTGTATTGCCCCACAATTTACTTTCTGTATTGTGCAGGTATTTGTTTTCTGTATTTGATTTCTGTATTCTGTTTGTCCCACAGTTTGTTTTCTGTTCGGAAAATTGCACGGGCTGGCATCACTGTTCTTCTTTTTCAAAAGATAAGGTCGATTTTATTTAGGCTGACACGGGTGTTGTCATCAAATCGGGATATTTCCGCGAGAGGCTCTGGTGGGTTGACTTTCCGATCGCCCACCATTCCGATTCCGTTAATTTTCTGCTATGTGGTATGTCCGGGGCAAAACGGCCCACACTTGGTGCTACCCTGGCTGCTTTCCATGGACAGCCTTGCACTTCCTCTCGGGTCGGTCTTCGGCTGGGAGGGAGTGATGTGGAAACGCATCCTGGTTCATCTGGGAGGGAGCCTAGGGAGCATTCCGAATCCTGTCCTCCTATGGTCTGTAACGACACACCTGTGACTAGCCAAGATTCTATTGACATTAAAAATTCAAATTTTTGATATTGGAAATACCGGCAAATTTCCGATCTGGTGATGACCCAAAACAAAACAATGAATCTAGAAATTCTGAAAATATTGTTGTTCTCCAGAAAAGTCAAGACAGGGATTCTGAACCCTCTACATACAAGGAAGCTTTGGCTTCTTCCGATAAAGACTTTTGGGAGGGAGCTATCCGGGAGGAACTTGAATCCTTGATTGACATGAACACCTGGGAACTCGTATCACAATCGAGTTTGCCTCCTAGGACTAGAGTTATCAAGTCTAGATGGGTTCATAAGAAAAAGCGAAAATCTGATAGGTCAATCCGCTACAAGAATAGGCTAGTGATAAAAGGGTTCGCAGATACCAATGAGTATCTGATTTCCGAAATTTTAGCTCTGGTCGCCAGGCTAGGTGACGTCCGCTTATTTCTGTCCGTAGTCAATAAATATAAATTGCACTTATTTCGATTGGATGTAACTACTGCTTTTCTGCATGGCACTCTTTAAAAGGCAGTCTACATGGAAATTCCGGAAGGTCTTGTTGAATTAACTAAGCTGGAATAAGACCCAAATGACCCATTTGTCTGTTGTCAGAAGAGATCATTATATGGTCTCAAATTGTCACCCAACCTCTGGTATAAGAAATTTAATGAAGTCTTTAACCTGGGGTTTGAGGCCTATCCGTTTCAGTCATGCTTGTTCAAGTGACATCATGGCTCAATCTTTGTTCTAATGCTTATCTATGTTATGAAAATTCTGAAGTATCTGAAAGGTACTTCCGATTATTGTATTCTGATTTCAGGAAATTCCGAGGATCTCACTGCATATTCTGATGCGTCCCTTGGAGCCAGTGAAGCCAATGGTCGTTTAACCACTGGTCACTTGATAAAATGTTTTGGGGACGTAGTTGCTTGGAGATCGAAAAAGCAGTCTCATGTTGCTCTGTCAACTTGTGAAGCTGAATATATAGCTATGTCCGATACCTGCAAAGAACTAACCAATATTCGAAGTTTGTGTGAATTTTTGACAGGTACGATGTTGATTCCGACGCTGAAATGTAATTGTGCTCCAGCAGTATCAGCTACAATGATTAATGATTCCAGAACTCTGAAGCACATCGTGAAGCTGTGCATGCACTACGTGCACGAGAATTACAAAAAGAATAAGTTACAAATTGTCTGGGTGCCGACTGAGGATCAGTTGGCAGACATCTTTACCAAGGCGCTGCCTTTGGAAAAGTTTCTCAGATTCCGTGAACAACTAACCTTTCGTAATTAAATTGTTGTTCTTTCTCTGCACTTTCAGGAGCAAAGGAGCCATGGGTGTAACTTCCCCATCGACTCACCACTACTCCGACTGCTCCATGACTCTCCGACTCCTCCGTGAATCTCAGACTCCCGCAACCTCTCTGAGACTCTCAGATACTTCCGATTTCTCCGACAACTCCAATATCCGACATCCGTAAAATTTCCATTATTCGAACTTATAATCCGTATTGACCAAATTCAAAATTTTTTAAATGAATCTGTATATGCTTACGCAACTTGCACCTGCTAGCTTTGGAAATTCAGTTTTTGACTAGTGAATCTAAAATCTGTAATCTAAACCTTGTTTCTCCTTGTGTGTAATTAAGGGCCGGTTTCACCACTAAACCATGAACTCGGTTTATCGGAAACCTAGTTCATCGTAACCGATGGATTGATCTCAGTTTAAAAAGTTTCGGGTTTCACGAAGTTAAACGAGTTTCTAGGATCGGAGTTCATGTTGAACTAAGATCAACGAAAACCAAGTTCGAGCTGCTGTTGATCCACAGTTTGAACTCTGATTTGGAAGGCAGGGGTTCGATTATTCGATGATTTGATGATACGATCAGGTGATAACGAGGTAAAATTGGGGGTGTCAGCTGTTTTGATAAACGTGGGAACGAGAAGCCCAGCTATCCAGCTAACCATTTCTGTTTTTGCTTTCCCTACCTACAAGTTGTTTTTCCCCGTTTTTTTTCTCGCTAAACATAGTTGTTTTTTTGTGTTTTGTGTCCCGTTTTCCTGATTCCTAATGGAACCAAAACGAGTCAAGAGAGAACCGATCTTCACAGCCAGTGAGCGCGAGATTCCCTGCGACCTAGTAGAAAGCCACTGAGAGATATTCGACACTGTTTTGAATCTCTTCCACCAGTTCCTACGCATTCATTTTCGTCACCAAATTTGCACTTATGACAAATATTACATTTGGTGATTACTTGAACCTTCAGAAAGTGACAAAGTTCCTTATATCACTTGCCTAAATGGCGAGCATGTGATTATTTTGACCGCTAACTGTAGACAGAAAATAAAATAAACGCTATAATTCAATGTCACGACTACTTATGGAATCATTGAATTTTTATCCTATTTTCCCATTACGTCGGCTTTTCCTCTCTGCAAAATACGTTTCCTGGTTTGTGCAGTGGAGTAGACCACACAGCTTGCGTAGTCTCATTGAATTCTTATCATCAGCTCTTTGGATAATAATTGATGCACACCGAAAACGTGATTATGAATGGTTCAGTTTGGGTTTGTCTGCTGATACATTCACTATACATTGTATTTATCCATTTTTCGTAGATTCTTTCGAGAGTCTGTATCTCGGCACAAAAGTCACTCATCAAGATGTTCAAAATGTTCTGTCCTCTGGCGGAATTGCCTCGGGCGGCGAATTATAATATTGTTGAGTTCATCACTTTCATCTTCGTCGAAAATCATGTTAACAACTCGCACTAGTGATCGAGACATTGTTGATGTGAATGGATAAGCGGGAGGGAAAAGTAGACTTGAACCGAGTTTATCACTGCTGACCGGCCAAAATCGAGCGTTCAGCGCTGAACTCCCGTTGAACTGAGTTCAGGGTTAAACGCCCGTGGTGAAACCCAACCTGACGGACAATCTCCGTTTACGATTTGAACCGCGATTTGAACTGAGATCAACACCTTCGTTTACGTTGGTGAAACCGGCCCTAAGAAACAATGTCAATACAATACGTCAGATACCGTTCAAGTTAAAATTGCTGTTCAATTTAGGAAATTTATGGTATACCACTGATCAATGTTCAAATTCATAAAAATTAATGTTTGTCATATTGTCCGTTGCAAAAACTGTTGTTTCACTTTTTACATTTTCGGTATCTTGACTGTCTTTCCTCGAAGAGGAGGGAGTATTAAAAAGTAGTCTTCTCGGCAAGACCTCCAATGTACAGTAGCGCTCCTATAGCATACCCGACATACAACTAATTGTGTTGTTCCTTAATGAAATAGACTCTTTGGTCAATCCTCCATGAACTAGACTCTTTGTTGAATATCAACACATATAATCAAAATAATCCGATGTATAATTCTAATTAGATAATCATATAATTACTCAGTATAATTATACTACTTCATGTAATATGTATAATTCCGAATGTTCGAAAACAAGTAGTTCCGCATGTGATCAAGTTGGCACATCGTCCAATTCTTTTGTTCTTGAAAGGCAGTCGCCTCACTCTGTTCTGCTCCGCCTTCTGCTACACAGCCTTTTCAGCGTAATACGTTTTCTGTGCAATCATACAAATTCATATTCCGTTTTGTCTCTCCGAAATACAAGGATTCCGTATATCAAGAACACTCGTTTGTTATTGACTTCACCAAATATGTAAGTCTATCTGATTCAGTAATATTCGTTGTAAAACCTATCGAACAAAACCTCGCTCACCTCGCTTTTGAAACCGATGTTCTGGCAAACTTCATATTCGGTCTTCTCGCCCTAAAAAACATGGAAAACGATAGATCGCAAGCTCGTGTTCAAACCTCAAAAAACCCTCGAAAACCCCTATTTTTCCACCCATTTTCCCCCCATAACGCCCCTGGGTGTATTCCGATCGGGCTGCTGAGCTTCGGAGCACAACCAGAACCGAAATGTGTCTCAAAAGGGGACCCAAACTGTGTGCGGAAGAACGACGGTTTTATACCAAAATTTAACGTAAATTAATGCAGAACCTTTGCAAAAAAATATTTAAATTGATTATTTTTTTTACCATACTGAACCGCAATCATCCTGCATTACCAACACACTAATCATCAGCACATTGTGCTGGGTTGAATTACTATAAGGGATTACGCTGATGTCTAAAATCTAAATGACCTACGTTATTTAAATACTTCAATGGGTATTACACTATCCTGTAATGAGACGTTCGGTTCGATAAAATATATTATTTTGTTTTCAAAATATATTTTATCTATTTTCACTACATTTATCTAGTTTGATCCACAGAACGAGGAGACAAGCAAAAATTATTTAGGACTACTAACGTCCATAAAGGACTTTACCAGCGATTAACTGCCATTCGGGCGTTCAGGGCAGCTAAGGCTGAAAAAATATTCCGATAGAGAGAAACCTCCTCCGGATTTCTTGTTACTCGAAAGTGGATGCCATTTTATCCCTCTGATTCAGATAAGTTTGAGGATAAGCGTCGAATTATTCGGAAGTTTTCGGGCGTAGAGCAGCTGTAGAAGAGCGTTGGAGGAACCGGTTTTGAAAGTTTTTTTCCCTCATTTTTTTGCACCTCGGAGGAATGTGATAATTAATAATTGAAACACTTGGACATAATACCGGAGATTTGGCTTGGAGAAAAGTCGGTGATGGATTCGAAACACGTGGTGGCGTTTCCAGTCGGATTAAACTTGATAAACGTCGAGTTTCAAGATGATTGAAAACATCTGGTTGACTTCCATTCGAGTTTCGTGGTCGCTAGAGGTCGCAAGACGTCACAGTTCTTACATCATTATTGATGAGGGAGACGGTCCTAGGGGTTTTAGGGGTTAAATGTTCGATTTAGGGTCGCAAAATCCAGTATTTTGAGCAAATTTTCAAAGAAAATACGATGTTGCAATGGCCCCAACATTTATTTCCGAAGAAAAGCCGTTTTGGAACATCCTGAATCCATCCCTCAATTTTGAAATTGTGTAGGGGAAGGTGGGGTAAGATGACGAGGTTAAGCTTTCATGTTTTTTTCTGACCACTCTGAATGAATAAGAGAACTGAAAATGCTATGAAAAGTTTGTCAATATATTACCTGATGTAATCCTTGTTTAAAATTGCGTTATTAAAGTTCAATGAGGAGAACCTAATGTTTTTCAGAAAAAGTTATTATTAGTCATCTTACCCCAATCACGGGGTAAGATGACGAATGTGGTGGGGTAAGATGACGAACAAAATTTTTTTAATCAACATCTTTATTTAAAAATGAAACATTGAAACATTAATTGTGAAAACATTATTTATTAACACAAAAGTCACATTTGTAAGGTGTTTGAGCGACTTCCTCTTGATCCCAACCTGAGCATTGGGCGTGAGCCCATTTGAGGCACTTAAAACAATTGTACCATACTTCATCTTTTCCCTCTTCCCCACATATGATACAGAATTTATCCTCATCGAAAACATCGAAATCCATATCGTCATCAGTGTCTACATAGGGCACGGGATTATGAGACTCGTCATCAGAAGATGAAGAGCTGACAAATAGACGTCTTGTTTTGTTTTTGGTTCCTTTCTTTTTCTTTCCTTTCTCTGCCAACTTTTTCTGTCTTTTCTGCTCTTTCTCTTCTTGCACCTTCCTTTTCTGTTCTAATGCTCGTTTTACAGGAGTTCCCGATAATAGGAAGGATGGCAGTTTCTTCTTTGGTTTTCTAGCAGTCTTTTTTTTAATGACTGTGGACCTTCTAATATTGCGGCCTCCATGTATTTATCCTCCCACTTCTTCCTGGTACTAGTTCGCTTGTAGGTGGGAGGCATAGTGTACCGACCTTGAAATAGCATTACATTATAGTTTTAAACTCTTTTAAACAAACGAATGTTAAAAAATGCATCTGGGGTAAGATGACGAATTGGGATCTGTTCGTCATCTTACCCCATTGTAAATTCGTCATCTTTCCCCGACTCGCCATTTTTATTGAGCACATGTTTACCACCGACTAAGAGTCTAGATAGAAAGAAGGATCCTACATGAATTTGTAGGTCCTTTAGTGTACTTTCATAATATATAGGAGAATAACTTGAAAAACTTACCTTAGACTTGTGATGGCTTGCGTTTCAGCGCGTGGAAATTTCTGTTTATCGCAATGCTAACAAAAAAAGGGTCGTGCCTACCTGCTAAGAGCTCGAGGACAATGGGCTCGGAAGGGGAAACCTCCTCTCTCATATGGCAACCATCTCCATCCTACAGCGTGCTGCTTTCTAGGATTGACAGCTAGAACTACTGAATTCGTCATCTTTCCCCATCCGTCATCTTACCCCACCTTCCCCTAATAAATTTTCCTTCCAGACGATATCTGACCTCGGCTAAGAGATTATTGGCCAAAGCTTTCGGTACACATCAAGACCAAATTTTAAATTTTGAATAACTTGAACCCTATCTCAGCTCTCGATTACCTATTCAAAAACGCTGCAAATCCCTGCACAACGGTTTATTATTTTGTATAGAATACCCTTCTGTTACAGATCACAGCTCTATGTATAGATAACCCGTCTATATAATATGATATGTACTATTCTATTATATGCATATTATGTAGATCGCAGACACTCCGTAGGTTAGTACCTAACCCCGTACTCGTTACTAGTTACCTACCTAAATCACGAGTTGAATGTTGCTAAAATAATTCTGCTGATGACAAACAGTCCTACCTAACAAAAAGAAACACACATAATGAAGTTCTGAAAAGAAATTGTTGATTAGGAGTGAAAAAAGTTGCAAAAGTACCTACCAACAAACTCCAGCCCCTTCTACGTAGATGGTATAATGAACCGTTGTGTAATAATTTACCGTTGAGTAATGATTTACCGTACTAATAATTTACCCATCAATAATACTTCAACGTTTGTTCAAGTTTCACTATCTACCAACAAACTCCAATAGAGCCATCATTTTTCAAATTAAATAATATCACAGAACAACCAACTCGACTTCATACTCCGCCAATATAATCAGGTGATCCCTACCAATGATTGGCCGTATTCACAAATTCCTATTGTGGGCGCGTCTCTGGTTACGAGATTTGGTTTGGATTGTATACAATTTCATTCACACTGGAGTCGAAAATGCCTGTCGGTGCAAACTTCGGGGCCTTACTGTGAACGAACGGCTGGACGTACGATGCTCCGGATGGTCTTAAAAAACTCGCAAGTTCAAGAACTATTTAAAACCGTAAAAATATTTACGTAAAAAAAATGGTATAGGCGTTTTGAAAATTTCAACCCCTATTTTGAACCCCTTAGAGATGACTGACAGTAACGTCGAGCTTCGAGGACCAACTAGACGCCGAACGGAACCTATAACCCGAATTTCATCATTTTTTTTTCATGGTAACTAAGAAAAGTGGCCCGTACGGCGTACGGCGTACGGCGGACAGACAGAAATATTTTTATTGCAGTTTTGGATTCTACATATCTTGAAACGTAAACCATCAAATTTTGAGGGGGGGTAAGAATTTTTTTTTTCATGCTCGATTCCAATGGTTCATTATTGAAAATAATAAACCAAAAACGCTGCAAATTATTACACAACGGATTATTTTTTCTTGTACGTAGATCACTAAATCCTTTTAGCGTAAATCCCTAAATTAGCGTAGGGTCGTTTTTTTGCGGCGGATACCTGTCTATCCACGCACGCATACAGACAAGACACGAATATCACCAGATTCGAAGTATAAAATCTCTAACATACGGAAATTACAGTAACTAATATGTAACTGCTACTTGTACATAATAAATAGGTACCTATGCATTTTTCCACAGCCCTCATCACCTGTAACGCGTCAATTCGAACCCGGTCACTGATGGAACCAAAGTAGGACCCTCGACAGATTACCAAGTTTTCAACTAACTTGGATGATTTCAGTAGTTGTATACATATCAATAAAATCCAAAATAACCAACCTCCTTCAAATGACATAATAACACGGAATAGCTATCTCGATTTCATGAAGCCACGCCTGTTTATAATAAGGTGCTTATCTAGCAATGATATCTGGGCTGGAGTTATGTAGGTACACCGTATGATTCAGATGTTGACGAAACCTTTTGGCTCAGGGCCACCGTGAACGAACGGCTGGACGTACAATGTTCCGGGTGGTCTAAAACAATCCTCAAGTTCGGAATCAATTAATTTAAAAAAGCCATAAAAACCATATATTATCGTTAGAAACCAAACCCCCAGTTTCATCCCTTCGGGGTGACTGACAGCCTAACGCCGAGCTTCGAGGACCAACTCGACCCCATATGGGACCTACAAACCAAATTTTGGTAATCATGGCAAATCACGATAAGAAAAGTGCGAAGTTGTGGCGGAAGGACAGAAATTGTCTTATTCAATTTTTGGATTCTACGTAGGTACATACCTTGAAACGAAAACCATGGAATTTTGGCAGGAGAAGGGGGAATAAATGAACTCATAATGAACTCTCAAATCACTTTCCATCACAGTACTCACTTGCATTTAAAGTCGTCATCATCATCATCATCATTCATTTAGAGTTACCACAATTATTTTAGGAGAGAAAATGCGTTTAAATTAAATGACACTTCAAATTCTAGGCAAAATAAAAATGTTTGCTAGACAAAATAAAACGACGCTCATTTGACCCATTTTTTTCCACTAAGAAAAATGTAACGCGATACCAATAAAGAAACTACCTAACGACATCATCTGCATTTCGTATTTAAGGAAAAACGTAAGAAGTTCAACCCAAGGTAGAAATACCTTGGTACTGTTTGACGGTTGAACCTTTTATCTTTTAGTAGGTAGGACTAGGTGAGTGGATTACCTAGTTTCTGGTTTACGAGCATGACCATACATACCATGCGCATAGTTGAGGATGACCCATAAACAATTACTTATGCCATTACGTAGGCGTTTTCATTGGTTTTTCCCAGTAAGGAATTTTTTTTTTGAAGTGTCAGCTTCTCGTTAATTTTTCATTTTGAATGGGACGGTGATACTTCCATTGAACCTCACAAAATTGACGTACCTGTTGACACTAGTCTCAAGCAATCTCACGTAATTTTTGAATTGCTAAGGACTATCCAGTCCATGTTGGGGGGTCGAGCGGCGAAACTTGTAAAATAACCCCCACGTAAACAGCATAATAATAACAGGTCCAATACAGGACTGAGATCGTCAAATATACTACTAGCTAATACCTATAGGATTGAGATCATCAAATATACCACTAGCTAAATACAGGATTGAGATCATCAAAAAATATACCAATAGCTAAACACAGGATTAAGATCATAAAATATACCACTAGCTAAATACAGGATTGAGATCATAAAAAAATATACAAATAAGTAATACAGGATTGAGATCATCAAATATACAACTAGCTAAATACAGGATTGAGATCATCAAAAAATAGACCAATAGCTAAATACAGGATTGAGATCATCAAAAAATATACCAATAAGTAAATACAGGATTGAGATAATCAAATATACAACTAGCTAAATACAGGATTGAGATCATCAAAAAATATACCAATAGCTAAACACAGGATTAAGATCATAAAATATACCACTAGCTAAATACAGGATTGAGATCATAAAAAAATATACAAATAAGTAATACTGGATTGAGATCATCAAAAAATATACAACTAGCTAAATACAGGATTGAGATCATCAAAAAATATACCAATAGCTAAATACAGGATTGAGATCATCAAAAAATATACCAATAAGTAAATACAGGATTGAGATAATCAAATATACAACTAGCTAAATACAGGATTGATATCATCAAAAAATATACCAATAGCTAAATACAGGATTAAGATCATAAAATATACCGCTAGCTAAATACAGGATTAAGATCATAAAATATACCACTAGCTAAATACAGGATTGAGATCATCAAAAAATATACCAATAGCTAAACACAGGATTAAGATCATAAAATATACCACTAGCTAAATACAGGATTGAGATCATAAAAAAATATACAAATAAGTAATACAGGATTGAGATCATCAAATATACAACTAGCTAAATACAGGATTGATATCATCAAAAAATATACCAATAGCTAAATACAGGATTGAGATCATCAAAAAATATACCAATAAGTAAATACAGGATTGAGATAATCAAATATACAACTAGCTAAATACAGGATTGATATCATCAAAAAATATACCAATAGCTAAATACAGGATTAAGATCATAAAATATACCGCTAGCTAAATACAGGATTAAGATCATAAAATATACCACTAGCTAAATACAGGATTGAGATCATCAAAAAATATACCAATAAGTAAATACAGGATTGAGATAATCAAATATACAACTAGCTAAATACAGGATTGATCATCAAAAAATATACCACTAGCTAAATACAGGATTGAGATCATCAAATATACAACTAGCTAAATACAGGATTGAGATCATCAAAAAATATACCAATAGCTAAATACAAGATTGAGATCAACAAATATACCACTAGTTAAATACATGATTAAGATCATAAAATATACCACTAGCTAAATACAGGATTGAGATCATTAAATATACTACTAGTTAAACAGAGGATTGAGATCATGAAACATGCCACTAGCTAAATACAGGATTGAGATCATCAAACATACCACAAGCTAAAATATTGTTCCAAGTTGTTTCATCCGCTCCCATATGGGAAGAGATGGTCAGGTCCGATAAATATTCCCACGATTAGTATACTGCAATGTCATTATTTATTCCAATTATCAGCACAGGAGCTGGATTCAACGCGATCTTAGAGATATAAAATGGAATCACAAAGCTACTACATCTCAACATAATCATTATTTGTTGTTGAAATGGCAGGTGTCAGGGAATCAAGCAGGAAGTGGAGTGGATTCGCATGTTTGCAATCACCTAATAACCTACCTTCCTTGTTCCAGTGATCGGTGAGAGGTGCCCAACATTAATTTGAACTGATTTGAATCGATGATCGAGTCGATGACCTCGAGTGATTGCTGCTCATGCGTTCAAAACCTTCAGTAAGAAGCGCGATTTCATGTCGATTTCGGCGAAACATGTTGCGAAGTTCTACATCAGAATACGGTCATGAATAGTTGAGAGATGTTTCACGTTACGCCTTGGGGCGATTGCAGGATGTGACGATCATGAAATGAACTGAGGGAGCGGTGAGTCACTGAATTCTGTGTACCTACGAGAGCTTCCCCCCTCGCGTCTACCACCTTGCCGTTGGTGGGGGGGCTTAGTCCGCGGCGCACACCATCTATTGCACGATCGCACCTCCTTGGAGTGTGTTGATCACTGGATGGTGTGGGCCATTGCACACGGCAACTAAGAGTAGACAACCCTCAAGACCAAGGTGTACACGCCGTGCTGATGGTCTGCATGGTGCAGAGGGCAATGTGCACATCTAACGGCTGCCCCCAGGGTACCGGCCGACCCCCTGGGTGTACTTAGGCTTGCCTATACATGCGGGGCTCTGTATGGGTGGACGACCCTTTCCCTAGCTTCTCGTGGGATCAAAACGAAGAAGAACGAAAATAAAAATTTACATTTACCAACCACTGTCAGTGAGGAAGAGAGCTGCTCTGAACTCTCCACCTCACTGACAGAAATGGCAATCTCGGAAGTTGGGGCTGAACAAACCCCGACATCCATGGATTGCACAGGCGCAGGTGGCGCTTCTCAAGAGCAATCCACCAGCACACAAAGTTTGGGCCGCCGACCCTCTGGCGCTCAGCTGAGGAAGGCGGCCAGACAAAGGGCTCTCGATAGAGGGGAGCCCATTAAGCCTCGTAGGAGAAAGAGGTCGGGGAAGCCTGTTCCTGATGCCGGAGCGACGGGGACCCGTGAAGGAGCAACCACCTCACAAGGGGCAGAAACGCTAATCAGCGTTGAACCCCTTGTACCCGGTGGCGTCTCTGGAGCGGGTTTCCGCCCACCTCTGGCAGTGGGACCGGGTGGGAGTGGAGTGGGGGCGAGTACGCCGGGTAAACGGCCACGCACCCCCCACACCACCCCCCCCTCGGCCTCAATGCCTAGGATCAAGAAGGCACGGGGAGAGACCGTGGCCCAATCCGGAGCATCACCTCAGGGTGACAGCTCTGGCGGGTACAGCGGTGCACTCTCCACCACCAAGATGGTCGTAGTACACGGCAACCACCCCGTGGAACGACTATCGGACGTGGAAGCCAACTTGGTCCTGGGAGCAATAGTGCAGGCAACGTTCCTGGAGGCGCCCGGCCAGGGTCCGCAGTTCACAAACGGCTATACCAGCAATGGTGTGGTCCACCTGACCTGCTCCAACAGCCAGTCGAAGGGTTGGCTGGAGGAAAGGGTTGGGGTGCTGCGGCCTTGGGATGGTGCCACCCTCCGGACGGGGCACGCAAAAATGCTGTTGGAGGATCAGGTGAAGGTTGGGGTCTGGATCCCCACCGACTTCCTTGATCGATCCGACGCAAGGAAGCTACTTCCTTTGTTTGAGATCCAGAATCCTGGACTCTCAACGAAGGAATGGCGCCTTTTGTTCAGCCGAGCGGATGAGAGAGGGCTAGAGCTCGTGCTGAAAATAGATAAGGGCTCTCTGGAATGGTTGAAGGGGCACAACTTTAAACCCCACTTCCACACCCGGAGAGTCACCTTTAGGCAGCTGTCCACACCACCGAGTGATGCTGCGGGTCATTCAGATAAACCTGCAGCATAACAAGGTGGCGACAGCTGCCCTATGCCAGCTGCTCGCAGCTGGCAACTACGACGTCGCCCTGATTCAAGAACCCTGGGTCTACCGGGGCAGAATCATGGGCCTCAACAACGCAGGAGGTAAGTTAATCTACAAACGCGATTGCGTGGATGATGTACGTGCCTGCGTATTTGTCAAAAATGACATCAATTCACTAACTATGTCTGAGTTCTGTTTCAGGGATTTAGTAGCAGTGAAGATAACCCTCTCTGAAAATGGCCAAAGGGAGCACATAATAACTGCCTCAGCCTACTTTCCGGGAAACTCATCGGAGGGGCCACCACCCGTGGAGGTGCCGGACCTTGTCGAAAAATGCCGCACGGACAATGTGCAGCTCCTAGTCGGCGCGGATGCCAACGCCCACCATGTTGCCTGGGGAAGCACCGACACCAACACCAGAGGTAGATGCTTGTTTGACTACCTGGTAGCTAGTAATCTATATGTAGCAAACCGGGGAAACAAACCAACATTTGTCACCATAAATAGGAAAGAGGTCCTTGACATTACCATTATTACCCCTCCACTAGATCAAAGAATAAAGAAATGGTTCGTATCCGATACTCCCTCCTACTCGGATCATAGGTATATTGTTGTGGAAATCCAAGGTGTGGGTAAAACGCAGCAATCCTACCGCGATCCTCGGAAGACGAACTGGGAAGCCTATAGGGAGGAAGTGGAGGGCTGGTTGAGAGGAACTCGGACCAAATTACACAATATAGTTGATATTGAGGCGGTAGCGGGAGAATTAGAAGAGGCACTACTCACCTCATTCAATAATCACACTCCTATGACAACTAAACTCTCAACCACCGGGGTCCCCTGGTGGAATAGGGAAATAGAAGTCACTAGGCGTGAAACACGCAAACTATATAATAGGGCGCAAAAGACGGGCAACTGGGACGCTTATAAGACCAAGCTGGCCCAACTCAGGAGTCTTATAAGGAAATCACAAAGGGACACATGGAGGAAGTTCTGTGAAGAGGTGGAAAAAACCTCGGAATGTGCAAGACTCCAAAGAGTCCTTTCTAAGGCTCCTATCAATCCAATTGGCACACTAGTTAAACCAGATGGAAGCTACACCACAACAGCCGGGGACACTCTAGCGCTCCTACTAGAGACTCACTTCCCTGGCTCGGCGGTGACTGACGTTCGGGGACCCCCACCTCAACCACCAACCGGCGCTCAGGGTATGAGAGCAACCAGGGCAGACTGGGAAGTGGCAAAGGGTGTGGTCTCCATTGAACGCACAAAGTGGGCTATCAGCACCTTCAGCCCATACAAATCGCCGGGCCCAGATGGCATTATCCCCAAACTGCTTCAGGAAGGGGGCCATGGGGTAGCCAGGATCCTGAGTGCACTCTTTAGGGCCTGCCTGGCTACAGGCACAATACCCCAAAGATGGAGCAAAGCAAGGGTCATCTTTCTGCCTAAGCCAGGGAAACCTTGGTACAACCAGGCAAAGGCGTTCAGACCCATCTGTCTAACGTCCTTCATTTTGAAGACATTAGAGAAACTGGTTGATAGGTATCTGAGGGAAACCTCTCTCACAGAGAGGCCTCTACACACCAATCAGTTTGCCTATCAACCGGGCAAATCCTGTGAGGCAGCACTGCACCACCTGGTGTCACAGGTGGAATCGGTGCTAGCAACTAAAGAATTTGCCATAGGTATATTTCTGGATATAGAGGGCGCTTTTGACAATACCTCTGTAGACTCAATTATAAACTCAGCGCGCCGGCATGGAACAAACACCACCCTGTGTAGGTGGATAAGTACCATGCTGACTAGCAGGACAGTAGAGGCTGAGCTCCTTGGGGAGTCCGTGGGGATGTCTGTGGCAAGGGGTTGCCCGCAGGGCGGGGTTTTGTCCCCCCTTCTGTGGGACCTTGTTGTGGACTCTCTGCTGGAGAAACTCAGTGGTCAAGGCCTCTACGTACAGGGCTATGCTGATGATGTGGTAATCCTAGTTAGGGGTCCCTTTGTCAGCACAGTCTCAGATCTGACACAGTCAGCTCTGAAAGCAGTGGAAGACTGGTGTGGCACAGAGGGCCTAAATGTAAACCCAAATAAAACCACGCTGGTTCAATTCACAAGAAGGAGGAATCTGAGAGGTCTCTCAGAACCCCGGTTTTACAACTCAAAGGTGTCATTCCAGCGTGGGGTGAAGTATCTGGGCGTCTACCTGGATGCAACGCTCACCTGGAACAAACACCTCGAGTACATAGCAAATAGGGGCAAGGGAGCCCTTATGTGCGCAAAACGCAGTTGCGGAAAAACATGGGGCCTACAGCCGCGGATGGTCCACTGGATTTATACCGCGATAGTACGACCCATTCTTACGTACTGCTGCGCTGTGTGGTGGCCGAAGGTCAGTCAGGTAGGGGCCTGCCAAACCCTTACCAGTGTACAACGACTGGCCTGTCTAACCATCACAGGTGCAATGCATGGTACACCCACTGCAGCCATGGAGATTCTACTGGGCTTACCCCCAATAGATATCTACATTAAAGGGGAGGCCGCAATGGCCTCCCTGAGGCTGAAATGGAATGGTACCTGGCGGGACACACCCCACCCAGGCCATACCAATATACTAAAGGCTATACAAGAACCACTACTTGACATGGTGGCGGATGTTATGCCAAAAACCCTCCATCAACCACACCCATACGCATCCGTGCTGATGTGGGCGGGGCATGGTTGGAAAAAATGCTGCTCCAATGATATAATCTGGTACACAGATGGATCAAAAATGGATGACGGCACTGGTGCCGGAGTATACGGGGCAGGACCCAGGTGGGACTTTTCAACCCCACTGGGGAATTTCACCTCTGTATTCCAGGCAGAAATAGTGGCAATTGATGCTGCGGCTTCTGAGAGCCTGAGGAGGGGACACCGTGGATCCCACACCCGCATACTCTCGGATAGCCAAGCATCAATAAAAGCACTTACAGCCCCCATCGTCTCATCTAGAGTGGTCTGGGACTGTATGCAAACCCTCAACGCCCTGGCGAAACACAACAGAGTTACTCTGGAGTGGGTGCCAGGCCATAGAGGAATTATAGGCAACGAAAACGCCGATTCACTCGCCAGAAAGGGCTCTCAAACACCCTTCACTGGCCCAGAACCGGCGGTCGGCCTACCAAAAACCACCATCAGAGGGGCCATCAACCGGTGGGTTCGCTCACAGACCACCAAAAGATGGTCACGTATAGATGGACACGCTCACAGTAAACGGATGATGGCCAGACCCAACTCCAACGCTACTGAGGAGCTCCTTAGACTGAACCGCAGAGAGCTGAGGCAAATAGTCGGCCTATTAACCGGCTTCCTCCCCCTGCGCTTCCACCTAAACCGCATAGGGGTCACACAACAAACAACCCAATGCAGACTATGTGAGGAGACAGACGAAAAAGCATCCCACATAATATTTGAGTGCCCAGCACTCGCTCAGCGCAGGCACAACCTCTTTGGGGCCTCAACCCCAATGAGGGAATTTCCCAGCGAAAATATAATCAAAAACCTTACAACCCTCACCAGGGGACTGGGGTTATTTGATTAAGCTAGGACACTCAGGAAAAGTACAATAAGCCAATAGGCTTCCGTGCTTTGGGGCAACCGACCCCCATTCCTGAGTGATCCGACTTACAATTTACAATTTACAATTTACGAGAGCTTCGCCAGTGAGCACCAAACCAGAATTATGGAAACACGAATGAAAAACGTCTGCCAGTTCGAATAGGCAGTTTAGCTTCCTCACTTGAATCACATGAACGTATAGAATAGTTGGGTAGGTTAATTTTGATACGAGATCATCTGCGATCAAACCCGCGTGTACCCCCAAACTTTCAGCTCTCTACGACTCCTTTTTGCGTAGTTGGAAGCGTTACAAAAAATGGTCAACATTTTATGTTCGCGCATGCGCAGAAGAAAGTTACATTACAAATCCGATGAAATTCATTTTGAACTGTGAAAGTATTATTCCTGATCGACCCTTCAAGTTTGAACTTATTCCAACGATATTTAAGGTAGTTATGGGCGTTTCAATTATTTCACGTTCGCGCATGCTCAGACGAAAGCTACATTGCGATTCAATGAAATTCATTGAGAACTCTCAAACTACTAGAATTCCTGATCGACCCTCCAAGTTTGAACTCATTTCAATGGTATCTAGAGTTGTTATGGGCGTTTCATGTATTTCACCTTTGCGCATGAGCAGACGAAAGTTACAGTACTTTTTCAATGATTTTTTTTGGGACCATCTATGACCCAACCCGTAGCTACTCTCCAAATTTCAGCCCATTTCGCCCAGAGAAATATAGATAACTATAGTTTTACACTATCCGCGTGAACAGCATGGTGGAAGGACGTCTTTGTTTCTACCGAGTACGAGTTGTACTTTATCCTGTAGGATGAAAAATCGTATAGCTATAACCAACTATGTACTTGTATATTAATAATAAAATATATATATTATAAATATGTAGAACCCCAACGGCGGGAGGTGGGGTGTTTTCTTTAAAAGCCTACAATGTTGCCTACAGTGATGTGTGTAAGTAACACAAGTATGTCTTACACCTACACCCATTATTCCCTATTAATATCCGTGATTCAATAGAAGTCACACGTTATTCCTTTATTTTCTTCTTTAAAAAAAATGAACACTTTACTGTGATATTCCTTGATTGGAATAAATGAGGATTATATTTTAGAATTTAATGATGATTATATTTTTTTTTCAAGATACGTAAAATATTTACGTACCAAGATACATAAAATAAAATATCATTATATTTTGTATGCAAGATACGTAAAAATAGTTCAAGCTCAATATTCCTATATGTATGTATATTCAAGTTCAATTAGGTTGCAAAGAGTTAAGAAAGCCTTCCTGTGATGCCCGATAATCGACCCCCCAGAACCCGTCACCGCATCCAAAGACATAACCTGAGGTTGACAACGAAAGGTAACTCACATTATAACGTGGAATAGGATACCAACGGAGAATCTATTTTTGTTGAAAAGTCGATTAGGCAATCATTGTTGGCGTAGGTAGGTAGAAATGAGGAGATAACGTTATTCCCAAATTCTTTCCACTCAAGAAGAGGGAGCATCAGACGTGATAATTTCTAATTGGTTTTCCAGCTCAACAATGTCCTTCACACGTCAGGCTTGGGTTCCTCTCTCACCACACTACACGTCAGAACTGGATGAAAGATTTCCCCCATAGCGAGAGGGCGTGTCTACAATAACTGAATTATAATTTGATGCTGTATGCCACAAACTATTACCACCGCTGATAGTAGGTACACACCTGAAAATAATGCTCGATAAAAAAAACGCTTCACAGTATACTCATAGAAAAACCATTGTGCTGTAGACTCGGATGTTTGTTTTATATTGTTTACTGGACTGTTAGTTCAGTATTTAGACTTCTTTCAGGAAAGGGGAAAACAACATTAAAATACACTGCCAAGGACATGGCACAGAAGCTTCCTCGTGGCCTTCACAGCATGTCACCATTAAATTTTCAGACACAAAGGTTCAGATTAATTAACGGATTAATTACCGCAAAGATTCAGATTAATTAACGGATTAATTAACATAAAGATTCAGATTAATTAACGGAATTATTTAACTGTTATTTAATAATAAGGGTACCTAATTCGAAGTTAGTATTCATGCTTTAAGATGAAGTAATTAGTCCACGTATAGAACTGAGAGAGCAAAGAGTCCCTATCAAATTTCAACTTCCTAGGGTGAACAGGAGAGAATTTAGCACATCAGCTGAGCAGGGTGCGGAGCCCGTCAGTTCATTCGTCAACGCAGAGGCCGAGGCCCTTCCAGGTTTATGCTTCCAGGTGAATGCTCGACCACTGCGACCGCTGATTCAATCATGACGAATGTCGTATGGGAACTCAAGGGACCCTACCCGCATCATCCCTGAAAATCTTACCAAAATCCGTTCAAAATTGATAGAGCTATGACCGTAACAAGAAAATCTCGTTAGCGCCTGCGCAGAGGCTACCGTTGATTCGATCATGATGAAACTGAGAGGGGACCATCTAGAGCTAAGCCCACACAATTCCTAAAAATCTTATTGAGATCGGATCAAAATTGTGGATGTTATGGCTGCGGCAAGGAAATGTGGACAGACAGACGGACAGTCAGACAGACAGACACGAAACCAAATTTGTTCAGGAGGCCCTGAAACGCAAAATGCAAGTGGAAATTTTGATTTTGGAGCACACACAAATTTTTCATTTCGAATGTGAAAACAAGGCTTCTGCTGCCTTCTAGACTCGGAAGCAAAACCGCCCTTAGGACAGCGGTGCACATGCGATTTTCTTTCAATACCTACACAAGAAAAGTGCTCAGTACGGCGTACGGCGGGAAATTTTTTTATTGCATTTTTGGATTCTACATACCTTGAAACGTAAACCATCAAATTTGTGGGGGGTGGGGTTAGAATTTTTTTTTTTTTTTCATGCTCGATTGCAAAGGTTCATTATTGAAAATAATAAACCAAAAAGTGTACCTGATATAAATTTTTCTGATGAAAGGTAAATCTGATGCTAGGTGCAGCTCATAAAGCCATAGCATGGCTACTATGTATGGACAAAAATATATTACATAGTCTTATCTATAAAACTCAAAGTTTGTTTGTGTGTACGTATTTCTTCAGTGGACGGCCAAACGATTGAACGGATCTTGACGCGGTTTTTCCAGCGTGCTCCATGAATGTCCGCTACATGAATGTCCGGCCTGATCAGCTGAGTGAGCTCTGAGACCAGTTTCTTTCCTTTTCACCGTGCAACGCAATATGTGAAGGGGCAGCACTTGCACTGACTGTATTCGAATAGTTGAAACTGCTGGCACAACTTAGTCTTCATCAGGATTTCGTCAGCAGCACAGGAGGGCAAGAGTAGTTGTTCCTGAAGCGGCTGGAAGTGAAGGATTCAGTTCTGAGGGTGAGTGATCAGCTCAGATGTTGGTGGAAGGATTGTTTGATGTGACACGTCATCAACTTCCTCTTTCGCCCAACAGGGCATGGCCTCACCAACAGGGCCTTTGACATTGGGTTTATAGACGCGGGGTTCCCAGAGTTTACTTTCATCCTTTGAAGGCTGGCGGAGGGAAGCAGCTACCTCGCGGGGGATTGTGGCTCTAGGTCTTTGACAGGAGTCAAAAGAGGTTTTCAACCTTCACAAATTCGCCGTTGGATTCGTTTCGCTACACAGCTCCCCCCCCCCCCCCCCCCAAGAGAGTTCACGTTTATACGCAAAGAGATTAGGAGAAGATGCTCGTGAAAGGGGAACGGAAGTGATACTCGAGCGGAGGACAGGTACTAATACGAGTTTAAACAAACCTTGAACCTTCAAGACAAGGTTGACCACGACCTATACTAACTACAACAGCAAATGGATACCTGCAGCATTCACAGTGTTGTTGTAGTAGGTAAATGAAACTTAGTTTCCACGAGTGACCACCATTCCATTCGTTAAGCATTCAAATAAATAAGTACCTACGTACTACATCCAAAGCAGGGAGTCATTAGCCAAGGTGTTACAAATTTCTATTTTTATTTTTATTTTTTATTTTTTTTAAATTATTATTTTGCTTACTCACTACCGAAGGTAGGGAAGGTTGGGATTCGTGATTGAGTAAAAAAACGGATGCCCTCCAGAATGAAAATTTCCACTAACATTTTGCATTTCAGGAACATTTTTGGTTCCGTGTCTGTCTGTCTGTCTATGCGCATGCGCGAACATGAAATGTTGACAATTTCCTTGTAACGCGAAAATTAGTCGAAGATAGCTGCAATTCTGAGGACATACGCGGGTTGGATTGAAATATACCCTTGTCAAAATCATTGAAATCGTAGGTACTGTAACTTTCGTCTGCGCACTTGAAACGCCCATAACTACCTTAAATATCGTTGAAATGAGTTCAAACTTGGAGGGTCGATCAGGAATAGTACTTTGACAGTTCCAAATGAATTTCATTGGAATCGTACCGTAACTTTCGTCTGAGCATGCGCGAACATGAAATGTTGAAATGTTTGATCCTATTACTCATATTAGGTAATTATTACTACTCTATTTATTGCCGTTCAATCATTTTGACGCACCAGTTTTTCCAACAGATTCTACCCGTCCGTGTTACAATAAGTGGAGAAGCTCTACTGCCCACCGAACTTGGCAGACTTTTTAAGTAGTAAGGGAGAGGAGGAAGGGACAGCATTTGCTAAGCCCAGGCCACAGTTTTCGTCCGATTTTCATGGTTCATTATGAAATGGAAAGCCGTATGGGTCTACTTCAGTGGAATTAAAACATCGGAAAACCAAGTTAAGTAGCATACAAACCGTCTAGTGCCATTTGTACATCTTTGTAAGGATTCTGGGAGTGATTTGCAGCTATACACTCGGTTCGGGTTTCGATAGCTCGGTGGAATGGGTAGGTAGCGTCTACATCCAAGGAGTTCCCAGGTTCAAGTCTCCAACCAAAAAATTGCATTCAAAATTTTCTGCTTTCTTCTCATCTATCTGCCTATATTTCTGTATGCCGACAGAGGCCGCTGCTGTAGAGGAAAGGAATAATACCAAATTAGGTGTTCTGATTTTAATGAAACATGGGGGACGTGTCCATGGCAGTTCAGGTTGCACAGAGGTATATATTGGAATGGTATATATTGGACCTAGGGCTTCATTAGTATTAATATAAACGGGTGTGAATGTACGTCTCAGTCCCATTAGAAGATTTTGAACGACACCAATACATTAACCCTTACTTCTTTATGAAGATCGATCGAATATTCTTCGAGTTACTGCAACTAATTCACGAATGGCCCGAAACCTAGTTGACACCAATTTTCAACAGAGCCTGCAATTTAGTTATAGATCACAGATGAGCCAAGGGAACATTCGCACATATGCGAAGAAGACAGTCCCCCCCCCCCCCCCCCCCCACAAATCGTAATAACAATACTATTTGCTTGCTATTCATCCGATTTTCAATTTTCAAACTGATTTGAACTCCAAATGAATATCCCTAGCGCGCCTGGACCTTCAAATTCGTGAAAAACTTTTTTTAAAGGTAGAGTACTCATAGCGGAAAATAAGAAAAACGGAAATGGAAACAAATAGTGTCATATCAATTCTACTTACTTATGGTTTCAAAAAAAAAAACCAGAACGAAGATCGGTTCAGCCGTCCGGACACAAAACCGATTCCAAATTTGCCCCCGATAGTGCTGCCATTTCTTGAAAAAAATTCTAAATAAAATTGGGGACATTTAGCCTTAATGGCGCTTACACGCACGAGGCACCAACCACCTATACCGCCAAAATTAAAAACAGTGATTTAGACAGGGAACAATAGCCTGCTGTGGAGTAAACTGTATCGTCCCAGTCGTGGAACATGATTTGATCATTATTAATGCAGAAGTGCCTATTAAACTTCCATCAGAAAATTTGGAGTTGGAGGGGTATAAGCCAGCTGACATGCCCATTGTAACTTGTCGTAGCTTCCGGTGATTCCATGCTGGTAGGTGAGGGGTAAAAGTACTCAATTTTGGCTTTTGAATTTAAAGGAATAATTGTATTAATATTTCGGTATTATGGTATAAAACTCCTAGTTAACCATCTTGACTATATCCTATCAAAGTTTGTTTCAAAGAAATCGGCCAATTATAGTGGAGAAACCTCGATTTTCCCAAACTCTTCATTTGCGTACTCTTACATACACCACACTGTGGGGTACAAGTACGCTGGGTTGGGCGTGAAATCATGATAGGATGAAGTAAACAGTAGAATGCAAAAACAATGACAGGAACTGTTTATTCTTCAATATCACAATATTTTCATTACCTATCTTAGTTATTGTCAACATCAGCAGTGTCAGTAGGAAAACAAAAAACATGATAATATTTTTACAATATCACAGGCTTCTATACATATCACAATTGTTTCCAATGCGTACCTGGTCTATTTTGACAGGGTACCTACCTATAATAAAAGAATCGTAATTTTTTCCGTACATTGATCAGAATCATGATATTTTGCGTATATTTACTGTTTCAAGGCACGTGTTTGAAGACGATTGGTTCCATTAAGTATCTCGACTTTTCTCTGTCTATTATTAGGAATAATGATCGAACAAACGAACGAATCAAAATTATTGAATGAATAAAATATTAATCAATGACTGAAGATCTGGATTGAATTGACGGAAAAAGCAACTCATCATAAACGAAAAACGCTAAACTAAGTCCTTGTCACATGGGGACCCACCTGCAGAAATGTTGGCTGTTCGCTTAGTGTTTCTTTCATGTGCAGTAGTTGAAATAGCTGTTTCTGATAGTTTCCACCAATTTTGGCCCCCAAAAACACGAACTAGGCTGCTTTTTTTAAACAAATTATCTTTGATTATTGATAGTGTCATTTCATTGTCTTGATTCACATATTAATACTACTTCTAGTGTTATTATACCAAAATATGGCGATTTCAAACAATTTCACAGGTTTTTGGCTCATAAAAAATGAATTTTGGGAGCTGGACCTTCGTTGCAACCTCAGTTCTTCACTATTCGGTCAAAACCAACCTCGTATCCGGTCTTATTGCTCTAAAAAACATGGAAAACAATACAACTCATGTTCACTAAAATAGTAAAACTCATGTTAGTAAAAGCAGTGTTTTAAAAATTGCAAAAGTTCGTGTCCTGGTCCAATATGGGGTAATATTTCGCACTGCGTACTTCTATTCCACTGACAATGCGAACTTAACCCCATTTCGCCATTTTATTTCTGGCCGTTCTAGAGGTCCAGACATATTTGGTGATGGAGGGAACAAGGATAGAATTAGCAGCTACAATGTATCATTTTCGATAGCCAGAGTGGCTAAAATTTTTACTCCATTTGGGTATGTGTAACACTCAATCAAAAACACGAAAATATTACATAAAAACACTGAAAACCGACTTACCACATGAAGTTCCACACAAGAACTGAGGGCGACTGACCCGCTGATAGGCGGCCGAATTTTGTACTCGTCCAATAACGAACAATAAGCCACTGCTTACTCTTACCCCACGCGTATTTTACCCCCCACCTACCCCATCAGTAATATTTATAGATTTTATACTCACTCGAACACAATTTTATTTTAAAAAATTTCCTCAGTTATTATCAAGACGCTATTCTACCTCTTTTTTCGGGCGAGCTATCGTTGAATCAAACCTACCTGCCCGAGGGATTCTCGGGGAGAGGGCCATTGGGCCGATAATGACCCGAGTTTTAATTAACAAGGAAGATACCTAACCTACCTGGTACAATCGGTTTGCTGGAATTCCTTCCCTCGTCGTCACGTTCAGTGACAGATGAAAATGATTGCGGGTTGTAGGACTTTGTTCCCACCACTTTTTCCCTTCCCTTGAGTCACAGTAAGTAGAATATAATTAACAGTATATAATTAACGCAAACATCTTTCGCGCGTTGTAGTTTTCAATAGTTGAGATGGATATTTTTAAAATACATATTTCCGACAAAGGGACATCAATTCGACTCAGCGTTCTTTTAAATTTAAATGCACAACTAGTGAATATTCGTTCCACGACCTATCGACTTCCTCCAATTGTCAGTTAATTCACACGTCACCTGTTCGTTGATACACAAAACGAAGTCACCTCCCAAACGCAAAACGAAGTCACCGAAGACCTCGTAAAACCCGACACGCAGAGTTACTTTAAATATTTTGCATTTGTAACGTATTTACAGTTATTGTGTTTTCCGATTCTCTTTTATTCAAATTGACCTTTGTTAAAGCGGTGAGGGTCGAGAAGGCAATTCGAACAATTAATCCCGTTTTGGTATACTCGGATTTTTAAACCACACGACCAACCTTAGTAGTCTTCCCACAAATAGAATGACATAATGGAACAAATGCGTTTTTCCACACTCTTCGATACGATTTCAGTATTTCGAATAAATGAATAATGATCATTTACAGCGTTTTTACTCGCATTTAATTTCATTCAACGTATAATAAAACTCCGAGAACATTTTGAAAATAATACCTCTACGCTTCATCAATCAAGGGGGTATCTGATTATAAAAATACCTTCAATTATAAGTCTATTTTTATAATGCGGCAAATGTATTAGCATTTTTCACCGTTAATGTAGTAATTATTTTGAAATAAACTTGGAAGAATGTTTAATTCAGCGGAACGATATCTGCGAAATGAAATATTACAACATTTTCAAAGGTCTAAAGTTTTAACACAAACTTTCGGATAACCTGACAGTCGACTAAGCCCGTACTTGAGCAAACCCTGTCCCACCTAATAACAGTAATTGACTGATATACCAAGCTCGTACTAATATGCCAACCAACCATTGCAATGCCAACAAACAAAACCCTAAATATATCATGAATGCAATTATAATTACCCTTATTCGGCAGCGAACAGTTTGAAAGTCAGCTTTTCGTATTAGGACATAACTGTCAGTCAAAAGCAGCCAGGGAAAAACTATTACACACCACAGGTTGCCGTACCTATGCACGAACGATTTCTCGTAAACACTTTATTTTTTCTCCTTCAATTGGCATTAGCCTGTAGCCATAACCATGAAGGCATTTATTGAATAATCGTAGATGTATTGAATAATACATGAGTAACTTCTTTTGAATAATGCATGTGTTGTGAGCGGGTAGTTTGGATGCTCACAGCATAGCGGATGGAAGAGGAAAGCAGAGGTCGGATGAAGGCGGGGGAGGAAGGATGTGCTCCTTCGGAGTCTTTTCACTGACAACCCGCGGATTTCACCACAGCAGGCGCTAGGTATGTGGGAGCTAGTACCCCGCAGTTTTCATCACAGCAGGTATTAGAGGAGAGGAAGGTGTCCCGCGGTTTTCACCACAGCAGACACCGGGCGGATGGAAACTAACACCCTGCGGTTTTCACCACAGCAGGTGTTAGAGGAGGAGGAGGCGTCCCACGGTTTCCACCACAGCAGACGCCTGGAAGGTCGATGCTGATACCCCGCGGTTTTCACCACAGCAGGTACCAGTGGAGATGGAGGTATCTCGCTGTTTTCACCACAGCAGATACCGGAAGTGCTCCCCGCGGTTTTCACCACAGCAGGTGCGAGGAAGGGTAAGAGAGAGGGCCACAACGAGCGAGGGTCGAGAGAGAAGTCGTAAGTCGGGGGTCGGATCATCAAATGAAGAGCCAGGCCAGAAGATCTGTTTTTATAGGGACGTTTCCACTTGTCTCCTGTGGAGAGTTGTTGGTGGTTGGGGAAAACTCTCGGTGTTGACCAGCTCAACGTCCTCCGCGTTTATTATGTTAATCTAGTAATATTACAGGAGTGGTTACTGGTGAGGGAATCATGACAACATGTTTGAAGAAATGAACATGAATAAGAGAAAAATTAGGCACATTATGTAGCTACGGGAGGTTATAAACTCCCACCCAGGCACTTATTTTCTGGAAGACTGCCACCCGTTAACTTTTTTAACGTGCCACTCTCCCACTACCAATGCCCCACGAGCATGAACCACAGCAGGCACTAGATGAAAGACAGCGATCTAATACGAGTACCCCACGAGCATGAACCACAGCGAGTATTAGTTGCTCCTGTGGAGTCCTTTGGAAAGAGGGGACCTACTACCAATGCCCCGCGAGCATGAACCACAGCAGATATTAGTTGCTCCTTCGGAGTCTTTGGCTAGAGCCCCGCCAGCATGAACCACAGCAGGCACTAGATGAAAGACAGGGACCTAATACGAGTACCCCACGAGCATGAACCACAGCGAGTATTAGCTGCTCCTTTGGAGTCGTTTGGAAAGAGGGGACCTACTACCAATGCCCCGCGAGCATGAACCACAGCACGCACTAGATGAAAGACAGGGACCTAATACTAGTACCCAGTGAGCATGAACCACAGCGAGTATTACCTGCTCCTTTGGAGTCGTTTGGAAAGAGGGGACCTACTACCAATGCCCTGTGAGCATGATCCACAGCAGGCACTAGATGAAAGACAGGAACCTAATACTAGTACCCAGTGAGCATGAACCACAGCGAGTATTAGCTGCTCCTTTGGAGTCGTTTGGAAAGAGGGGACCTACTACCAATGCCCGGCGAGCATGAACCACAGCGAGTATTACCTGCTCCTTTGGAGTCGTTTGGAAAGAAGGGACCTACTACCAATGCCCCGTGAGCATGATCCACAGCCTGTATTGGTTGCTCCTTAAGAGTCTTTTGCTAGCGCTCCGTGAGCATGAACCACAGCAAGCACTAGATGAAAGACCTACTACCAGTGCCCCGCGAGCATGATCCACAGCGAGTATTGGTTGCTCCTTAGTAGCCTTTTGCTAGCGCCCCGCGAGCATGAACCACAGCAGATATTAGTTGTTCCCAAGGAGTCTTTTAACCAGCACCCATGCAATGGACCACAGGGAGTGTCGTCGGCCGAAGGGCAGGAAGGGAAGGAGTCACAAGTCTTGAGTCGGCTCGTCGAATGAAGAGCTGGGCCAGAAGGGCTAGTTTTATAGGGACTTTTCCATCCGCCCCTGTCCACAATCGGCCGTTACGTCCGTTGAGGAGTGATGGTGGTTGGGGAAAACCCCTACGCTCACTTTCCTCTTGGCGCTGCACTAACAACGTTACCGTCGTTTATTTGGTAAAATCGGTACTATTACATACCAGTGGTTTATGTAGAGTTTTGGGAGGAACCACGAAATGCACGAATTATATTTTGGTCCAAATAATGGCGCGAGGGTACAAAAATACTGTATACCTCTACCTATAAATACTTACTCATCCCTCCTCTATTTGGGTGAGGGAATCGGATGATCGGTCGTTTTAAAATGGTCACACCTTCAAAAGGTTAGTCAGTACCTAAAATACAACTTCACGTCACATTCAAGGTGCTTCCCTCACCCGGAAAATAAGCAGTTTAACAAGTCCATTTATCTTATTAAAGGATACAGGGGGTTTCACTTACGTAAGTGATATTTCCCGGCGAATGTACTTTAATACGATTTTAAGGACAGTGTTTTTTCTGAATGGATGCTCAATGGGGCTTAAAACTCTAGTCCCTAGGGGGCTTCTAGGCTTCCAACCTTGTAATATATATATATACACCGCTTCAATCTTTGACAGTCTACGGTGATGTGCAACTAGGAAATAGTTACTTGTAATAAAGACTACTTCCATATCGGACTTATCTCTATTTAATTTTCCTTTTCTCAGTACTTCTTCTTCCTGTGATTTTAATGTGTTTTACCATCTCCCTACCTGTTATTAACTCCAATTTAATCTATAGCCAGGTTGAAATAGTCTATCCACAATGAACCATGAACGTTAATGAGACAAATATATGCTTTAATTAAACATAATGATTTCCTGTGGGTTTTCCATTATTTTCTTCTATGTGTCTGGGACAAGCGATTCTCTCAGCAGTTTTGATTTGCCTGGTTTTGTTCAGATTAAGAAACAAAAGTTTCAATGACAAAAGTTTCACTCAAAGGTTTCCGGATCTTGTTTCGTGATTCTACCTAATGTAAAGACAGATTTAATTATTTAATTCGGTATTTCAAAAATAATAATTGCTTTCCTATTTCTTTCAATGATATAGGATATCGATATTTTTCATCCGATATTATATCGGTATCGACCACAGAAAAAACGGAGTTATTGACAAATAGTATATTTCCACTAATACACGAAAAACGTGAAAAATACACTGTTATACCGGTTTCGGTGATCAAACCATCGTCAGTAACAAACAATAACTAAAGTAGTATATATTATTTTCACTAATACACGACAAACGCGAAAAATACACTGTCAGGTATACCCGTTTCGGTGATCAAACCATCATCAATAACAGTTATTGTTTGTTACTGATGATAGTTTGATCACCGAAACCGGTATACCTAACAGTGTATTTTTCGCATTTTTCGTGTAGTAGTGGAAATAGACTATTTTTTAGTAACTGCGTTCTTTCTGTGAAATGGGTTTCCACGATTTCTTCGCGAGTGATTTAGTTAGAGCATTGGTATCGATTTTGCTTCCGAGTCTGCA
The DNA here is from genome assembly GCA_954871275.1 of Leptopterna dolabrata. Lineage (NCBI taxonomy): Eukaryota > Metazoa > Arthropoda > Insecta > Hemiptera > Miridae > Leptopterna > Leptopterna dolabrata. Next base: position 8,964,280 of record OX940975.1, on the reverse strand, counting down.
AGACAGCGGAAGCCTTGTTTTCACTTTCGAAATGAAAAATTTTTTTGTGCTCCAAAATCAAATTTTCCAATTGCATTTTGCGTTTCAGGGCCTCCTGAACAAATTTGGTTTCGTGTCTGTCTGTCCGTCTGACTGTCCACATTTCCTTGCCACAGCCATAACTTCCACAGTTTTGATCCGATTTCGATCAAATTTTCAGGAATTGTGTGGGTTTAGCGGTAGATGGTCCCCTATCAGTTTCATCATGATCGAATCAACGGCAGCCTCTGCGTAGGCGCTAACGAGATTTTCTTGTTAAGGTCACAATTCCATAAATTTTGAACGGATTTTGGTCAGATTTTCAGGGATGATGCGGGTAAGGTCCCTTGAGGTCCCATACGACATTCATCATGATTGAATCAGCGGTGGCAGTGGCACGTGGCACTGGCACCGCGTACATTCCAAACGTCGAGCATTCCTTTCCACCACCTCTATGGCTCTCTATGGCTACGGAATTCCATAATAACGTTTAAATCTTGTATGCCCCCGATCTTTGTATTGCCCAAAAATAACGATTTTTGGTTTATTATTTTTAAATTTTTGGTTGCCCAGCATTCTATCGTTATGAGCATGGCGAATCGGTCATTTCTAGTTTTCTGAAAATTTAATGGTTCTGCTTCTGTGCCATGTCCTTGGCATTGTATTTTTTTTTTCTTTTTCATTTGCTATATCAATTGATATCAATGTCAAATATCGATCAATCAAATATCGATATTTTCTTTCGATATCCCTTCCATATTGTGTATTCACACGTAGGCACAGCTTCGACGGTGGCACCTGGAGCAGGGGCCAAGGGCCCGATCCCCAAGCACAGAGGATTATTTGGGATATTTGAAATGCGAAGAGGAATAATACTGAGGGCGACCTTGGGATGCTGCTACCTGCGGCCGCACCCTCACAGAGTAGTTACAACCCTCACATGCTCTCACGGCCCACTGCCCTTGACTGCCTGTTTATTTTAAAGGTTTTGTCGAAAAGGTCCTCCTCCTTCACCCCGCGGGTTCCCCTTTTTCATTTGACGGGCTACAACAACTGATGGGAGATCCCTTGAAAAGGATCAGTTAGTAGGAGTCATGGTGCGTCGCTATTGTGGCGGACCCCGGGCTTTTCGGGTACCTCCATCCACATCTTCAGGTAAAGGTAGGCGAGAGGTACCGAGAAGAATGCTCCATCATTACGTGAACTTCCGTGAGACTTGGGGATCTCACCCGAGCTGGACGGTGCTTATGATGCAAATTCGAACAAACGGAGACATGCAACAACACCATACGAACGAATTTCCAAAAGTGACGTAAGGATTAATGCCAAGAATTGGTTTGCCAGACCCGTCATCACGTCGCGCTCAATAACGAGCGAAAAACACAGCAAAGTCCTTGCCAAATTGACAAATTATATTATTGGACATACCTACAGAAATGTCGGCTGTTCATTTACTGTGTCTTGCATGTGCAATAATTGAAATAGTTATTTTTGATGATTTCCACCAATTTTGGCCTCCAAAAACTCGAATTAGGTTCCTATTTTTGACAAATTATCTTTGATCATTGATAGTGCAATTCAATTGTCTTGACCACCTGTTTAAACTACTTCTGTTGTTATTGTACAACTTTATGGACTTCAGACAATTTCCCATGTTTTTGAATCGTAAAAAATGAATTTTGGGAGCTTAAACTTCGTTTGAACCTCAATTTCCTACTCTTCGGTCAAAATCGACTTCATATTCGGTCTTCTCGCCCTAAAAAACAAAGAAAACGATACCTCACAAGCTCGTGTTACTAAAACACAAAAAAAACTCTGCAAAGTCCTTGTCACATGGGATTATTACTCTTTTGGACTTACCTGCAGAAATCCTGTAAATGCATTTATTGTTTCTTTTAGCTGAACTCTTTGAAATAACTTGTGTTGATGGTTTCCACCAATTTTGGCCGCCAAAAACACGAAATAAGCTCCAATTTTTGACAAATTATTTTTGATCATTGATAGTGTCATTTAATTGTCTTGATTCACCTGTTGATACTACTTCTAGTATTATTATACAAATTTATGATGATTTCAGACAATTTCCCAGGTTTTTAACTCAATAAAGAATCAGTTTTGGGAGCTGAAACTTCGGTTAAACCTCAATTCTTTGGTCAAAATTAACTTCATCATTATTATTCGGTCTTCTCGCCTAAAAAACATGGAAAACGACACCTAAAAAGCTCATGTTCACTAAAACTTCAAAAAAACCTCGAAACCCCCTATTTTTACCCCCATTTTCCCCCATAACACCCCTGGGTGTATTCCAATCGGGCTGCCGAGCTTCAGAGCACACTAGGTAGGACCCAAATGATTTCCAAAATTGGGACCCAAACTGTGTGCGAAATAACGACGATGTTATACCAAAATGTAACGTAAATTTAAGGCTGAAACTTCGTCAGAACCTCAATTTTCCACTCATTGGTCAAAATGGACTTCATATTCCGCCTCCTCGTCCTGAAAAACATGGAAAACGATACATCACGAGCTCATGTTAATAAAACACCAAAAAACCCAATTTTTACACCAATTTTTCACCCATAACACCATCGGGTATATTCCGATCGGGCTGCAAAGGGACACAACTAGGGCCCAAAAGGAGCCTGTGTGCGAAAGAATGAATTTTATTTAGACCGAAAATGAAGTAGCTATTTGGATGATACGGATTTTTGGAATCTAAGTACGCAACTTGAAACGCAAAAGAAAAAATGTGGAGAGGGTGTTATGAAAATTTTTAGCTGACCGAATACATTATAATATGCAGGTGTATTATTCACAGAATAGGTAACCAAAATAGAAAAGGGTATTGTATTTGACTCCAAGATAGACGAACCGCTCTACTACTTACAGCACCGAATGAAGAAAAGGTATTGACAAATGTTCAAGGCGACGCCCTGTTATTAAAGATAGACGATTCCTTTGTTGAAAAGTCCGAATAAACGATTTCACGAAATGAACGGTTAGACCGTCAGGTATATTATCAATCATGACGAAGAGGACGAAGAAAAATCGCCGGCCGTCCGACGAACCCCCGAAAAAAGGATCTGAAGGAAAATGGCGGGGGAGGGGGGATCGGTCCGAAAAATGGACTCGCTTCATTACCAAGCGATTCATCTTAAAGGTGTTTACGGAAGGTGAGAGAGGGGGTAATTATCCGCTGATGGGCACCTGGGGCTTCCACACTGTTTTTGCAGGTTTTCGTAGATTCAATCTAATCCTTCAGACGAAGTTCTAGGAATGGAAGGGGCAGGTTTTTTTGTGTGTTTAAATTCCTCATTATCGTAACGCGTATCTGATTGTGTTTTGCCGATTCTTTAATATCATTTCATAGGTACAACGAGAAAAATGCCCACCAGCCGAAAGTTGAAACGATGCCCATTTCAAAGTTGTGTGGGTGAGCAGGTGGCTGAGCGCGTCGACGTTCTGCCACATGGTGGTTGGGATCGGGACGGCGGACCTCAGTCCGTCGGTTCGATTCCCAAAGCCCCCTCGTTGCGTGCTCATCTCAGTAAACTCATCTTCATGTGTGCTCGCTTGTACCTGGGTACTCCCATACATGATGTGTGTACAGCCACTTGTGCACCCGTCCACATGTGCGTTCATCACCCTGCGCACTCAACTCCTTGTACACACATATCCTGGCATGTACATCCAGCCCGTGAAGCGCCGATCCAGAACGGCCAGCTCCCCAACGAAGATCACTTGCCAGCAGCACTGACTCATCATCCGCAAGTAACCTCTCCAGCGCAACACCTATGCAGTCAGGAATACCCGGGAGGACTAACCAGGCGAACCTCGCAAGATTCTTCAGAGATGCCAACACTCGCTCTAATCATGTGAGAGGGGACTCACATCTATGCAGGTCTTCTTGACGCATTCTTATTGCTTCCCCGCATCTCCTGATCCGCCTGAGGACAGCCGGTTCTTCCAAAGGGGGGAGAGATGTACCGAAGGAAGTGCTGAGGTAAGCACTGCCGCACTCCTTAGGGAGGGGAACGAGCCTCCGAAAACCCGTGAGAGAGCAGTTCCGATCGATGCCTCGAAGGATTCTTAATAAAATCCACCTTACATTCAAGTGCCGTGTCTTCTTCTCTTCTCCCGGCCAGTACAGGTACACCAACCTAAGGCGGTGAGACAATTTATGTAGCCATAAGTGATGTGACAGTGGACCCTCGAGAGTCCCCCTCCTAGACCAGCGAGATGATCACGTGTTAAGAAGGGATATCGCTTAGGCTTCCACCCAACGATCCCGTCTCCACCGGACCAAAAAACTACTCGCGAACAGCCGCACTATTACACTCCTCCCCACATGACATACTTATGGGTAGCAGAAGTATGAGAGGGAAAACGGACGCGTAGAATCAGTTGGTACCTAACAAAAATGCGTCGAAATGACTGACTAGCAATAATAGAGTAGTAATAAATTACCTAACATGCGTAATAGGATCAAACATTTCAACATTTTTTCAACATTTCATGTTCGCGCATGCGCAGACGAAAGGTACAGTACGATTCAAATGAAATTCATAAGGAACTATCAAAGTACTATTCCTGATCGACCCTCCAAGTTTGAACTCATTCCAACGATATTTAAAGCAGTTATGGGCGTTAAGAGTATTTCACGTTTGCGCATGCGCAGACGAGAGTTACGTTTCGATTTCAATGAGTTTTATAAGGAGCTATCTGCGATCCAACCCGCGTATACCCTCAGAATTTCAGCTCTCTACGACTATTTGTCGCGTAGTTAACAGCGCTACAAGGAAATAGTCAACATTTCATGTTCGCGCATGCTCAGACGAAAGTTACTGTACGATCCTGATTAAATTTGAAAGAATCTATATAGTATTATTTCTGACCGTCCCACCAAATTTGAAGTCATTTCAACGATACTTCACGTAGTTATGGGCGTTTCAATTATTTCACGTTTGCGCATCCGCAGACGAAAGTTACGGTACTTTTTCAATGATTTTCGTATCATCTGTGACGCAACCCGCACCTACCATCCAAATTTCAGCACATTAAGACAATTTTTTTCTGGTAGTTATGGGCGTTACAAGGAATTACCGCAGACAGACATACGGACAGAACAGACACGGAACCAAATTTGTTCCTTCATGTCTGAAACGCATAACGGCAGTGGAAATTTTAATTTTGGAGGACTTTTTTTTTTTACTCAATCACGAATCCAAGGCTTCCTCAAATTTCCGATGGTGAGGAAGCCAAAAAAAAATTAAATAAATTAATAAAAAACATAAAAATAATAATAATAATAATAATAAAGTGTAAATATCACGAACTCACGAATCACAGAGCAGGTAAATGATAAGGATAGTTTTAAGAAATCATTTCATCGCCCCATTACCGACGTCGCTACTGGCAGGTAGGTAACTACAGGCGCCTAAGCTTTCACAGGTTTCTGGAACTTGGGAAAGGGGGACCGACACTAACGCGGTTCTTTCTACAGGAAAAACGGATTTCCCTGAAGAACCAACTTTCACCAGTACAACCGCCCAATAAAACGCGTGTACACCTCTGAAAACTGACCGCGTTTTCCCAAAAACGTACCTTCGTCCCTTACCTGGTATCTGTCTAAAAAATTCCTTCTTTCCCACACATGCTCCATTTGGGCCCTAGTTGTGTCCCAATCGGAATATACCCAGTGGTGTTATGACTGATAATGTGTATAAAAATAGGTACTTTTTATGTTCTAGTAACATGAGCTTTTGAGGTATCTTTTCCCATGTTTTGGGGACGAGAAGACCGAATATGAAGTCGATTTTGACCAGAGAGTGGAAAATTGAGGTTCTACCAAATGATCAGCTCCCAAAATTGATTTTTTTTTTTTTAGTCAAGAATCTGGAAAATCGTCTGAAATCACCATCAATTTGTATAATTACACTAGAATAAGTTCCAACACGTGGATCAAGACGATTAAATAGCAGTAGGTACCAATAAAAAAAAAAAAAATAAAAAAGGGATACTTTGTGTTTTGGGGGCCAAAATTGGCGGAAACAATCAGAATAGCTATTTAAATTATTTCACATGAAAAAAACAATGAATGAACAGCAAACATTTCTGTACGTACATATGTCCAGTAGAATAATAAACCCATGTGACAAGGACTTTGCAGCGTTTTTGTTTTGTCTTAGTAATATGTGATCAACATGAGATTTTGAAGTATTGTTTTCCATGTTTTGGAACGAGAAGACGGAAGATGTAGTTCATTTTGACCAAAGAGTGGAAAATTGAGGTTCTAACGAAGTTTCAACCTTAAATTTACGTTAAATTTTGGTATAAAATCGTCGTTCTTCCCCACACAGTTTGGGTCCCCATTTGGGAACACATTTGGGTCCTAGTTGTGCTCAGAGACACGGCAACCTGATCGGCATACACCCAGGGGTGTTATGGGAGAAAAGTGGGTGTACGAATAGGGGTTTTCGAGGGATTTTTGAGGTTTTAGAGAACATGAGCTTGTGAGGTATCGTTTTCCATGTTTTTTAGGGCGAGAAAACCGAATATTAGGTTGATTTTGGCCAAAGAGTGAAGAATTGAGGTTGTAACGCAGGTTAAGCTACCGAAATTCATTTGTTTTGGTCAAAAACATGAGAAATTGTCTGAAATCACCATAAAGTTGTATAATAACACTAGAAGTAGTATCAACAGGTGAATCAAGAACATTGAATACTATCAATGATCAAAGATAATCTTTTTAAAAAAGCCGAGCTTAATTCGTGTTTTTGAGGTTCAAAATTGGTGGACACCATCGAAAATAGCCAGTTCAATTACTGCACATGAAAAACGCTGCAAAGTCCTTGTCACATGGGGTTTATTATTCTACAGAAATGTTGGCTGTACCTACATTTATTGTTTGTTTCATGTGAAATAATTGAAATAGCTATTTCTGATGGTTTCCACCAATTTTGGCCCCCAAAACACAAATTAGGTAGGTACGATCTTTTTTTTTTTTTAATTATCCATGATCATTGGTAGTGCCACTTAATCGTCTTGATCTACGTGTTGAAACTTTTCCTAGTGCTATTCTACAAATTGATGGTGATTTCAGACGATTTCGCAGGTTTTTGCCTCATAAAAAATCAATTTTGGGAGCTGAACATCTGGTACAACCTCAATTTTCCACTCCTTGGCCAAAATCGGCCTCATATTCGATCTTCTCGTCCCCAAAAACATGGAAAACAATACCTCAAAAGCTCATGTTACCAACATGTTGCTAAAACGCAAAAAGTACCTATTTTTACACACATTTTCACTCACAACACCCCTGGGTATATTCCGATCGGGCTGAAAAGTTTCGGGACACAACTAGGGCCCAAATAGAGCATGTGTGCGAAAGAACGACTTTTTTAGACCGAAAATGAAGCCTGTACACGTGATACGGCGTACGGCGGACGGCGTACGGCGTACGGCGTACGGCGGACGGACATTGCATTTTTTGAATCTACGCACCTTGAAACGGAAAAGAAAAAAGTTTGAGGGGGTGTTATAAAAATTTTTTGCTGAGCGATTACAGAGGTGTATTATTCAGAGAATAATAAACCAAAACAATAAATGAACAGCCAAAATGTCCAGTGGAATGATAAACCCACGTGACAAGGACTTTGCAGCGTTTTTTTCATCATTCTCAGCTCAGCTACCGCGTGAGGTACGGGGGTACGGTTAACAAGATAATATTCAATAAAATCACAGGATTCCAACGAGTGGTGAACGATTTTTCTACTATGAAAAACGGCAAACATGATGTTCCGTAGAAACGAATCGGTTGTAAGCGAAAATCATCAGAAAGTGTCCATAACGCGTTTAAATGTCGGTTTTTGGTAACGCTTTTCGAGTTTGTGTGCCAAAGTAAAGACATGAAAATGTCAAAATGCACAGGCAGCGTTTTGAATCAGTCTTGAGTTCTGCCGTGCGAAGGAAGAACGACTCAATTCAAAATTATTGAGTTTCCAGAAATCAGCTTCGAAGTTTTCTAACGAAAACTCGCTATAGGTTCCACGACAGGGCATTGCCGCAACCCCCTTTTTTTCCCAATGTCCAATCATGTTCAACTTGATCGATAGCTGTCAAAAAACGCTGCAAAGTCCTTGTCACATGGGTTTATTATTCTATTGGAGTTCTAGAGATATTTGTTGGCTGTTAAATGTGTTGTTTCTTTCATGTGGAATGATTGAAATAGCTATTTCTGATGATTTCCACCAATTTTGGCCCCCAAAACATGAAATAGGTACGCTTTTTTTTTTAAGATCATCTTTGATCATTGGTAGTGGCATTTAATGGTCTTGATTCACCTGTTTACACTCTTTCCAATGTTATTGTACACATTGATGGTGATTTCAGACAGTTTTCCAGGTTTTTGACTCATAAAAAACCAATTTCGGGAGCTGAACCTTTGGTAAAACCTCAATTTCCGCTTCTTTGGTCAAAATCGACTTCATATTCAGTCTTCTCGTCCTCAAAAACATGGAAAAAGATACCTCAAAAGCTCATGTTACTAACATGTTGTTAAAACGCAAAAAGTACCTATTTTTATTCACATTTTCACTCATAACACCCCTGGGTATATTCCGATCGGGCTGAAAAGTTTCGGGACACAACTAGGGCCCAAATGGAGCATGTGTGCGAAAGAACGACTTTTTTAGACCGAAAATGAAGCCTGTACACGTGATACGGCGTACGGCGGACGGCGGACGGACATTGCATTTTTGGAATCTACGCACCTTGAAACGGAAAAGAAAAAATTTTGAGGGGGTGTTATAAAAATTTTTTGCTGAGCGAATACATAGGTGTATTATTCACAGAATAATAAACCAAAATACTCCAAACACGTTTTGGTTTATTATTCTGTGAATAATACACCTATGTATTCGCTCAGCAAAAAATTTTTATAACACCCCCTCAAAATTTTTTCTTTTCGGTTTCAAGGTGCGTAGATTCCAAAAATGCAATGTCCGTCCGCCGTCCGCCGTCCGCCGTATCACGTGTACAGGCTTCATTTTCGGTCTAAAAAAGTCGTTCTTTCGCACACATGCTCCATTTGGGCTCTAGTTGTGTCCCGAAACTTTTCAGGCCGATCGGAATATACCCAGGGGAGTTATGAGTGAAAATGCAACATGTTTAGCAACATGTTGGTAACATGAGCTTTTAAAGTATAGTTTTTCATGTTTTTGGGGACGAGAAGACCGAATATGAAGTCGATTTTGACCAAAGAATAGAAAATTGAGGTTCTACCAGATGTTCAGCTCCCGAAATTGATTTTTTATGAGTCAAAAACCTGGGAAATCGTCTGAAATCACCGTCAATTTGAAGAATAACACTGGAAAAAGAGTCAACAGGTGGATCAAGACGATTAAATGGTACTATCAATGATCAAAGATAATTTGAAAAAAAAAGTATACCTTATTCGTATCTCTGTAGAATGATGACCAGTAGAATAATAAACCCATGTGACAAGGACTTTGCAGCGTTTTTTCAATCGATTTATTGCAGTTGAGTCGAATATCGATTTGGACCCCGATCCTGAAGCCAACGGTTTGGAGGAAAAACGACTCAACGGCGTTTTCAGCAGGTTGAGTCGTTTTTCCTCAACAAATAAATAACAAAATTCGCAAGTTAGGGTGTTTCAATCGAGGCGTTGAGATGTTTTTACTAAAAAAACACGGAGTTGAAACGTTTTTACTCAATTAAGCAATTTCCGGATTTCGTTCCTAACGATTTCAACCCCTTCTGGGTCGAATTTTGGAATTTCGATTTGACAATCAAAAAGGTGGGGTTGAAATTGGGGGGGTTACGGTTAAAATCCCATTTTCGACAATTTTTGAGTTGAGTCTTTCTTCCTTCACACGGCAGAACAGTTGGTCAAAGGAGTTTTAGCGCGTATTGTCAGAGATATCGAGAAGTACGTGGGATGAAGGTTTGAAATGTTTGAACTGCCAGTGAACGGGCAAGTGGAGACACCCGAAAGTCACAGAGTCGCACCTTTTACGAGCGGTCGGTCCGCACAAAAAATCGTCTCACAAGGAGCGAGGGGAACGAAAATCCGTCTTTCTCTCCCGCAGAAATTTGGTTTCGAAAGGTGAAAAGGCGGGGTGAAACTATTTATTGGAGCGAGGAAGGCAATAATGTGCAGGACCACCTTTTAGACAGGTGAGGTTCATTACACAGTACGAAGACAACAATGGGGCGATACGTACCTGCGTGGGCCGTGTCTAATCGTCAATGCCTTCAAAGTTCCGCTGCCCTTATTTCCGTACTTATCTTTCACGGTTATATTGCGGTCGACAGTGAATTTTCACTCGATGCTAGGCAGACGTGGAAATGGTGTGACGGGAAGGAGCGGTGCCGGTTGCAGCAACCCAGGTTAGGTTACGACTTGCCCAAATGATAAAATCCAGACCCGGAGGTAACATGAGTACACAGGGATTCCAAAAATGAAGTAACCAGCAGTTTTGGTTCATTATTTTCAATAATAAATGTTCGGAATCGAGCAAAGAAAAAATTTGATTTTAATTTAATTGTATTCATATTTTTTATCCCTCAAAATTTAATTTTAAGTACAATCCAAAAATTGGTTAAAAAAAATTTTGTCCGTCCGCCGTATTTTGCACTTCCCTTAGTTTTATCATGAACGAAAATTTACTAAATTTAGTTTGTAGGTCCCATTTGGGGTCTAGTTGGTCCGCGAAGCTCTGCATTACTGTCAGTCACCTCTACGGAGTGAATACGCTGCAAATTAATACACAACCGTTTATTACTTACCTGTATAGATGCTCCTTCTGCGTAGATCGCTGTTATCTGTGGTCAATACCAACCCTCGAGCTCCCCCCCCCCCCCCCCAGGAAAGCCCTAAATCGAGTACTGGAGTCGGCCCAGGAATTACAGTTTCAGAAAAAGCAATCCGTAAAATCGTAAAATTCATGTTTGTGTAGTTCTGAAGGTAAAGGTAAATTGTTGTCGTGGAGTGTAAAATATCTGTTTCCGGTTGGGTTACGATCCTGCGACCTTCAGCATGAGATAGCATTTCTGCTACCACTGAGCTACAGGGCCACACAGGTGGCAAGTGATGTGCGCACTCAAGCCAGCTTAATGCCTGCGTACACGCTGGCTCTTTAGGGAAAATTCAGTTTTATGGCAACATCATCGTAGAATGCTCCGGATGGCCTCAGAAATACAGGAAAAAAATCAAACTATTTAAAAATGCGAGAAAACCCACACCTCAAAACACAATTTTCCGAGATAGGGATACTCTGGATCAAACCCCTAATCAACCCCTATTGTCCACCTCTTAGAGTTGAGTGACAGTAACACCGAGCTTCGACGGTGGAATACGAATGCGCAAATCCCATTTAATCCTGATTGACAGGTGCGTGAAAGCGCAAATGTAATGGGTTGAAAAGCGCAAAGATGAGGGGTCGAAAAGCGCACAAGAGATTCCGCCGGAAGCCCAAACAACAGTTCATGGACGAGGCAAAATTCATAAACAATCAGGTAAATATTTACATGACCTCTTTTACCTCTTCACAATCAACCTGGTCTAACGTCTCACGCAGTCAGTAACCGCTGTTTCAGTTTAGTGCCATCTGTTGTGTTTGAGTTAGAGAGAATGTTTCGAGTTACAGTTACCAATTAAGGTGTTCAGTGCATTATATATGCGAAGGATTTAAGTATCGGCGTTACAGAGTGATGAACGACGGTCGTGTATCGTGGCGTTGTACGGTCAGAACGTGTAACAGTTCCGTAGTAACCAATGATTCGTGCAGTCAAATATTCAGCAACGAAAACGAGCATAGTCATGCCGCATTCAGCCCTCGATTGTTGAAAGACATGTCGTTCGTAATTCGTGCAAAAGGAAGGAAAGGACGAAAGACCTTCAAAACTGATCAGGAGAGAACTGTCATCTATAGGAACCACAATCTGGAACTTGGATATAGCTCCATATTATAATAACGAAGACGACAAATTGCAGTACGTATAATATAAATTATATTAAATATTGTAAATTGACGATTAAATATGTTTTATGAAGCATGAATTATGTGCGCATTCGTTCCCCTCTGTGTTTGCGCTTTCGTACACACACATATTCTATGTTTTTGCACTTTCGGGTAGTAGGATAACTATCATTTGCGCTTTCGTTCGACAGCCAGCTTCGAGGACCAACGAGAGCCCAAACGGGACCGATACACCAAATCGCGCATTTTGGTTGTTGGGAACTAGGGAAAAAGCCGCGAACGTCGTACAGACGGAAATTTTTTTTACCGGATATTCGTATTCTACGTCCCTTGAAATGTGAACTATGAAATATTGAGTAGGGGTTGAAATTTTTTTGATGGTCGATTCCAAACGTTTTTTATTGAGAATAATAATAAACCAAAATACGGCTTGAAATTTCTCAGCCGTAGATCGAAAACTCAATAGAAGAGTATGGTTTTTTTACGTTTTGGTTTATTATTTTCAATAGTGAACCTATGGAATCGAGCATAGGAAGACAAAGTTAACCCACCCTCAAAATTTCATGGTTTCCGTTTCAAAGTATGTAGAATCCGAAAATGGGATAGAAACGCTGCAAATTGTTACATAAAGGTTTATTATTTACATAGTTGCCCTTCCTGCGTGGACCACTGTTTTCTGCGGTCAATACCTACCCTCGTACTCGTACTTCCCACAGGAGAGCCCTAAATCGAGCATTGGAGCCGGCCCAGGAATTGCAGTTTCATAAAAATACCCGTCAAATTCATTAATTAATAACGTTGCACCAGATATTTCAAGATGAATTTCAGAGATGACTGACAGTGACGCCGAGTTTCGCAGATCAACTAGACCCCAAATTGGACCCACGAATCGAATTCAACTAATTTTCGTTCATGGTATAAGAAATAAACGAAGTACGTTGGATGGTGTTCGGTGGACAGGCAGACATTTTTTTATCCATGTATAAATAATAATATTGTAATAATAATAAATTATAGATATGAAATACATTAATATGTGCATAGCTGTATTACGAAATATGTTATTTCATTTCATTTTAGATCATTTCGAAATAGAAGCATGTTTAAAACGCTGCAAATCCCTGCACAACGTTTTATTATTTTGTACAGAATACCCTTCTTTTACAGATCACAGCTCTCTGTATAGATAACCCGTCTATATAATATGTACTAGTCTATACATATTATGTAGATCGCACACCCTCCATAGGTTAGTACCTAACCCCGTACTCGTTACTAGCTACCTATCTAAATCACGAGATAAATGTTGCTAAAATAATTCTGTCGATGACAAACAGTAACTAAAATGACGAAAAGAAACGCAAATAATGAAGTTCTGAAGGAAAATTGTTGATGAGGAGTGAAATAGATGCCCCTTCTGCGTAGATCACTGTTTTCTGTGGTCAGTACCTACCCTAGTGGTAAAGTATAACGAACCGTTGTGTAATAACTTGCCCATCAATAATACTTCAACGGTTGTTCAAGTTGCAAAAGTACCGATCAACAAAATCCAGCCCCTTCTTGGTGGATGAACCGTTGTGTAATGATTTACCGTTCTGTAATAATTTACCGTTGTGTAATAATTTATCGTTGTGTAATAATTTACCCATCAATAATACTTCAACGGTTGTTCAAGTTTCACAAGTACCTACCAACAAAATCCAATAGTCTATCACTTATCAAATGAAATAATATCGCACAACAACCAACTCGACTTCATACAGCCATCCTTGATTATAATCAGGTGCTCCCTAGTGATGATATCCCGGCCGGATTAATACCGTTTGATTCACGATCGTGTTGACGAAGCTTTTTGGTGCACAAGAACGGCTGGACGTAGGTACAGTGCTCCGGGTGGTCTTAAAAAATTGTTTAGCTCAAGACAAATTTAATATCGTAAAAAAACCATACCCTTCAATCGAATGTTTTCGAGCTACGGCGTTCTGAAAATTTCAACCCCTATTTTGAACCCCTTAGAGATGACTGACAGTAAGTCGAGCTTCGAGGACCAACTAGACCCCGAACGGAACCTATAACCGGGATTTCATCAATTTTTATTCATGGTAACTAAGAAAAGTGGCCCGTACGGCGTACGGCGGACAGACAGAAATATTTTTATTGCTTTTTCGGATTCTACATACCTTGAAACGTAAACCATCAAATTTTAAGGGCGGTAAGATTTTTTTTTTTTTTCCATGCTCGATTCCAATGGTTCATTATTGAAAAAATAAACCAAAAAAGTTGTTATTTATTCATTTTTCAATTCATCCTTTTTAGCCTTTGGTAAATCTTGTAATCAATGTTTGTGCTACCTAGGAACATTGGATTTTTCAACTAACTAACTAGCTCCATAACTAGCTTTTGGTTTATTATTTTCAATAATGAACCTTTGGAATTTAACTAATAATTAATAACTAATTAATTATTCAAATAATTGCAGGGCGCCAACAAATTGTTAATAACAATAAGAATATTCAAGTTCATACCTACCACCCAGGTCCCATTCGCCGATGGTTGTTAGGTCTGCGGTGGTTGTCCTTCAATATTCGTCTTCAGACAAAACCTAATTTCTGGTCTGAATTTTGTTTTCTTCTCGAATCGCCTCGGTATGATCCGCAGATGCAACCGTGTAGTGATAATAATTATGGGCAATCACTGATTGTGTTAGTGGTGTATTTTGGCTTTTCATCACCTTCATTCTTGGATCTTGTCCTATTTTGTTTATTGTAAGTAATATTTCGTTACAGTTATCATGTTGCGGGCAATAGATGCCGATTTTAGATGTACCAATTTGTAGGATCAAGGCATGACCCGGAAACGCCCCACTTGCTTCGCTCGACCATCCAAATGAGTACCTACTACATTACAGCATTACTTGAAATGTTGGAAAACTGTTTTTGTTTTTGCAAACATGGTTTCAAAATGCTTAAAAATCAAGTGTATTCCTTTAAAATCAGTAATTACAGAACAAAAAAATTAAAGGGCTTAACAAACCGGTGAGCCAAAAAGTGTTCAAAGTTGGCTTTTCATCATATAAAACGCTACAAAGTCCTTGTCACATGGGTTTATTATTCTACTGGATATAGTAGAGAAATTTTGGCAGTTTCTTGTTTTTCATGTGCAGTATTATCAAAATGGCTATTTTTGACGGTTTCCACAAATTTTGGCCCAAAAAACAGAAAATTAGGCTCGGCGTTTTTTTAAATAGATTATCTTTGATCATTGATAGTGCCATTTAATTGTCTTGATTCACCCGCTGATACTACTTCTGGTTTTATTATACACATGTACATGGTGATTTCAGACGATTTCCCAGGTTTTTGACTCATAAATAATGAATTTCGGGAGCTTAATCTTCATTACAACCTCAAAACAGAGTTCATATTCGGTATTCTCGCCGTAAAAAAAACATGGAAAACGATACCTCACCAGCTCATGCAAACTGAAACCTCAAACATCCCTCGAAACCCCCTAATTTTACACCCATTTTTCTCCCATATCACCCCAGGGTCCGATCGGGCTGCCGTGTCTTTGAGCGCAACTAGGACCCAAATGTGTTCCCAAATGGGGACCCAAACTGTGAGCGGAAAAACGACGATCTTAGACCAAAATTGAAAGTAAATTTAAGGCTGAAACTTCGCTAGAACCTCAATTTTCCACTCCTTGGTCAATATCTACTTCATATTCGGTCTTCTCGTCCCAGAAACATGGAAAACCATACTTCAAAAGCTCATGTTGCTAACATGTTCCGAAAACACAAAAAGTACCTATTTGTACAACCATTTGCACCCATAACACCCCTGGGTATATTCCGATCGGGTTGAAAAGTTTCGGGACACAATTAGGACTCAAATGGAGCGAGTGTGCGAAAGAAAGAATTTTTTAGACCGAAAATGAAGCCGGTATGCATGATATGGCTTAGGGTGGAGGGCGTATGGCGGACGGACATTGCATTTTCCACCAAACCAAAATCAGCGATAATTGCATACATCAAAACGCTATAAATTATGGAGAATGGTTTGACTATCGTCGTAATTCATGGTGGATGACAGACGGAGTGCCTATCTATTGATGCCTATATAAGTAAAATTAATCACCGAGAATGATAAATGGGTCGAACAATCTTCAAAACTACCAAAATCGTGAAGTGTTTCATTACAAACTGAGAAAACTCATTAGCGTCCATACAGTGGGAGCAGGAACGGCGAGCACCCTTTGATGCACCAACTCCAAGTGGAAGGACAGCGAGCTGAGCCCAACGTTCTCGAATGCGTCCACACAGGGCGAGCATTCTTGCTTGGGTTCTGGCGTTAGGTTCGGCTCGGCTCGCCCAGTGTGGACGTACCGCAATTTAAATGTCAGGTTATCTCAAATGTCAGGTAATTCAAGAGTTAGGTTAGGTACCATTTTTTTTTACGAATACCTCAGAAAGGCACATAGGAAATCTAATATAACAAGGTGGAGATTTGAGGGTACTCACAGTTGTGGTTGTCGAGTTTTCCAGTATCCACAGAACAGGCACTGGCTGAATCTGAACTGAATCCAAACACTAAAGCTGGGAATTCCTAATATACAACACCTAACCCCTCAGGTGGGGCCATCACACTGGAGACTGAAGGAAAAAACGTTCAGGGAACAGTGGCCTGCTTACAGTCAACAGCCAATCAGAAACCAACTTTCTTGTGGCAGTGATGTTTTTTACCTGAGTTCCAGAAAATAGCCCCCATCACCCTTTTTCCCCTTCAGCCTTCCATTGTTTGCTTTTAGATTCATTTCCTAAGAACTCTAAACCCCCACATCCGGTCTTGCAAAACAGGTAGCCAACTTCCTGTTGGTTTACTCCTTCTTGCCATTCCCTTCTGAATAATATTCAGCCCTTCTCTATGCAATACTGGCAATAGTATGCTTAGTGCTCAGCCGTTTTTAAAAGCGCTGCAGATTATTACACAATGGTTTATTATTTAACTGTATAGATGCTCCTTCTGCGTAGGTCACTGTTATCTGTGGTCCATACCTACTCTCCTGCTCCCCTCAGGAAAGCCCTAAATCGAGTAATAGAGCCCGCCTGGAAATTACCTTTTCATAAAAATGCACGGGTTTCAATAATTCAATCATTAATAATTAATTGCTGTTATTCATGAAGCGCAAAGTTTATTCAAGTTACAAAAGTACCTATCAAAAAAATCCAAAAGAGCCATCATTCTTCAAATGAAATAATATCACAGAACAACCCACTCGTCTTCATACAGCCACGCGTGATTATAATCAGGTGATCCCTAGCAATGATATCTAGGGTCAGTTCCCAATAATGAATGGTGCCTCAATCGTTGGCAATATAATTATATTATGAACACCCATTGAAAACAGTGAACACGTTAGGCTTCATGAATAACATCAAATAATTAATGAATGAATGATTGAATCCTCCGCATTTTTATGAAACTGTAATTCCCGGCCTGGGTACTCGATTTAAGGCTTCCCTGGGGGTGGGTGGGTGGTTGGGGGGGGGGGGGGGGACAAGGGTTGGTATTGACCACAGAAAACACTCATCTATGCAGATGGAGCATCTATACAGGTAAATAATAAACCGTTGTGTAATAATTTGCAGTTTTTTTAAATTGATCACGAACTAAAGAATTTTCTGAGACAACCCGGAGCATTGCACGTCTAGCTGTTCGTTCGCTCCGTTAACATGATCGTGAACGAAATTTTATAAATCCGGCCCAGATATATTATCATAAGTACTAGGGATTACCTTATTATAATCACGCATGGCTGTATGAAATCGAGTTCGTTGTTCCGAGATATTATTTCTTTTGAAGAATGATGGATCCATTGGATTTTGTTGGTAGGTACTTTTCACTGTGAAACTTTTCACTTTGAACAAACGTTATGCTTCATAAATAACAACAAATAATTAATGATAGAGTAGTTGATTCCACTGCATATTTATGAAATGTGATTGCTCAGTTGGCTGCAGTACTCGATTTAGGGTTCTCTTATGGGAAGCACGAGGGTACGTATTGACCACAAAAAGATGAGCAATCAAATTTCATAAATATGCAGTAGAATCAATTACTCTATCATTAATTATTTGTTGTTATTCATGAAGCATAACGCTTGTTCAAAGTGAAAAGTCACAGTGAAATGTACCCATCAACAGAATTCAAAATAACCATTGTTATAATAAACCGTTGTGTAAAATTTGCAGCATTTTACTCCGTTAAGAAGCGAGAAAAACAAGTTAAAGAATTTGCATACTGAAATCAAATTTGCTAACGGACCGATCTTTTATATGGCCTGAAGTAGACTGTAGGTAGATAACTGAGCCACACTGTGGAATATTAGGGTGGTTCGCTGGTTAGTTCTGGTATTTAGACAAGTCTGGAACGCCTTGAAAGGATATTACCAGACACTTACTGGTATTTATAGGAACTCACAAAAATCCCCGTTCCCTTATCCCTTATTTTAACATAATTAGCATAGGTAATTTATTGGATAAGCGTACCCAAACGTGACACAATTCTAACAGCGTTTGGGAAATTTTCTGCGTGGCGGAACCCTTCCCCAAATTATTACTTTTCAACTAAAAAAATTAATTTACTTAATAAAATTATAACAATAATTGTGAACGTAACTAATGAAAAGAACTGATTGTACGTGCCTACCTGTATTCATAAGTATATGCTAGGTAAAATTACTGAACTACACTACCTGCATTCCGAAAATTCAGGGAAAGTGATGACAAGTGATGTGGGGATTTCCAGAATCCACATTTCCTGGAAAGCCCAATAAGATCGTAGGATATTATATCCATTTTATTTACTTACAAGCATTTCAATGTTGCCGCTTTTCGCTTGTGTGATGGGAGACGCTCAACGGCAAACTGGACTTCTTGTTACAATGATGTTCTATCAGTATATCGCCACATATAAATCCCTTTCATAGCAGAGTATCGCCAAATATGAGGAGAAAGGAACGGATGTTACTGCACCAGACTGGGACCAATTTAGGAAACACGGTAAAGGTAAGGCGAGAGGAGGCATAGCCTGGACCCACTACTATTCAGGCATGTATAGATCTGTGTTGCCGTGAGCCGGTGTGGTCGGCTTACGACATGAGTTGGATGAGTTTTGGATGAAGGTTGGAGGAAGGATGCGCTCCGTAGGAGTATTTTGCTAACGCCCCGCGGTTTTCACCACAGCACGTACTACACTAGAGGAAGGTGTCCCGCGGTTTTCACCACAGCAGGTGTTAAGAGGAAAAGGAGGCGTCTCGCGGTTTTCACCACAGCAGACACTGAGAGGAAGAGAGCGAATACACCGCGGTTTTCACCGCAGTGAGTATTCAAGAGGGAGCACCCCACAGTAATAGGAGGTGCGAGGAAGGGTCGGAGTGAGATAGAGAGAAAGATCGAGAGAGACAGAGAGAGGGAAGTCACAAGTTGAGGGTTGGTCGGTCGAATGAGGAGCTGGGCTAGCAGGGCTGCTTATAAAGGCCCCTTTCCTCCCGTCCCCCATCCACAATCAGCCGCTATGACCGTTGAGGGGCGATGGCGGTTGTTGGAAGGGACCCTTTTGCTTTCCCCTTGGCGTCGCCCAGCTCTTCGTTCCCTATTGGGTTAAATCGTTCAATATTACATAGGATTGGTTAATGTAGAGATTCGAGGGGAACTACGACATATGTGTATAACTGGACTGTTCTCAAAACCCAGGGGGGAAAATTGTCATCTTTGCTGACATCAGCAGCGTTCCATGGCGAGTGATTTGGGGATGTTTCAACTACGTTAAAACCTCTGCAAGTCGACTGCGCACGAATTCGAACGATACTCACTGTAGTTCCACACTTACCCATACAGACCTCAGTTTACCTGTTTGTTTACACACAAATCAATTGATGAATACAATTTTCTACTACACCGTCACCATCATAAACAATATTATCACATCAACTTCAGCGACTCAGAACTAGTTGGTCGTATCCCAGTAAAAATGCAATTCACACCAGCTGACGGGCCCCAAATTAGCGTTGAATGGCACCCATATTTTGTGGGTGATAGCTAGGCTTGAATTCACTCTGGTGACGAAAACGGTTTGGGAGGCAGCCAAGGAGTCATCGGAAGGCAATTTTTCGCTAGGGCTTCCTCCTGTCCAACACTATCCGATAAGGCCTGTCTGGGGAAATTTACGGTGGTAGAAAATAGTTTGGAATCCTCAATATCCAGAGATTCCTGATTTTTCCATGCATTATAATTCGCGATGCTTCTTGTTCATTATCATAGTCTGGTGATCAACGTTACTTCCCAAACAAAATTTATTACAATGCAGAATTTGTTGTTGACTAAAGCCTAGTATATATTTATTTATTTATTTATAATATTTACGGGCAAGCCCAATTACAAAGAGAAGATTATAATTGACAGTTATCATGGCATATTAGGGAGGTAAGCTTCAATTTAACAACGAAGAAAGATAGGTAAATGAAAAACTTAAAGGAACTTTTTTACAAAAGATAACATTACTACAACGATAGGTACAGTTACAAATGACGAGGGGGATGGAAGGGATGGATGAAAGAAATTTAGCAGTAAGAAAACTTTTTTATGGAGGAAATAGGACAATTAAAGAGATCGATGTCGGGATTGTTTTGAAGGAAAAGGTTTGCTGCCCGTGGGAGTCTAAACATGGGACTGTGATAATGATAATTTGTGGCGGGAAAAGGAACTTCGAATATTTGAAGAGAGCGGGTCGAAACCTGGGGAATAAGGAGATTTAAAGTGCTAAGGAGATTAGGGCAGTCCAGCTGGCCACGGACCGATTTGCAGAGGAAAATTAGATCAGCTGTGCCGCGTCTTGTTTTCAAGGGCGCATATTACAAGCCCTTAGGATGGACGGGTAATCTATACCTACTAGTGGTGGGGATTTTCATTTTGAAGTTGACGTACCTCAAAAATCTGTTTTGGACGCGCTCTAACTGATTAATATGAACATCATAATAAGGGGACCACACCAATGAGCAGTATTCAAGGATAGGCAGTACAGTGGCCTTGTAAAGCGCGGCTATGGCAGGCACACTTGAAAACTCCCTCGTGTTCCTCTTGAGAAACCCAAGTGACCGCATAGCTTTATTTGAAATTACATCGATTTGCTCATTGAAGGTCAGCTGGGTGTCGAGCCATACCACCAGATCCTTTGATTTAGAGATTCGTGGAAGTAGCCTACCATTTATAAAGTAGTTCCGCACGATGCACGCCGCCGAACGGTGGAACGTTGATACTGTGCATTTGGATTCATTTAGTATACTGTTTTCCATGCACCAGCTCCCCAATGCGTCCAAAGTGGACTGAAGATACCCGCAATCGGCGCAATACTTAACGACCCTGAAAATTTTACAATCATCCGCGAATAACAGGCAGTATAAGAACCTCAACATTTCCAGATATCTTTAAGATTGCTAAGGTCTGTCCAATATATAAGAACGGTGAAAAATCGGATCCTGGAAATTACAGGCCTATATCCATGCTCAGTTGTGTTTCTAAAATACCTATTAGAAAAATGGATTAAATGCCATTTGTGTTCATACGTCGAATCAAATAAAATTCTTTGTGATCAGCAGTTTGGTTTTCGGTCCTGTATGGGTGTCGATCAGGCTCTGTCACTGCTTACCAAGGATCTATATGAGGCTAGGGATCACAAGAGAAAGGCTATTTTGCTCTACTGTGATCTTTCTAAAGCCTTCGAAACCATAGATCGCAATATTTTGCTTCATCGAATGGAGAATGTTGGAATTCGTGGGCCATCCCTGCAGTGGTTTGAAAGTTATCTGTCCTCGAGGGAGCAGATTGTTTCGATCGGTGAGTTTTTGAGCACTCCGATGCGAATTGACTTTGGAGTAATTCAGGGGGGGACCTTGAGTTCAGTCTTATTTTTAATTTATATCAATGCTTTACCTCTACACCTACCTGATTTTAAAACTTATCTTTTTGCTGATGATACAGCAGTCCTGGTTGAGGGAAGCTCTTGGGGAGAAGTGTATCGGGATGCACAAAATGCTATTGATTTACTTGAAAACTGGTTCGCCGCAAGTCTTTTGACGTTAAATGTTCGCAAAACGAAGTATATGTTATTTGGTAGCCAATCCACCCTCCCTGACAGCCTGGACCTCGTGGCTCACAAATGCACAGAACGTACTAGCTGTGCATGCCTGCCAATAGAAAGGGTTTCACGGTATCGGTACTTAGGTATTGTGATTGACGAGAAGTTGAATTGGAAGGCACACATGATTTCAGTGCATACGAAAATGCGTAAATTCGTTTACATTTTTTATCATATACGTGACACATTGCATCCTGACAAGCTACGCCTATTTTATACCTCATTGGTACAGCCTGTCCTACAGGATGGTATTTCTGTGTGGGGCGGTACCTATCCGACGCATTTAGAAATAATTTACGTTGTTCAACGATCAATTATTAAGACCATCATGAAAAAGCCCCGTTTGTATACAAGCAAGACTTTATATCGGGAATTTGCAGTATTTAGACCACGTCAGCTGTTCATTAAATCATTGTAGTTGCTCTTTCATAGCAACCCTACAATAATAAACGATACGGTAGTTCATGATTACCCAACTCGTTTCAGGCTGGAAGGCAATTATTATGTAATTCCGAAACCCTCTCTCACCCTCACCACTGGAAGCCCTCTCTATCCCTACTATATTATAAAAACGGATCTCTGTCTGTCTGTCTGTCTGTGTGTGTGTGTGATTCTATGCACGGCCAAACGGCTCGACGGATATCGACCAAATTTGGCACGAATACCCAGTAGGCTCCCAAGTTGTGCAACGTCGCATTTTTAATTCCCTCACCATAGCGGAACTATGGTCGACCATGGTCAACTTCGTTATTTGATCGGTAACCCCTATTTTTTATCGCCTATTCGTAATCTACGTGAAATTCTATGTACGATCGACCCTTCGGACTACCCCCGCGGTCGACCATAGCGCGTCCATGGGCCCCTCCATGGTCGAATCCCGAATTGCTTTTCACGGCCGAACGGCTCGACGGATATCGACCAAATTCCGTTAGCAAATTCCGGTAGCCTCCCAAGTTGAACGTAGGCGCATTTTTGATTCCCTGACCATAGCGGAAATATGGTCGACCATGGTCAACTCCTGAATGGCTTGACGGATATCGACAAAATTTGGCACGAATATCCAGTAGGCTCCCAAGTTGTGCAACGTCGCATTTTTAATTCCCTGACCATAGCGGAACTATGGTCGACCATGGTCAACTCCGTAATGGCTTGACGGATATCGACCAAATTTGGCACGAATATCCAGTAGGCTCCCAAGTTGTGCGACGTCGCATTTTTAATTCCCTGACCATAGCGGAACTATGGTCGACCATGGTCAACTCCTGAATGGCTTGACGGATATCGACCAAATTTGGCACGAATATCCAGTAGGCTCCCAAGTTGTGCAACGTCGCATTTTTAATTCCCTGACCATAGCGGAACTATGGTCGACCATGGTCAACTCCTGAATGGCTTGACGGATATCGACCAAATTTGGCATGAATATCCAGTAGGCTCCCAAGTTGTGCAACGTCGCATTTTTAATTCCCTGACCATAGCGGAACTATGGTCGACCATGGTCAACTTCGTTAATTGAAATTGTAACCCTTATTTTTTATCGCGTATTCGTAATCTACGTGAAATTCTATCTACGATCGACCCTTCGGACTACCCCCGCGGTCGACCTTAGCGCATCCATGGGCCCCTCCATGGTCGAATCCCGAATTGCTCAACGGATATCGACCAAATTTGGCAGCAATATCCGGTAGCCTCCCAAGTTGAACGTAGGCGCATTTTTAATTCCCTGACCATAGCGGAAATATGGTCGACCATGGTCAACTTCTGAATGGCTTGACGGATTTTGATAAAATTGGGCACAAATACCCGGTAGGGTATGGGATTTTTCCGTCGTTTGTTGGTTCCACGATACTGCGTACAGCGAATCTCGGATAGCGAGCGAAGCGAGCGGTCAGGCTAGTATCTTATGTATTTTGCTTCGCACCGTAAATACTGAATTAAAAAATCCTAGCTCGTTTTCAAGATCAACATATAAGAAGAAAATTTTTAGTTGGTCGATTGTGATGAGTCCGAATAATTGCGAGAATATTATCAAAAGTATTTATACGTAAATTGACGAATTACTCCTAATTTTTGTAAAGTAATTGTTTTTTGCAAATAAGTGACAATTCTTGTTGGGCGCAAAGTGACAATAAGTTGCGAAGTTGTAACCTTTTTTTTTCATTTTTATGCTATGATAAGGAGTAAGTGTGTTTTATATCTATTGTATTTTTGTGTCATATAATATGCAACTAATCAAATAAATAAATAAATAAATAAATAGACGAATAGATCGGTGATGCTGTTGATCATAATAAGGAATAACAATGAAGAATAATAAGACAGAAGTATAATTTCAATACTTCTACCCCGAGTATCAATACCAGTTCAATACTACAACCAATGCAAAACGGAGTTACCTATTGGAACTTTGTCTATTTCCACTAATACACGAAAAAACGCGAAAAATACACTGTTATAACGGTTTCGGTGATCAAACCATCGTCAGTAACAAACAATAACTATTGTTCATTCTACCAACACTTTCTTTAGTTCCAGTTGTAAAGTACCTAATTGGGGGTCCCTGATCTGCATTTGATTTTGGTTTAGATATATTATTACTTTCAATAATAAACCTTTGGAATCGAGCATGAAAAAAAAAAAATTATCCACCCCATTGTTGATAGGAAGGGACTTAACTTGAACGGATTAAAGTATTAACAGCAAATAATTAGATGTAGAATTTTGAATCCACTGCAGGTTTATGAAACAACTAGCAGGTTTATGAAAGCGAGCGAAATTACAAAACTTCAGTTTACAAAACTCAACCGCAAAATAAAGTTCTGAACGTTGCTAACAATAAACAGCGCCCTAACAACGTAAATATGGCCAGTTTGACGAATAAGGAGGAATTCAGGAGGTGAAACGAATAGCCATAAACTAACTGTGCATTTTCCAGTCATAGATGTAATATAGATGTAGGTTCCTTCAATAAATTATGATATCCCTTCCTGTTGTCACTTCATCACCACCAATAACAACAACAATTTCATCAACGATTGGTGAACTGGTGAATTTGTCAGTCGGTTATGAGAATCAGCTATGGCTGCATCCCGAATGATAATTTTTACGTCTTCCATTGGCCGATGGCTCATTACCTCTCTTTCTCAGATACATTTAAGTTGTCTTACGTGAAAGTGGTTTGCGTGAAGGAGCACCATCTGAAGTTCTTTCATTAGGACTACTTCCGTTTTGGATTAACTACAACGTAGTGAAGCTTCAGAATGTTCGTTACCTATAAAATATATCTGGAAGAATTTGGCAGAAGTGCTTTCAGGGTCAGGAAGTATACTCCCGATGCGATGGTGTAGTCGACCCAAAATTTTATACGTTGGCATTAAGTTGTTGTGGTACCCCTCTCGTTGTCGTGGTACCCCTCAAATTCGTATACCCCCCCTATGTAATACCTGAATGATTTAACCAAATAAACGAAGGGAACGACGAGCTGAGCGACGCCGAGGGGAAAGTATGAGAAGGGTCCCCTCCATCGGCCGCCATTGCTCCCCAACGATTGTAACCTCCGTTGATGGATGGGGGATGGGTGGAAAGGGGTCTTTATAAGCCGCCCTGCTAGCCCAGCTCTCATTCGACCAACCACTTTCCGACTTGGGACTTCTCTCTCTCTCTCTCTCTCTCTCTCTCTCTCTCTCTCTCTCTCTCTCTCTCTCTCTCTCTCTCTCTCTCTCTCTCTCTCTCTCCTCTCACTCTCTCTCTCTCTCTCTCTCATCTCTCTCTCTCTCTCTCTCTCTCTCTCTCTCTCTCTCTCTCTCTCTCTCTCTCTCTCTCTCTCTCTCTCTCGCCTGCTCTCTCTCTTTCTCCCCTACCCTTCTCCTGCACTCGCTGTGGTGATAACCTTCTATGAATAACTGCCAGCTGTGGTGATAACCATGGGGTATTCATCTTCTTCCACCAGGCATCTGCTGTGGTGATAACCGCGGGACGCCTTCCTTCTCTACTAGCACTCGCTGTGGTGATAACCGTGGGGTGCTAGCAAAAGGCTCCTAAGGAGCACCTAATACCTTCTGTGGTGATAACCGCGGGTCGCCTTCCTTCTCCTCTAGCACTCCCTGTGGTGATAACCGTGGGGTGCAAGCAAAAGACTCCTAAGGAGCACCTAGCACGTACTGTAGTGATAACCGCGGGGTGTTAGTTTCCCTCACAGCCTTCCAACTAACGCCTGCTGTGGTGATAACCGTGGGGCGTTAGCAAAAGACTCCCACGGAGCACATCCTTCACTCATCCATCCAAAAAAAACCTCATCCAACTTTCCGCCCGACACTCACAAGCCCACGCACAGGCTTACGACACTCGTACTCCATCACACCCCACTGATGTCATTGCCAAAGCGTTATTATACGAAAGCAGATTCGAGAGGGGCGACGGGAGATCTAATGATGCAAGTAGTTGCAACCCCCATTGCAACAAAACCTTTTGGTTCCTCTTTCCACACTACAGCTGAGCAAAACTGACACTGTCTTTGCGTTTTACAAATATTCACCAGGCCCTCGTAGTTTTCATGTGGGTTGTACGGGGAAGCTGCAGGAACAGGCCCATTCATCTTCATCTTGTACTACAGAAGAATTCGATTCTCGTTTGGCGCCGTTTTCTCCCAATATTCGGTTTTTTGTTCCGTGGCACCACACCGTCTACGCTGCCTTTTATGAAGTGAGCTGCATTAACTGGTGAATGGCGCTTAACAACGTTTCCCGTCCCTTTTTAATACCGTCGGGATACACAGTGACCTACCTACCAAATTAATTTTGCCAGGACGCCTTTGCTAGGGATGGCCGTTTTACAAAGAAATGGGAAATCTGGAAAGGACACGACCGGCTATAAACCTTCCTCGGCCAACTCCGAGCATTATTCGAAAAACATCATAAAAATCCGTCAAGCCGTTTTTCCGTGATTCGAACTGAATAACCAATTTATAGTTAAGATAATTGCCACGCCGGCTCCAGTACTCGATTTAGGGCTTCCCCGGTGGGGGGGGGGGGGGGTGCACGAGGGTAGGTACTGACCACGGAAAACAGTGATCTACTCAGACGGGGCATAAGTACAGGTAATTAATAAACCATTGTGTAATAATTTGCAGCGTTTCAATCTCGCAGCAGCCAAATTACCACCAGTGTGTTTTTACTGTTCTCGAATCTCACACCAGATTGTGAACCAATAGCAATCAAACCTCGCCACAATTATCAAATCCGAAGCTTTCAGATTGAAAGAGTACGGGATAAGGAATATCATACCTTCACGGAGTCTTTCATACCACGCATTTGATACTAATGTGTGGAGTTACATGATTGATGTTTAACTGTATTATTGCTTATATTTGCGTATCTCCAATCAAAAGTTATTATGTGGTTACTTGCAGCCTAATCGATGGGGTGGAAAAGTCAATAATAACTTCTGACCGTAATATTAAATAGAACAGGAGAAACTGATCAAATAATGACTTAGGTCAGGGCACATTTAATACTAACTGAACACACGAATGAAAATTTTATGGAGAAACTCGTTCAAATTTCAAAGCTGAATTCGGCAGAAGTACCTACAATCCAGCAGGGCAATATTAATGGGGCCACCGTTTATAAACCCTACCCCAAGAAATTCGAACTGAGAAAAAAGATCTTTAATTTACTTGTCGACGCAGAGACAAGGAGCTTGAAAACAAATTAATTCAGACCGGTTAAATAAATTGAATTCTCGCCTTTTATTCCGTGCAAAATTATTTTCTTGGTGCTCTCTTTTTACTTTACTTATTTTGCAACAGGAGTGGAAGTGTACGGACATAATTGGAAAAGGGATTTGTGGAGGAAAAACATGAAATAGGTATCGTAAGAAGAACGAACTGCTGATCTTCCCTAGTCTGATCTGCCTGAAGTTCCTTTCTAAAGTTCGCTGTAGTCTAATCTGGTCCCCAAATTGTCAAGAACACATTCAAAAACCCCAGCGAAGGTCTACCTACTTTGTCTGCATACCTTTGCCTACCTACTTCGAATTCAATCTGGATAGTGCTGCGGAGAAAGACTACGTCATAACTTATGAGGATACCATGCAGTTTTCAGTTAGAATCCCTTCGGGGGAGAAGGCGAGTTTTCGACATGACTCAATAGAGCTCCTCGCCAGGCAGGGAGGCAGGACTTCCGTGTTCTCCCTAGGACCAACCCTAGTAAAATCTACTGCACTTCTACAGTTTTATTTATTTATTTCATTGCATTCATCCAGTATACAAAGAATGTTTTAATCTCTCGAACAATATACTCTAATCATCTTCTATAAAGTCAATAAATCAATGTATGTGTAGGTGACAAGCTGTAATAGCACACTGGTACCTAGGAAGCGTCGTCATCCGTTGACCTACTTCTACACGCATCTTATCAATATCTAATTATCTCTCATTCGTATACAGAAAATAAATAACCTGCAATAAAAATAAATTAATACTCCGTTTGTACCTATTTATACACATATGCTACAAATAACTTTTTCACATTTCCTCCATCCAAGTTTCACCAGCCATTTATACCTAAATTCCTTGAAAAGATCCCTCGAATACTGGTTCGGACACCTCAATTTAGGATCAATTATGTCCAGTATAATATAAATGTTACCGACAATGAGTGAAATAAGGCATTGTATGCAGTGCCTAGGCAAAGTATGAAATGAGATTTATGTCATACATTGCCTGGCCCTTTTATTCCATACACTGCCTAGGCATACAATGCTTTATTTCAAACTTTGCCGGTAACATATTATACAGTACATGTGAGGCTTCTTGTCGTTAATGTCAAGGACGGCTTAGGATTGACTACATTCCCTTCCCATACATACATAAGTTTCGTATTTATTGTTCATATTCTTTTCTCTCTACTGCCTGTGGAGTCTGGTGAAACATCATTGAAATCGATTTAATGAATAACTGCCGAGTGGTAAGCACACGAAATTCATCTTAAAGCTGATCGGTAGGATATCGGTAGAGTTTCTTCATTATTACCTTTGTTAGTGACCTCTGAATTACGTTTACTGGTTCTGTATGAGTCGGGTAAGTGCATCCCATACGAAGATTCCATATTGCATCACCGACTGGACAAGAGAATACTATAGCAGCCTCAGCTTATCACTTTTCAATACATTCTCAACTGGCAGAAAACAAATAGGAATCTTCACACAAATAGGCATCTTCTCACAAATATTAATCTTCTAACAAAGAGGAATCTTCTCACAAACAGGATTCTTCTCATAAAAATGAGAATCTTCTCACAGATAGGCTCTCAAATAGGAATCTTCTAACAAATAATAGGAATCTTCTAACAAATAGGAATCTTCTCACAAATAGGAATCTTCTAACAAGTAGGCTCACAAATAATAGGAATCTTCTAACTAATATGAATCTCCTCACAAACAGGAATCTTATCACAAATAGGAATCTTCTAATAAATAATAGGAATCTTCTAACAAACAGGAATCTCCTCACAAATAGGAATCTTCTAACAAATAAGAATCTTCTCACATATAGGCTCACAAATAAAAGGAATCTTCTAACTAATAGGAATCTCCTCACAAACAGGAATCTTATCACAAATAGGAATCTTCTAACAAATAATAGGAATCTTCTAACAAGTAGGCTCACAAATAATAGGAATCTTCTAACTAATAGGAATCTCCTCACAAACAGGAATCTTATCACAAATAGGAATCTTCTAACAAATAATAGGAATCTTCTAACAAATAGGAATCTCCTCACAAATAGGAATATTCTAACAAATATGAATCTTCTAACAAACCGGAATCATCTCACAAAAACAAGAATCTTCTCACAGATAGGCTCACAAATAGGAATCTTATCACAAACAGGAATCTTCTCACAAATAATAGGAATCTTCTAACAAATAGGAATCTTCTAACAAATAGAAATCTCCTCACAAATAGGAATCTTCTAACAAATAAGAATCTTCTCACATATAGGCTCACAAATAAAAGGAATCTTCTAACTAATAGGAATCTCCTCACAAACAGGAATCTTATCACAAATAGGAATCTTCTAACAAATAATAAGAATCTTCTAACAAGTAGGCTCACAAATAATAGGAATCTTCTAACTAATAGGAATCTCCTCACAAACAGGAATCTTATCACAAATAGGAATCTTCTAACAAATAATAGGAATCTTCTAACAAATAGGAATCTCCTCACAAATAGGAATATTCTAACAAATATGAATCTTCTAACAAACCGGAATCATCTCACAAAAACAAGAATCTTCTCACAGATAGGCTCACAAATAGGAATCTTATCACAAACAGGAATCTTCTCACAAATAATAGGAATCTTCTAACAAATAGGAATCTTCTAACAAATAGAAATCTCCTCACAAATAGGAATATTCTAACAAATAGGAATCTCCTCACAAATAGGAATCTCCTCACAAACAGGAATTTTCTCAAAAAATAAGAATCTTCTCACAGATAGGAACCTCACAAACACGAATCTTCTCACAAATAATAGGAATCTGCTAACAAATAGGAATCTCCTCACAAATAGGAATCTTCTAACAAATAGGAATCTTCTCCCAAATAGTAATTTTCTAACAAATAGGAATCTTCTCACAAATAATAG
Source organism: Leptopterna dolabrata (assembly GCA_954871275.1). NCBI lineage: Eukaryota > Metazoa > Arthropoda > Insecta > Hemiptera > Miridae > Leptopterna > Leptopterna dolabrata. The sequence goes on along the minus strand of OX940975.1, from coordinate 8,933,415 downwards.
GAATCTTCTAACAAATAGGAATCTTCTCACAAATATGAATCATCTAACAAAGAGGAATCTCCTCACAAACAGGAATTTTCTCTCAAAAATAAGAATTTTCTCACAGATAGGCTCACAAATAGGAACCTCACAAACAGGAATCTTCTAACAAATAGGAATCTCCTCACAAATAGGAATCTTCTAACAAATAGGGCTCTTCTCACAAATAGGAATTTTCTAACAAATAGGAATCTACTCACAAAAATAATAGGAATCTCCTCCACAAACAGGAATCTCCTCCACAAACAGGAATCTCCTCCACAAACAGGAATTTTCTCACAAAAATAAGAATCTTCTCACAGATAGGCTCACAAATAGAAATCTCACAAATAGGATTTGAAACAACTAACCGTGCGTTTCACTTGTTCGCGCCTGACAATTTTGGTGCGTTTGTTCGAGAAGTTCGTGCTCTGAGCGTGGGGATCTAAACTACCTGAACCGATTCAACTGATCAACATTTTCACGCGAACACCCAAAGCGTTCGTGCAATGTTGTACCGCTTGGTGGAAACAGGAGTACCCGCCGATCACACCAACACGATTCGGGTAAACAATGACCTCCTCGAGGTGTATTATCGAGTTTGGAGAAGCATCGATCAGTTTGGCTGTCGGGAGGGAAATGATTGTATCCGCCCGTGGAGGAAGAGGACTCGGTGTTATAGAAAGCACCACACCTAGCTAGGGCGATACCCCCACTACCGCCACCGCCACTCTACACCACTTCCCTTTTCCAGAGAAGTAAACACATTAACTCGAGAGGCTTTTCTCACTTGCATCCATCAACCCTCCGCTCAATTTTACTTACCTCCAGTCAACTTAGGTTCCTAACCCCATTTATCCCCCACCCCCATCTGCCGCCGGCACTCGGAAACTTCAATACTCAGCACCTCTTTGGTAGATAAGAACACGTCAAGGTTTTGTTTACTGTCCGCAATAACAACTTTAACAAAAAACGCTGCAAATCCCTGCACAACGGTTTATTATTTTGTACAGAATACCCTTCTGTTACAGATCACAGCTCTCTGTATAGATAACCCTTCCATATGATATAATGTACTATTCTATACATATTATGTACATCGCAGACCCTCCGTCGGTTAGTATATGACCCCGTACTCGTTACTAGGTACCTACCTGATCACGAGTTAAATGTTGCTAAGATACCAACAAAATCCAATCCATCACTTATCAAATGAAATAATACCGCACAACAACCAACTCGACTTCATACAGCCATCCTTCATTATAATCAGGTGCTCCCTAGTGATGATATCCGGGCCGGATTTATACCGGTTGATTCACGATCGTGTTGACGAAGCTTTTTGGTGCACATGAACGGCTGGACGTATAATGCTCCGGGTGATCTCAAAAAATTGTTTAGCTCAAGACAAATTTAATAACGTAAAAAAACCATACACTTTATAGAAAGTTTTCGAGCAACGGCGTTTTGAAAATTTCAACCCCTATTGTGAACCCCGAACGGAACCTATAACCCAAATTTCATCAATTTTTTTTTCATGGTAACTAAGAAAAGTGGCCAGTAAGGCGTATGGCGGATAGACAGAAATTTTTTATTGCATTTTCGGATTCTACATACCTTGAAACGTAAACCGTCAAATTTTGAGGGGGGGGGGGGGGGGGGGGATTAGAATTTTTTTTCATGGTCGATTCCAAAGGTTCATTATCGAAAATAAAAAAACAAAACGCTGCAAATTATTACACAAAGGTTCATCATTTACCACTTATTTATATACACCCCTTGCGCGTAGATCACTGATTTCTGTGGTCAGTAGGTACCTATTACCTATCCTCGTCCCCCCCCCCCCCCAAGAAAGCACTAAATCTAGTACTGGAGTCGGCCAGGCAATTACATGCAGTTAAATAAATTTATATGCAGTGGACTGGGTTTCACTGTGCCAGTAGAAAAATACGTTTTTGGTGTCTACTTGTACAGACACCAATGTGCATCAAGTTAGTAGGTTAGTCTGTTTCTGAAAAAAATGGTGTGTAGAATCAACAGATATATAAAATATCATATAACATAGGATATGTCCGATTGTACGTATTTAACGAGTTGCCCACGAGTTCATTAGAGGGCATAGCGGCTTTCATACAGGGGAGCTTTGTGAGAGCTTCCAATGGCCGCGAGGCAGTGCTTCTAGCTACGAGGACTCCAAAAGACCGAGACATTCCGTTGGTCAAACCAGGACATGGAAAATTCAAGACGAATATTTACTCGACCAAGAAGATGCAGTAGAAAGGAGTGGAGGACCTCATATTCATCGATGCCTTTACAGGCTGCGACGGCATTCAATTACCATTTTCACTATTCTAAAAAGAAGAAATGGTGGGCACAGGGCCTCGTGGGAGTGGACGAAGTATGCATGCAGCATCACGTGCGAATAATTTTCGAATGACATACAAACAGCAATGTTGCTATTTTCTCAACCAGCAACCATCAACCAGAGACCCATTCCTAAACACTTTCTACTCTTCACTCAGCACTCTGCATTTCATGTACGCTCTTGATTTGAAGAGGAACATTGAAATGCAAAGTGTAGAATATCAGAGTTTTACCCTGCTTTGAACAGTTCCGTTTCAAAAGGTTATCTTTCGCAAGGCAATCATCCAAAATACCACTGAAGTTAGCTCCAGTGAGGCCATCAAAATACTCAACATTTGGGCGGAAGGAAAGGTTAGGAAGCGACAGGTTGTTGTAGTTAGTGGACAAAAATTGATTACCAACTTGATTTTAATGTACCTAATTTGTTTTAATAATGGATATCTACTTCTCATCAGACGATGGTGACGAAAATATTGAACATGCTCGCCCCTTCATCGGCCGCACTCTTAAAAGACGAAACAAAGCCAATCTTCGCTCCACCTTTGTTTTCTGCAATACATCTATGTGGTATTAAACTACTTAATTTGGGAAAATCGAAGAGAAGTTACTTATGATGGGAGACTGAATAAGAATGAAAGACGGAAAAAGACCGAAAACTTGATGAAATCGGAATAAAACGATCGGACGCAATAACGATAAACTGTAACAGTTATTGGAGGTTACTCCTCAAAACAAATGTTACTCTTCTGAACGCTCTTCGTTCGAGTAGAAATGAAGAGTGCCAGCGCGAAGTCTATAGAAACAGAAGTTCTTCTACTTTTCATAATTCGCAAAGCGAAAAGTATAAATGAAGACTTGCAAAGTGAAAAGTTGCAAGTCTTTAGCAATGGTACCCAGGTTCACTGGTTTTGAATCAAACAAAAACCACGTTAGAACAACTTTTTGCATCCCAGTTTTGTTTCTTTCGCATAAATGTTAAGCGTGGAAATTGATTACAGCCTTCTTCCATTTTTTTAAATCGCATTGAATTTATTACATACAATTTTTAGCATTGTACGAGTAGAAACGCTGCAAATTATTACACAACGGTTTATTATTTACCTGTATAGATGCCCCTTCTGCGTAGATCACTGTTTTCTGTGGTCAATACCCTCGAGCTCCACCAGGAAAGCCTTAAGTGGAGTACTGGAGCCGGCCCGGGAAATAAAGTGTCATACAAATGCTCGGGAATCAATAATTCAATAATTAATTATTTGTTGTTATTCATGAAGCATAACGTTTCTTCAAGTTATAGAAGTACCTAACAGCAAAATCCAGAAAAGCCATCATTTTTCAAATGAAATATTATCGCAGAACAACCAACTCGACTTCATACAGCAATCCGTGACTATAATCAGGTGCTCCCTAGCGATGATATCTGGGCCGGATTTTACCATTTCATTCACGATCATGTTGACGAAGCTTTTCGGTGCAAAATAACGGCTGGACGTACAATATTCTCCGGGTTCTCCGGGTAGCTCGAGGTCAATTTAAAAACGTAAAAAAACCGTTGAAAGTTCTCGAGCTACGGCGTTTTGAAAACTTCAAACCCTATTTTTCGCCCCTTAGAGATGACATTAGCGCCGAGCTCCGCTGACCAACTAGATCCCGAACAGGACCTAAAAATTAAATTTCAATAATTTTGGTTCATGGTAACTAAGAAAACTGCGAAGCACGGCGTTCAGATTACGGCGGACCGACAGAAATTTTTTATTCCATTTTCGGACTCTACATACCTTGAAACGGTAACCATCAAGTTTTGAGGGGGGGTTAAATGTTTTTTCGTGCTCGATTCCAAAGTTTATTATTGAAAATAATAAACAAAAATGGGGAAACCTGAACGTTTGGTCATTTCATGAAAATACGTGTAGTAAAATACATAGGTAGGCAACAATCTATTTTCTCGTATTAATTTTTCCATGATAGGTAGGCTTTTGTATTACATATTGTATTTGCCAATTTATCCACGGTAAACCATTCAGCAGGTTCATTTGTTTGATTCGACGTCAAATACGAAGTCAGATATGTAACGGATATGTACATGAGTTGATCTCTCATCTCCCCTGGCCTTGTCTACCTTCCACGTGATTCGAGAACTGTTATTTGAACGACTGTTGACAGAGCGCTCCATCATCGGGCGAACCTATGAACGGCAGTCTTGTCCTCCATCGACGTAGGAAGGTTCATCTGCATAGAGCGAAGATACAGAAAAGGATTAGCTCTCCTAGTTCACCCGGGTCATAAATCAAGGCGTAAGTTGTGCAAATGGCCTAGATCCACTCGCCAGATGATGTTCTTCCATCCAGTCAGGGAGGCAGCGCGATTTCGTCTATCAATCACTAGATGGCTGCAGTGTAGTGGATGGCAGTGCTACGGCGGCGGCGGTACCGCTCGGATTGATCAATCACAGTCTTTCTACTCGAGGACTTGACTTTCTTGCAAGGCCCGGGATACCGGTACGGTGTTCCGCCTATCGTTTCGAATCCGTCCGATCTTTCCACTTCATTCCACTTACTGTTATTTGAGCCGAGTGCCGCGGATGAGATGCCGATCCTGTTCCACTTTTTTTAAGGAAACTTCGTAGTCTGAAAATGTTGTCATCTCGACACATCCGCGTGGCTACGACGACCAACTCCCGAGGAAAAAACGCCTGCCAATTCGAGTAGGCAGTTAAGCTTCCTCACTTGAATCACATGAACGTATTTAAGTGGTTGGGTGGGTTCATTTTGATACGGGACCATCTGCGATCCAACCCGCGTGTACCCTCAAAATTTCAGCTCTCTACGACTATTTTTCACGTTGTTAGAAGCGTTACAAAGAAATTGCCAACGTTTCATGTTCACGCGTGCGCAGACGAAAGTTACATTACGATTCCAATGAAATTCATGCGGAACTATCGAAGTATTATTCCTGATTGACCCTCCAAATCTGAACTCATTTCCGCGATATTTAAGGTAGTTATAGGGGTTTCAAGTATTTCCAGCTTGCGCATGCGCAGACGAAACGATTTCCATGATTTTGATACGGGACCACCTGAGATCCAACCCGCGTGTACCCTCAAAATTACAGCTCTCTACGACTATTTTTTACGTTGTTAGAAGCGTTACAAAGAAATTGCCAACGTTCCATGTTCACGCGTGCGCAGACGAAAGTTACATTACGATTCCAATGAAATTCATGCGGAACTATCGAAGTATTATTCCTGATCGACCCTCCAAATCTGAACTCATTTCAACGATATTTAGAGTAGTAATAGGCGTTTCAAGTATTTCCAAGTTTGCGCATGCGCAGACAAAATATTTCTACGATTTTGGAACGGAACAATCTGCGATCCAACCCGCGTGTACCCTCAAAAGTCAGCTCTATACGACTATTTTTCGCGTAGTTAGAAGCGTTACAAGGTGACAGTCAACATTTTATGTTCGCCCATGTGCAGAAGATAGTTGCATTACGATTCCAATGAAATTCATATGGAACTATCGAAGTATTATTCCTCATCGACCCTCCAAATCTGAACTCATTTCAACAATATTTAAGGTAGTTATGGCCGTTTCAGGTATTTCATGCTTGCACATGCGCAGACAAAAGGATTTCCATGATTTTGAAACGGAACCATCTGCGATCCATCCCGCGTGTACGCTCAACATTTCAGCTCTCTACGACTATTTTTCGGTTAGTTAGAAGCGTTACAAGGAAATGGTCAACATTTCGTGTTCGCGCATGCGCAGACGAAAGTTACATTACGATTCCAATGAAATGTATTTAGGAACGATCAAAGTATTATTCGTGATCGACTCTCCAAATCTGAATTCATTTCGAGGATATTTAGGGCAGTTTGTCTGCGCAGTGTGTATTTCACGTTTGCGCATGTGCAGACGAAAGTTACAGTACTTCCTCAACGATTTTGGTATTCTCCGAATCTCAGCTCATTTCAATCATTATTTCGGGTGGTTATGGGCATTGAAAGAAATTAACACAGACAGACAGAAAGACAGACACTGAACCAAAAATGTTCCCTGATGTCTGAAACGCAAGATAGCAGTGGAAATTGTCATTCTGGAGGACGTAAATTCTTTTTACTCAATCACGAATCCAAGGCTTCCCTATCTTTGGTAGTGGTGAAGAAAAATGCTGCCTCTCCACTGATGTAAACATTTTCAGCAGAATATGCATCCAAATGAGTCGTTGAGAAATCTTGCGGAAATACAATTTTGCAGTCGCTTATAGTGATCGAATTGAGACTGACCGGAATCAATCACTGTACGCGGCCAATCTCTATAACACACTTCTACCGTATATACATTGTGGTGATTCAAGTAGTTTTTACCAATACACAAAATGACCTATTTTTATCAAAAAAAAAATTTGTTACTCACAAAATTGACTTATTTTTGAATAGGTAGGTACTATTATTTTTTTGAGGAAATTTTTTTATTTTTTTATCTGTTTCGGGTCATCATGCAATACAGCTTGGTGAATATAATACCAGTTTTCGATGATTTCGCCAGTTTTACGTATTTTGTCGACTTTTCACCACCCAAAAACTGGTCGCTATAACGGACCTTTTGATCACTATAAACAGGCCAATTCCCAGTGTGTTAGGCGATCGGGGCCTGACTGATTCTATCCTTATATCCAACTTATTCCTTTAACCGCCTTTCTACTAAGCGACTGCTACTGTATTTCAATCATTCAGTATTTTGGTTCGTTATTCAATTACATATATATCTTATGAAATTCATCAAGCAATTTTTGATCGAAACGAGTGACAATTAATAGTATAATAACGGACAATGTAGATGGATCACCCGAGCGTTTACAGGACAATATAGTTCATTCATATAAAATATTGTGGTAAACCCACACAAGCATCAGGTGTTTTATTAGTTACGAGTGTGTTATTATTCAAAAGAGTTGTTGTTGAGTTTTGGGATTCAAGTCGGAAAATATAACGGTCTGTTGTTGTTATCGTTGAGTGTTCTTACATTAAAATCGTGTTCCTTCCTAGTGGATACAGGTGCGACCGTATCCCTTATACGCCCTGATACTGTCCAGCAGTATAAATTGTCTAGTCAACCCTCAGACCATAGTCATCTACAAACTGCTGGCAATGAAAAAATTAAAGTACAGGGTGAATGCGTGATCATTGCAACTGTTGGTACTAAACAAATAACCCACACTTTTCTGGTAACGAAAATTAGAGATAGGGGTATTCTAGGTCTTGATGCCCTTCAAAAGTTAGAGGCACATTTATGTATCCCCAAATCTCTCATGGTAATGAACAAGGAATCAGTCCCTTTAAGGAAACGTTGGCAGTGCTTAGAACGGGTACTGCAAGCAGCAGTTAAGTGCCATGAGACTGAATGGATACATGTAGCTCTCAAACGTTCAGCTTTGGTTGAAGGATCCAGGGACTATGAGGATGTTAGGGGTCTGTTTTTGAAATTCAGTCACATCTTTGCGAATGGAGGGCAGTGTCTAGGTCGGACTCACGTTGTGGAACATTCCATCGATACTGGTGATGCACAGCCAATCAAGCAAGCCCCAAGACGAATCCCATTCGCTCAATTGAAGGACGTAGACAAGTTACTGAAGGACATGATTGAGCAAGACGTAATAGAGCCTTCTAAGAGCCCCTGGGCTGCTCCCATAGTACTCGTACCTAAAAAAGATGGGACCACCAGATTCTGTATAGACTATAGAAAGCTCAATTCAGTAACAAAGAAGGACTCCTATGCGTTGCCGTGCGCCCAAGACCTACTCGACACCCTTGGAGGTTCCAAGTGGTTTTGCACATTAGATCTCCGGAGTGGCTATTGGCAGGTGGCTCTGAAACAAGAAGATCGGGAAAAGACGGCCTTCACGTTATACCAGAAAGGTTTATGGCAGTTCAAGGTACTACCATTTGGACTATGCAACGCCCCAGCCACCTTTCAAAGGTTAATGGAGGCAGTCATCCCGACAGATCTCGCTCTTGTGTACCTTGATGACATAATTGTTTATGGGTCTGATTTCTCCACAGTGTTGGGAAAACTTAAGAGGGTGTTTGAAAATCTGGCAAATGCGGGGCTGCAAGTGCGAGCCGACAAGTGCACATTCTTTGCCAAGGAAACCAAATATCTGGGACACATCATCTCAGGGGATGGAGTAAAAACGGATCCCAGGAAGACAGCTGCAGTCAAGGAGTGGCCTGCCCCTCAGAGTAAGAAGCAGGTACGGTCGTTCCTTGGCATGTGTTCCTATTACAGACGTTTTGTGAAAGGGTTTTCTGAAATTGCTCGTCCTCTTAACCATCTAACAGAAGTGTCTACACCATTTGTCTGGACAGATAAGTGCCAACAAAGCTTCATAAAGTTGAAAGAGGCCATGACATCCGCACCCGTTTTGATGTATCCTGACCTACAAAAGCCATTTATCCTCGACTGTGATGCCAGTGGCCATACCATTGGAGCTGTGCTTTCCCAGAAATGCAATGGCCAGGAACAGGTGGTGGCATATTACAGTAAGGCTTTGAGTCGACCAGAACAAAATTACTGCACCACAAGACGAGAATTACTGGCAGCTGTTCGGAGTGTGGAACATTTTCACCAATACCTTTACGGGTCGCAGTTCACCCTCAGGACTGACCATGCCGCTTTAACATGGCTCACATCACTTCACAACCCTGAAGGACAACTCGCTAGGTGGTTGGAAACCCTACAAACGTACAACTTCCGCATTGTGCATAGGGCAGGAAAGCGCCACTGCAACGCTGATGGCCTGTCACGGCGCCCGTGTTCAGGGAATTGTGCTTATTGCCAAAAGCGGGAGAACCGAGACGAAGTGTATGTGCTTGACTTCTGTCCATCAGACGGATGCCAAACACAGTCCACAGATCCCAACATCCACTGGGTCATCAACAAACTGCGAACAGGGGAGCATCCATCCGTTGATGAAGAAACCGCCTTGAGTCCTGTCCTTAGGCGGCTGATAGCTCGATGGGAGTTCCTTCAGCTTAAAGGCGATCAATTGTTTCATAGATGGGAACAGAGAAATGGGCACAGATTACAGTGGGTGGTACCCACAGCAGATGTGGAGCACGTATTGAAGCAATGTCATAGTAACCCAACTGGTGGGCACTTTGGGTTTTGGAAGACCTTAGGCAAGGTGAAGCAGTCCTATTTTTGGCCTGGGATGTCGAACGATGTCAAAGTCTGGTGCAAAACCTGTGAACTTTGTTGCAAAGTGAAGGGACCGGGGAGACGACACATCGCGCCACTACAGCAAACAATGGTTGGGGGCCCATTTGAAAGGATGGGCTTGGATATACTGGGTCCATTCCCCACCTCAAGGAGACGTAACAGGTACGTGATGGTTGCGGTGGATTACTTCACTAAATGGCCAGAGGCGATAGCGTTACCCAACCAGGAAGCCCAGACAGTAGCATCAGCTTTGGTGGAGCATGTCTTCAGTCGAAATGGGGTGCCTTGGGAGATACACACTGACCAAGGAAGAAATTTTGAAGCCAAACTGATGGACGAGGTAGCCTTGATTTTGGGGACACAACGGACCAGGACAACAGCCCTCCACCCTCAATCAAACGGACTGGTTGAAAGGATCAACAGGACCCTTACCAAATTTCTCGCCATGTTTGTTAATGAGGAGCAAACAGATTGGGACGACAAACTGCCGCTGTTCCTGCTCGCTTATCGATCAGCTCCCCATTCCACTACTGCTTATTCACCAGCACAGTTGCTCTATGGAAGAGATTTACATCTCCCAGACACATTGTGGCGCCCTTCCCCAACGCCTCCACCAATGACCACCACAGCGTATGCCCTACAACTACGGAGGGACTTGGAGAGGATACGTGACTTTGCTCAAGAGAAAGCGGGATTGCAGATGAGAGCGCAAAAGGAATGTTACGATCGCCGGGCAAAGCAACCTACCCTTGCAGAAGGAGATTGGGTTTGGGTGCATGACCCAAAACGCGTGCGTGGTCGGTGCCCCAAACTCCAGCCGCAATGGACGGGGCCTTGGGTCGTTACTCGGAAGAAGAGTGACGTCTTATTTCAGGTCAAACTGGGAAGGAAAATACGCCTTCTTCATGCCAACAGGCTTGCCAGGGCAGATGTCAGGCCCGTGGGCGGGCTATCAAAGGAAGGAAGGGGGTAGTGTGGTAAACCCACACAAGCATCAGGTGTTTTATTAGTTACGAGTGTGTTATTATTCAAAAGAGTTGTTGTTGAGTTTTGGGATTCAAGTCGGAAAATATAACGGTCTGTTGTTGTTATCGTTGAGTGTTCTTACAATATTATGATAATGATAACGGGCCATTTCACCTATTTTCTTCAAGGAAAAGATCTCGGCGAGTGCTTTCCGAAAAGGTGCTGTATGAGGGGTATCCGGTGATAGAAAGTGAGCGATAAACCAGTGGAAAGAAAGCGAAATGACGTCATAGGTAAAGGGCTCACCGTCACTCAACCTAGGAAGGGGAGGGGGGGGGGGCAGCGTCATCAACTTATGACGTCATTTCGTTTTCTCTCTATCCCAAGGTACTCGGAATTTTGAGATGAAAATTGGCACTGGGGGGGGGGGGGGGGGGAGGTTTCAAGGGCGCGAAATCCGCCTCTGAGATCAAAAACAAAAAATTCCTACACAAATGCCCATTCTCTTACTCAAGTCGGCTCTAATCAACAGGTACCTGTTTGCCAGTTTTAGTGGAGAAGAGGTGGCCGATTTTCAAAGTTCAGATGGTCTCAAATTTCAAATAGCGCTGCTTGAGACTTAGTCTTGTTACAGAGTGTGACAGTGGGGGTGGACCCTCGAGAGTCCCCTTCTGTAGACCACCGAGATCATCACCGGTTGAGAAGGGATATCGATAAGGCATCCGCTCACCGATCCCTTCTCCACCGGACCAAAAAACGACTCGAGAACATCCGCACTGTTACAGTCTTCGCCAATTTAATTAATATAGTCAGTAATATAATGTCTCTATCCCTAACATAGCATCTGCCCCCACCCACAACGAATTTTACGATGTCAGGAATGATTCACGCGATTCCAAGATGAATGAGGATAACAGAATTCTAGTTACACTAGAAACCCCCAAATACAGACAATTTCCCATGTTTTTGACTCATAAAAATTAATTTCGGGAGCTTAGCCTTCGTTATAACCTCAATTCTTCACTCTTCGGTCAAAATCAACCAAATATTCGGTCTAATCGCCCTAAAAAAAAAACATGGAAAACTATAGGTACCTCACAAGCGCATGTTCACTAAAACCTCAAAAATCCCTCGAAAACCCCTATTTTTACACTCATTTTTCTCCCATATCACCACCCCTGGTTGTGTGCCGATCGGACTGCCGTTTTTCGGACCACAACTAGGATCCAAATGTGTTCCCAAATGGGGACCCGAACTGTGTGCGAAAAAACGACGATTTTAGACCAAAATTTAATGTAAATTTAAGGCTGAAACTTCCTTAGAACCTGAATTTTCCTCTCTTTGGTGAAAATCGACTTCATATTCGGTCTTCTAGTCCTAAAAACATGGAAAACAATATCTCACAAGCTCATGTTACTAACATGTTACTAAAACACAAAAAGTACCTATTTTTATACACATTTTCACTCGTAACACCCCTGGATATATTCCGATCTGGCTGCAAAGTTTCGGGACAGAACTGGGGCCCAAATGGAGCATGTGTGCGAAAGGACGAATTTTATAGACCGAAAATGAAGTCGGTACACGTGATACGGCAGACGGACATTGCATTTTTGGAATCTACGCACCTTGAAACGTAAAAGAAAAAAATTTGCGGGGGTGTTATAAAAATTTTTTGCTGAGCGATTACATAGGTGTATTATTCACAGAATAATAAACCAAAAGGAGCTTACCAGATTCGTGTTTCGGGGGCTAAAATTGGTGGAAACCATCAGAAATAGCTATTTCAATAATTGCACATTAAAGAAAAAATAAATGAACGTTTTTAGTCTCTAAAGAACTGTACAATGTTGAAGAAAAGTTGTGATTTTGGAGACATAAAAATGGTTTCCTCTCAGAAGTGAAAGCGGAGGCTGAGCTGCCTGGGCAGACTCGGAAGCAATAAATAATTTCCCGATCGCGTGGGTGCATAACAGAACTCGGAACTCCAAAACAGACTTCATCAAAAGCAACGACAAACGACTCGTCGTTTCGGTTGTCCATATTTTCATTTTCGTATTTTATCACATCAAAATGTCTTCACGACCCCACACGCCACTCCTCGACGACAAAGTTTCTGAACGTTCAAGTGGTCTCTGAGTGCGTCACACGTGAAATATGGGTCTCATAAAGTTTTATCGGCGTAAATGTAAGGAAATGCAGAATTTATTTATATTTTCACACTACCGAAGGCCTTGGATTCGTGATTGATTAAAAATAAAATTCATGTCCTCCAAAATGAAAATTTCCACTACCATTTTGCGTTTGAGACCTCGAGGAACATTTATGGTTCCGTGTCTGTCTGTCTGTGGTAATTCCTTGTAACGCCCACAACTACCCGAAAAAATTGTCGAAATGGGTTGAAATTTCGAGGGTAGGTGCGGGTTAGGTCACAGACGGTCCCACATCGAAATCATTGAAAAAATAACGTAACTTTCGTCTGCGCATGCGCAAACGTGAAATACCTGGAACGACCATAACCACCTTAACTATCGTTGAAATGAGTTCAGATTTGGAGGGTCGATAAGGAATAATACTTCGATAGTTCCAAATTAATTTCATTGGATTCATAATTTAAACTTTATGTGCGCATGTGCAAACATGATATGCTGACCATTTCGTTGTAACGCTCCTAAACTACGCGATAAATAGTCGTAGAGAGCTGAAATTTCGAGGGTACACACGGGTTAGATCGCAGATGGTCCGGTTTCAAAAACATAGAAATCTTTTCGTCTGCGCATGCGCAAACGTGAAATACCTGAAGCGCCCATAACTACCTTAAATATCATTGAAATGAGTTCAGATTTGAAGGGTCGATCAGGAATAATACTTCGATAGTCTCACTTGAATTTCACAGAAATCGTCCAGTAACTTTCGTCCGCGCATGCGCGAACATGAAATGTTGACAGTTTCTTGGTAGCGCTTCTAACTACGCGAAAAATAGTCGTAGAGAGCTGAAATTTCGAGGGTACACGCTGGTTGGATCGCAGATGGTCCCGTTTCAAAATCATGGAAATCGTTTCGTCTGCGCATGCGCAAACGTGAAATACCTACTTGAAACGCCCATAACTTCCTTAAATATCGTTGAAAAGAATTCAGATTTGGAAGGTCGATCGGGTACAATTCTGTGATAGTTCCATGTGGATTTCATTAGAGTCTTACTGTAACTTCCCTCTGCGGATGCGAAAACATGAAATGTTGCCCGTTTCCTTGAACTACGCGAAAAATAGTGGTAGAGAGCTGAAATTTCGAGGGTACACGCGGGTTGGATCGCAGATGGTCCCGTATCAAAACGAACGTACCCAACTATTCTATACGTTCATGTGATTCAAGTGAGGAAGCTAAACTGCCTACTCGAATTGGCAGACTTTTTTAAATTTTTATATTATTTTTTTCCCAACGCGATAGGAAACGAAAGCGCGTACCAGGGATGTGTTGTTGCGTGGAGTTTCGAGTCTTTTCGCTTTGTCGTGTCGCTATCTCCTTCTGACTTGCCTCTTTCCCGAATCGTAATGTTCGGAATTGAAGTAGCTTCGAAGGAATAAAAAAGTACATAAAATCCTGCCACGTATACTGCCACGATAATAGAGCAGCTTTTTTCCTGTCGGAAGGGGGAACCCCCCCCCCCCCCCCCCCAACCATCGATCCAACGTCCTAATGCTTCGTTTATGAGTGTTTTTCGTGTGGTCCCTGGGGATACAGTGAAGAGGACGGTTGGGATGACAAGAAGCTCCGTCCATTTTTCTTAAGGAGAATATTTACTTCTATAGCAGTTTAAGTTTAAGTTAATCCATTTTGTTTCACTATTTTGAATAATGAACCGAAACGGATCAATTTTAATAATGAGCAACCAAAATAAATAACGAAAATTCATTCATTTGAAACAATGAAACGCTAGAATTTAGTATGGACGGGGAAAAAATTACCGCCTCAAAATCTTTTCTATTTTTTATTTTTTTATTTTTTTAAATCGATACTGCGAAAAATGATCTCAGGTGCCACACAAATTAAATAATAAAGAGTACCTATGTAGTATAGTATAACACAACTTCAACAGCGTCTGCTTCACAATTGAGTAACCAAGTTTTTTACTGCCCTGAAGTTAGCTGCATATTCAAAATCGAAAACTTTAAACGTTTGCCACGGCTCGTCAGGTCAAAATTTTTGAATTTTGATCATGGGAATGAATTCAGCTACTCAAATGCTAGGAGGTATACCTTTTAGAATTTCGAAATTTTGATCCAAAATTTTAAAATTTTGCCCAACTTTAAACGTTTGCCCTGACCTTATCAATGACATATTTGATGTTCTGATTTCAAATTCTGTTAGTATATATTCTCCTCTCGATGGTATATCTTCCGGATTTTCGAAATACGACCTTGAAATGGTAATATTCATGCCCTGAAGTTAGCTGCATATTCAAAAAGTTTAAACGTTTGCCACGGCTCGTCAGGTCAAAATTTTTGAATTTTGATCATGGGAATGAATTCAGCTACTCAAATGCTAGGAGGTATACCTTTTAGAATTTCGAAATTTTGATCCAAAATTTTAAAATTTTGCCCAACTTTAAACGTTTGCCCTGACCTTATCAATGACATATTTGATGTTCTGATTTCAAATTCTGTTAGTATATATTCTCCTCTCGATGGTATATCTTCCGGATTTTCGAAATTCAACCTTGAAATGGTAATATTCATGCCCTGAAGTTAGCTGCATATTCAAAAAGTTTAAACGTTTGCCACGGCTCGTCAGGTCAAAATTTTTGAATTTTGATCATGGGAATGAATTCAGCTACTCAAATGCTAGGAGGTATACCTTTTAGAATTTCGAAATTTTGATCCAAAATTTTGAAATTTTGCCCAACTTTAAACGTTTGCCCTGACCTTATCGATGACATATTTGATGTTCTGATTTCAAATTCTGTTAGTATATATTCTCCTCTCGATGGTATATCTTCCGGATTTTCGAAATTCGACCTTGAAATGGTAATATTCATGCCCTGAAGTTAGCTGCATATTAAAAAAGTTTAAACGTTTGCCACGGCTCGTCAGGTCAAAATTTTTGAATTTTGATCACGGGAATGAATTTAGCTACTAAAATGCTAGGAGGTATACCGTTTAGAATTTCGAAATTTTGATCCAAAATTTTAAAATTTTGCCCAACTTTAAACGTTTGCCCTGACCTTATCAATGACATATTTGATGTTCTGATTTCAAATTCTGAAAGCTTATACCTTCCTCTAGATGGTATATCTTCCGGATTTTCGAAATTCGACCTAGAAATAGTCAGCTGCAACAACTGAGGCAAACATGATACACGGAAAATGGCTGTATGCGGACTTTAAACGCTTGCCCTGACCTTATCAGTGACATGTTTGATGTTCTGATTTCAAATTCTGAAAGCTTATACCTTTCTCTAGATGGTATATCTTCCGGATTTTTGAAATTTGACCTAGAAATAGTCAGCTGCAACAACTGAGGCAAACATGATACACGGAAAATGGCCGTATGCTGACTTTAAACGCTTGCCCTGACCTTATCAATGACATATTTGATGTTCTGATTTCAAATTCTGAAAGCTTATACCTTCCTCTAGATGGTATATCTTCCGGATTTTCGAAATTCGACCTAGAAATAGTCAGCTGCAACAACTGAGGCAAACATGATACACGGAAAATGGCTGTATGCTGACTTTAAACGCTTGCCCTGACCTTATCAGTGACATATTTGATGTTCTGATTTCAAATTCTGAAAGCTTATACCTTCCTCTAGATGGTATATCTTCCGGATTTTTGAAATTCGACCTAGAAATAGTCAGCTGCAACAACTGAGGCAAACATGATACACGGAAAATGGCCGTATGCTGACTTTAAACGCTTGCCCCAACCTTATCAGTGACATGTTTGATGTTCTGATTTCAAATTCTGAAAGCTTATACCTTCCTCTAGATGGTATATCTTCCGGATTTTTGAAATTCGACCTAGAAATAGTCAGCTGCAACAACTGAGGCAAACATGATACACGGAAAATGGCCGTATGCTGACTTTAAACGCTTGCCCCAACCTTATCAGTGACATATTTGATGTTCTGATTTCAAATTCTGAAAGCTTATACCTTTCTCTAGATGGTATATCTTCCGGATTTTTGAAATTTGACCTAGAAATAGTCAGCTGCAACAACTGAGGCAGCAAACATGATACACGGAAAATGGCCGTATGCTGACTTTAAACGCTTGCCCCAACCTTATCAGTGACATATTTGATGTTCTGATTTCAAATTCTGAAAGCTTATACCTTTCTCTAGATGGTATATCTTCCGGATTTTTGAAATTTGACCTAGAAATAGTCAGCTGCAACAACTGAGGCATACATGATACACGGAAAATGGCCGTATGCTGACTTTAAACGCTTGCCCCAACCTTATCAGTGACATATTTGATGTTCTGATATCAAATTCTGAAAGCTTATACCTTTCTCTAGATGGTATATCTTCCGGATTTTTGAAATTTGACCTAGAAATAGTCAGCTGCAACAACTGAGGCAAACATGATACACGGAAAATGGCCGTATGCTGACTTTAAACGCTTGCCCCAACCTTATCAGTGACATATTTGATGTTCTGATTTCAAATTCTGAAAGCTTATACCTTTCTCTAGATGGTATATCTTCCGGATTTTTGAAATTTGACCTAGAAATAGTCAGCTGCAACAACTGAGGCAAACATGATACACGGAAAATGGCCGTATGCTGACTTTAAACGTTTGCCCTGACCTTATCAATGACATATTTGATGTTCTGATTTCAAATTCTGTTAGTATATATTCTCCTCTCGATGGTATATCTTCCGGATTTTCGAAATACGACCTTGAAATGGTAATATTCATGCCCTGAAGTTAGCTGCATATTCAAAAAGTTTAAACGTTTGCCACGGCTCGTCAGGTCAAAATTTTTGAATTTTGATCATGGGAATGAATTCAGCTACTCAAATGCTAGGAGGTATACCTTTTAGAATTTCGAAATTTTGATCCAAAATTTTAAAATTTTGCCCAACTTTAAACGTTTGCCCTGACCTTATCAATGACATATTTGATGTTCTGATTTCAAATTCTGTTAGTATATATTCTCCTCTCGATGGTATATCTTCCGGATTTTCGAAATTCGACCTTGAAATGGTAATATTCATGCCCTGAAGTTAGCTGCATATTCAAAAAGTTTAAACGTTTGCCACGGCTCGTCAGGTCAAAATTTTTGAATTTTGATCATGGGAATGAATTCAGCTACTCAAATGCTAGGAGGTATACCTATTAGAATTTCGAAATTTTGATCCAAAATTTTGAAATTTTGCCCAACTTTAAACGTTTGCCCTGACCTTATCGATGACATATTTGATGTTCTGATTTCAAATTCTGTTAGTATATATTCTCCTCTCGATGGTATATCTTCCGGATTTTCGAAATTCGACCTTGAAATGGTAATATTCATGCCCTGAAGTTAGCTGCATATTAAAAAAGTTTAAACGTTTGCCACGGCTCGTCAGGTCAAAATTTTTGAATTTTGATCATGGGAATGAATTCAGCTACTCAAATGCTAGGAGGTATACCTTTTAGAATTTCGAAATTTTGATCCAAAATTTTAAAATTTTGCCCAACTTTAAACGTTTGCCCTGACCTTATCAATGACATATTTGATGTTCTGATTTCAAATTCTGTTAGTATATATTCTCCTCTCGATGGTATATCTTCCGGATTTTCGAAATACGACCTTGAAATGGTAATATTCATGCCCTGAAGTTAGCTGCATATTCAAAAAGTTTAAACGTTTGCCACGGCTCGTCAGGTCAAAATTTTTGAATTTTGATCATGGGAATGAATTCAGCTACTCAAATGCTAGGAGGTATACCGTTTAGAATTTCGAAATTTTGATCCAAAATTTTAAAATTTTGCCCAACTTTAAACGTTTGCCCTGACCTTATCAATGACATATTTGATGTTCTGATTTCAAATTCTGAAAGCTTATACCTTCCTCTAGATGGTATATCTTCCGGATTTTCGAAATTCGACCTAGAAATAGTCAGCTGCAACAACTGAGGCAAACATGATACACGGAAAATGGCTGTATGCTGACTTTAAACGCTTGCCCTGACCTTATCAGTGACATGTTCGATGTTCTGATTTCAAATTCTGAAAGCTTATACCTTTCTCTAGATGGTATATCTTCCGGATTTTTGAAATTTGACCTTGAAATAGGCAGCTGCAACAACTGAGGCAAACATGATACACGGAAAATGGCCGTATGCTGACTTTAAACGCTTGCCCTGACCTTATCAATGACATATTTGATGTTCTGATTTCAAATTCTGAAAGCTTATACCTTCCTCTAGATGGCATATCTTCCGGATTTTCGAAATTCGACCTAGAAATAGTCAGCTGCAACAACTGAGGCAAACATGATACACGGAAAATGGCTGTATGCTGACTTTAAACGCTTGCCCTGACCTTATCAGTGACATATTTGATGTTCTGATTTCAAATTCTGAAAGCTTATTCCTTCCTCTAGATGGTATATCTTCCGGATTTTTGAAATTCGACCTAGAAATAGTCAGCTGCAGAGGCCCCCCGAGGCAGGCAGAGCGTGTGTGGTGTTGTACGTGTACCTATGTTGTGCGCGGTGTACTGGATTGAATAACAGAACAATGTATTCGGTTAGTAAAAATTTTTGGGACGGTGGGTAAAGTTTTTTGTGGGTGGATTCCAAAAATCCAATGTCCGTCCGCCGCCCGCCGTATCATCGATATCTACCTTAATTTTCGGTCTAAAAATATCGTTCTTTCACACACAGGCTCCATTTGGGTCCTAGCTGTGTCCCATATCTCGGCAGTCCGATCGGGAAAAATCTAGGATTGTTATGGATGAAAAATGGTGCACAATTAGGCATTTTTGAGGTTTTAGTGAATTGGGGCTTGTGAGGTTTTTTTTTCTATGTTTTTAGGGTAAGGAGAATAATAATGGAGTTGATTTTGACCACTGAGTGAAGGATTGAGGTTCTAACGAAGTTTTAACGCTCAAAATTCAATGTTTATGGGTCAGAAACCGTGAAAATGGCTGTAATTACCAGAAATTTGTATAATAACACAGGAGGTAATATTAACAGGTGAATCAAGACAATTCAATGACAATTTTACTGATCTAAAATAATTTATCAGACATAGCAACTATTTGGAATCTATACACCTTGAAACAAAAAGAAAAAATGTTGAGGGGGTGTTCCATAAAATTATCGGAACCGAATACGCAGGTGTATTATTCGGAGAATAATAAACCAAAATGCGATGTCCGTCCGCCGCATCATCTATATCTACCTTAAATTTCGGTCTAAAAAAAAATCGTTGTGCTCTGAAGCTCGGCAGCCCGATCGGAAAACAACCAGGGGTGTTATGGGTGAAAAACGGGTGCAAAAATATTTTTGAGATTTAAGTGAGCTTCGGCTTGTTAGGAATCGTTTTCCATGTTTTTTAGGGTGAGGAAGCAAAATATGAAGTTGATTTTGACAACTCACTGAAAGTTGTGATTCTAACGAAGTTTTAACTCTCATCATTCAATATTTATGGGTCAAAAACCTGTGAAAACGGCTGTAATCAACACAAATTTGTATAATAATAAGAGGAGGTAATATTAACAGGAGAGTCAAGACAATTTTACCGATCGAATAATTTGTCAGAAATAGTAACCTAATATTCGAGTTTAAAACCGTCAAATTAGCTTTGTGGGTCTCCACTGAAGTCCCAATCTGTATTCATTCAAGAATAATAAACCGATGTGACAAGGACTTAGCAGCGTTTTTGGAATCTACTCATGCACCTTGAAACGTAAAAAGAAAAAATTTTTTTGACATTTTATGTCTTTACTTTGCTACATAAACTTGAAAATGAAACGTGGGACATGCAACGGAGACATGCAACGGAAACAACGTCACGAAAATATTTCTGATGATTTTCGCTTACAACCGATTCGTTGCTACGGAACTTTATCTTCGCCAGTTATCATCGTACAAAAATCGTTCACCACTCGTTGGATAGCTCTCAATTTAATTTAACCACTGCGGACTGCGTGGCCAACAAGCTGCGGTATGAGCGTGATTGTTTAAATGAATGTTTACGTACATTTATTATAAAAGACAACAGTCAAACGGAAACGTTTTAAGGCGAAACACAGTTGAGCATCATAGAGTAATAGAAGTAGAGATGGAGCAACCTCTCGGACGAACAATTTAAAGTGCCAATGGTGCCAACACAACAGCAGCTATTAGAATGATTATCTTATCCCTATCAATAATACTGGAAGGTGGGTGGGTAGGTAATAAAGGAAGGTAGGTGGGTTTTTCATGCACCTACCTCGTCAAGATTCACCTTGACCAAAACACTACTCCATCAACGGCAACAATGGTCCCACCATTCATATCCTACTGATAAGACATCAATCTGCCATATCCCAAGAAACAGTTCAATTCATTATACTCAAAGAATACATGAACTCCTATCCTTATCTTACTTCCACACAACAGTACGGGATGTGCATGTCACCACCTTCATGACGATGACACAAGGATTGCAAAACTATATAATCTTCTTTTACTGACTCCTTCGCCTTCTTCCTGTTAGGGGCGCGGCCAGTGGCACGTAAGAGAACTTCGGAAGTACACCTCTATGATGACTATTACTCTGAGGGAGTGTGTGTATTCTCCCACGATATGTGTCGTTAGTTGACATGTATGTAAAAGCCTTGTGTTCAAAAATAAAGAGCGTTCGTTTCCTGCTTGTAAATAATTAGAGTCATTTCTATATCGAACTTGTGATAAAACAGTTCCTCAACACACCATCAATGCCCCTCCATATTCGTCCATCCATGCTTCCTCATACAATCCCATGCTTCTTTGAATCCATTTGAATCCATTTGCCTTTTTTATCTGACTCATGGAAAAACAGGGGAAAAACATGGGCGGGGCGTGACAGTTTGACTTTGGCGCTATCTTTACAACACTCCTTGGTAGTTACAGGGTTTCCAAGAGGATAGATGAAAGCAGCCTAGTAGAACGGTAGAATAATTACAGGCCTAGCAGTACCCATTTGAGCGTTTTCAATACTGGCGGGAACCAGGATGACGCGCGATCATGCGGCTTCTATGATTCACTGATGAACTACACTAACTCCGAAGAGTGACATAAAGGTAGCAATGCAAAATGTATAGTATCCACCCATCGGACAATTTAACACAGAGTGAGACTTCCTTACATACTTCTTCCTCTACACACTATCCATGAGCTCGTGGAATCCTCTTTGATAAGGTTAAAACAAACCTGCAAAGTCAGCATACGGCCATTTTCCGTGTATCATGTTTGCCTCAGTTGTTGCAGCTGACTATTTCTAGGTCGAATTTCAAAAATCTGGAAGATATACCATCTAGAGAAAGGTATAAGCTTTCAGAATTTGAAATCAGAACATCAAATATGTCATTGATAAGGTCAGGGCAAACGTTTAAAGTTGGGCAAAATTTTAAAATTTTGGATCAAAATTTCGAAATTCTAAACGATATACCTCCTAGCATTTTAGTAGCTAAATTCATTCCCGTGATCAAAATTCAAAAATTTTGACCTGACGAGCCGTGGTAAACGTTTAAACTTTTTGAATATACAGCTAACTTCAGGACATGAATATTACCATTTCAAGGTCGAATTTCGAAAATCCGGAAGATATACCATCGAGAGGAGAATATATACTAACAGAATTTGAAATCAGAACATCAAACATGTCACTGATAAGGTTGGGGCAAGCGTTTAAAGTCAGCATACGGCCATTTTCCGTGTATCATGTTTGCTTCAGTTGTTGCAGCTGACTATTTCTAGGTCAAATTTCAAAAATCCGGAAGATATACCATCTAGAGAAAGGTATAAGCTTTCAGAATTTGAAATCAGAACATCAAACATGTCACTGATAAGGTTGGGGCAAGCGTTTAAAGTCAGCATACGGCCATTTTCCGTGTATCATGTTTGCCTCAGTTGTTGCAGCTGACTATTTCTAGGTCGAATTTCAAAAATCCGGAAGATATACCATCTAGAGGAAGGTATAAGCTTTCAGAATTTGAAATCAGAACATCAAATATGTCACTGATAAGGTTGGGGCAAGCGTTTAAAGTCAGCATACGGCCATTTTCCGTGTATCATGTTTGCCTCAGTTGTTGCAGCTGACTATTTCTAGGTCAAATTTCAAAAATCCGGAAGATATACCATCTAGAGAAAGGTATAAGCTTTCAGAATTTGAAATCAGAACATCAAACATGTCACTGATAAGGTTGGGGCAAGCGTTTAAAGTCAGCATTCGGCCATTTTCCGTGTATCATGTTTGCCTCAGTTGTTGCAGCTGACTATTTCTAGGTCGAATTTCAAAAATCCGGAAGATATACCATCTAGAGGAAGGGATAAGCTTTCAGAATTTGAAATCAGAACATCAAATATGTCACTGATAAGGTTGGGGCAAGCGTTTAAAGTCAGCATACGGCCATTTTCCGTGTATCATGTTTGCCTCAGTTGTTGCAGCTGACTATTTCTAGGTCAAATTTCAAAAATCCGGAAGATATACCATCTAGAGAAAGGTATAAGCTTTCAGAATTTGAAATCAGAACATCAAACATGTCACTGATAAGGTTGGGGCAAGCGTTTAAAGTCAGCATACGACCATTTTCCGTGTATCATGTTTGCCTCAGTTGTTGCAGCTGACTATTTCTAGGTCGAATTTCAAAAATCCGGAAGATATACCATCTAGAGGAAGGTACCTATAAGCTTTCAGAATTTGAAATCAGAACATCAAATATAACACTGATAAGGTCAGGGCAAGCGTTTAAAGTCAGCATACGACCATTTTCCGTGTATCATGTTTGCCTCAGTTGTTGCAGCTGACTATTTCTAGGTCGAATTTCAAAAATCCGGAAGATATACCATCTAGAGGAAGGTATAAGCTTTCAGAATTTGAAATCAGAACATCAAATATAACACTGATAAGGTCAGGGCAAGCGTTTAAAATCAGAATACAGCCATTTTCCGTGTATCATGTTTGCCTCAGTTGTTGCAGCTGACTATTTCTAGGTCGAATTTCGAAAATCCGGAAGATGTACCATCTAGAGGAAGGTATAAGCTTTCAGAATTTGAAATCAGAACATCAAATATGTCATTGATAAGGTCAGGGCAAGCGTTTAAAGTCAGCATACGGCCATTTTCCGTGTATCATGTTTGCCTCAGTTGTTGCAGCTGACTATTTCTAGGTCGAATTTAAAAAATCCGGAAGATATACCATCTAGAGGAAGGTATAAGCTTTCAGAATTTGAAATCAGAACATCAAATATGTCACTGATAAGGTCAGGGCAAGCGTTTAAAGTCAGAATACAGCCATTTTCCGTGTATCATGTTTGCCTCAGTTGTTGCAGCTGACTATTTCTAGGTCGAATTTCAAAAATCCGGAAGATATACCATCTAGAGGAAGGGATAAGCTTTCAGAATTTGAAATCAGAACATCAAATATGTCACTGATAAGGTTGGGGCAAGCGTTTAAAGTCAGCATACGGCCATTTTCCGTGTATCATGTTTGCCTCAGTTGTTGCAGCTGACTATTTCTAGGTCAAATTTCAAAAATCCGGAAGATATACCATCTAGAGAAAGGTATAAGCTTTCAGAATTTGAAATCAGAACATCAAACATGTCACTGATAAGGTTGGGGCAAGCGTTTAAAGTCAGCATACGACCATTTTCCGTGTATCATGTTTGCCTCAGTTGTTGCAGCTGACTATTTCTAGGTCGAATTTCAAAAATCCGGAAGATATACCATCTAGAGGAAGGTATAAGCTTTCAGTATTTGAAATCAGAACATCAAATATAACACTGATAAGGTCAGGGCAAGCGTTTAAAATCAGAATACAGCCATTTTCCGTGTATCATGTTTGCCTCAGTTGTTGCAGCTGACTATTTCTAGGTCGAATTTCGAAAATCCGGAAGATATACCATCTAGAGGAAGGTATAAGCTTTCAGAATTTGAAATCAGAACATCAAATATGTCATTGATAAGGTCAGGGCAAGCATTTAAAGTCAGCATACCGCCATTTTCCGTGTATCATGTTTGCCTCAGTTGTTGCAGCTGACTATTTCTAGGTCAAATTTCAAAAATCCGGAAGATATACCATCTAGAGAAAGGTATAAGCTTTCAGAATTTGAAATCAGATCATCAAATATGTCACTGATAAGGTTGGGGCAAGCGTTTAAAGTCAGCATACGGCCATTTTCCGTGTATCATGTTTGCCTCAGTTGTTGCAGCTGACTATTTCTAGGTCGAATTTCAAAAATCCGGAAGATATACCATCTAGAGAAAGGTATAAGCTTTCAGAATTTGAAATCAGAACATCAAACATGTCACTGATAAGGTTGGGGCAAGCGTTTAAAGTCAGCATTCGGCCATTTTCCGTGTATCATGTTTGCCTCAGTTGTTGCAGCTGACTATTTCTAGGTCGAATTTCAAAAATCCGGAAGATATACCATCTAGAGGAAGGGATAAGCTTTCAGAATTTGAAATCAGAACATCAAATATGTCACTGATAAGGTTGGGGCAAGCGTTTAAAGTCAGCATACGGCCATTTTCCGTGTATCATGTTTGCCTCAGTTGTTGCAGCTGACTATTTCTAGGTCAAATTTCAAAAATCCGGAAGATATACCATCTAGAGAAAGGTATAAGCTTTCAGAATTTGAAATCAGAACATCAAACATGTCACTGATAAGGTTGGGGCAAGCGTTTAAAGTCAGCATACGACCATTTTCCGTGTATCATGTTTGCCTCAGTTGTTGCAGCTGACTATTTCTAGGTCGAATTTCAAAAATCCGGAAGATATACCATCTAGAGGAAGGTATAAGCTTTCAGAATTTGAAATCAGAACATCAAATATAACACTGATAAGGTCAGGGCAAGCGTTTAAAGTCAGCATACGACCATTTTCCGTGTATCATGTTTGCCTCAGTTGTTGCAGCTGACTATTTCTAGGTCGAATTTCAAAAATCCGGAAGATATACCATCTAGAGGAAGGTATAAGCTTTCAGAATTTGAAATCAGAACATCAAATATAACACTGATAAGGTCAGGGCAAGCGTTTAAAATCAGAATACAGCCATTTTCCGTGTATCATGTTTGCCTCAGTTGTTGCAGCTGACTATTTCTAGGTCGAATTTCGAAAATCCGGAAGATGTACCATCTAGAGGAAGGTATAAGCTTTCAGAATTTGAAATCAGAACATCAAATATGTCATTGATAAGGTCAGGGCAAGCGTTTAAAGTCAGCATACGGCCATTTTCCGTGTATCATGTTTGCCTCAGTTGTTGCAGCTGACTATTTCTAGGTCGAATTTAAAAAATCCGGAAGATATACCATCTAGAGGAAGGTATAAGCTTTCAGAATTTGAAATCAGAACATCAAATATGTCACTGATAAGGTCAGGGCAAGCGTTTAAAGTCAGAATACAGCCATTTTCCGTGTATCATGTTTGCCTCAGTTGTTGCAGCTGACTATTTCTAGGTCGAATTTCAAAAATCCGGAAGATATACCATCTAGAGGAAGGGATAAGCTTTCAGAATTTGAAATCAGAACATCAAATATGTCACTGATAAGGTTGGGGCAAGCGTTTAAAGTCAGCATACGGCCATTTTCCGTGTATCATGTTTGCCTCAGTTGTTGCAGCTGACTATTTCTAGGTCAAATTTCAAAAATCCGGAAGATATACCATCTAGAGAAAGGTATAAGCTTTCAGAATTTGAAATCAGAACATCAAACATGTCACTGATAAGGTTGGGGCAAGCGTTTAAAGTCAGCATACGACCATTTTCCGTGTATCATGTTTGCCTCAGTTGTTGCAGCTGACTATTTCTAGGTCGAATTTCAAAAATCCGGAAGATATACCATCTAGAGGAAGGTATAAGCTTTCAGTATTTGAAATCAGAACATCAAATATAACACTGATAAGGTCAGGGCAAGCGTTTAAAATCAGAATACAGCCATTTTCCGTGTATCATGTTTGCCTCAGTTGTTGCAGCTGACTATTTCTAGGTCGAATTTCGAAAATCCGGAAGATATACCATCTAGAGGAAGGTATAAGCTTTCAGAATTTGAAATCAGAACATCAAATATGTCATTGATAAGGTCAGGGCAAGCATTTAAAGTCAGCATACCGCCATTTTCCGTGTATCATGTTTGCCTCAGTTGTTGCAGCTGACTATTTCTAGGTCAAATTTCAAAAATCCGGAAGATATACCATCTAGAGAAAGGTATAAGCTTTCAGAATTTGAAATCAGATCATCAAATATGTCACTGATAAGGTTGGGGCAAGCGTTTAAAGTCAGCATACGGCCATTTTCCGTGTATCATGTTTGCCTCAGTTGTTGCAGCTGACTATTTCTAGGTCGAATTTCAAAAATCCGGAAGATATACCATCTAGAGAAAGGTATAAGCTTTCAGAATTTGAAATTAGAACATCAAACATGTCACTGATAAGGTTGGGGCAAGCGTTTAAAGTCAGCATACGGCCATTTTCCGTGTATCATGTTTGCCTCAGTTGTTGCAGCTGACTATTTCTAGGTCGAATTTCAAAAATCCGGAAGATATACCATCTAGAGGAAGGGATAAGCTTTCAGAATTTGAAATCAGAACATCAAATATGTCACTGATAAGGTTGGGGCAAGCGTTTAAAGTCAGCATACGGCCATTTTCCGTGTATCATGTTTGCCTCAGTTGTTGCAGCTGACTATTTCTAGGTCAAATTTCAAAAATCCGGAAGATATACCCTCTAGAGAAAGGTATAAGCTTTCAGAATTTGAAATCAGAACATCAAACATGTCACTGATAAGGTTGGGGCAAGCGTTTAAAGTCAGCATACGACCATTTTCCGTGTATCATGTTTGCCTCAGTTGTTGCAGCTGACTATTTCTAGGTCGAATTTCAAAAATCCGGAAGATATACCATCTAGAGGAAGGTATAAGCTTTCAGAATTTGAAATCAGAACATCAAATATAACACTGATAAGGTCAGGGCAAGCGTTTAAAGTCAGCATACGACCATTTTCCGTGTATCATGTTTGCCTCAGTTGTTGCAGCTGACTATTTCTAGGTCGAATTTCAAAAATCCGGAAGATATACCATCTAGAGGAAGGTATAAGCTTTCAGAATTTGAAATCAGAACATCAAATATAACACTGATAAGGTCAGGGCAAGCGTTTAAAATCAGAATACAGCCATTTTCCGTGTATCATGTTTGCCTCAGTTGTTGCAGCTGACTATTTCTAGGTCGAATTTCGAAAATCCGGAAGATGTACCATCTAGAGGAAGGTATAAGCTTTCAGAATTTGAAATCAGAACATCAAATATGTCATTGATAAGGTCAGGGCAAGCGTTTAAAGTCAGCATACGGCCATTTTCCGTGTATCATGTTTGCCTCAGTTGTTGCAGCTGACTATTTCTAGGTCGAATTTAAAAAATCCGGAAGATATACCATCTAGAGGAAGGTATAAGCTTTCAGAATTTGAAATCAGAACATCAAATATGTCACTGATAAGGTCAGGGCAAGCGTTTAAAGTCAGAATACAGCCATTTTCCGTGTATCATGTTTGCCTCAGTTGTTGCAGCTGACTATTTCTAGGTCGAATTTCGAAAATCCGGAAGATGTACCATCTAGAGGAAGGTATAAGCTTTCAGAATTTGAAATCAGAACATCAAATATGTCATTGATAAGGTCAGGGCAAGCGTTTAAAGTCAGCATACGGCCATTTTCCGTGTATCATGTTTGCCTCAGTTGTTGCAGCGGACTATTTCTAGGTCGAATTTCAAAAATCCGGAAGATATACCATCTAGAGAAAGGTATAAGCTTTCAGAATTTGAAATCAGAACATCAAATATGTCATTGATAAGGTCAGGGCAAACGTTTAAAGTTGGGCAAAATTTTAAAATTTTGGATCAAAATTTCGAAATTCTAAACGATATACCTCCTAGCATTTTAGTAGCTAAATTCATTCCCGTGATCAAAATTCAAAAATTTTGACCTGACGAGCCGTGGTAAACGTTTAAACTTTTTGAATATACAGCTAACTTCAGGACATGAATATTACCATTTCAAGGTCGAATTTCGAAAATCCGGAAGATATACCATCGAGAGGAGAATATATACTAACAGAATTTGAAATCAGAACATCAAACATGTCACTGATAAGGTTGGGGCAAGCGTTTAAAGTCAGCATACGGCCATTTTCCGTGTATCATGTTTGCTTCAGTTGTTGCAGCTGACTATTTCTAGGTCAAATTTCAAAAATCCGGAAGATATACCATCTAGAGAAAGGTATAAGCTTTCAGAATTTGAAATCAGAACATCAAACATGTCACTGATAAGGTTGGGGCAAGCGTTTAAAGTCAGCATACGGCCATTTTCCGTGTATCATGTTTGCCTCAGTTGTTGCAGCTGACTATTTCTAGGTCGAATTTCAAAAATCCGGAAGATATACCATCTAGAGGAAGGTATAAGCTTTCAGAATTTGAAATCAGAACATCAAATATGTCACTGATAAGGTTGGGGCAAGCGTTTAAAGTCAGCATACGGCCATTTTCCGTGTATCATGTTTGCCTCAGTTGTTGCAGCTGACTATTTCTAGGTCAAATTTCAAAAATCCGGAAGACATACCATCTAGAGAAAGGTATAAGCTTTCAGAATTTGAAATCAGAACATCAAACATGTCACTGATAAGGTCAGGGCAAGCGTTTAAAGTCAGCATACAGCCATTTTCCGTGTATCATGTTTGCCTCAGTTGTTGCAGCTGACTATTTCTAGATCAAATTTCAAAAATCCGGAAGATATACCATCTAGAGAAAGGTATAAGCTTTCAGAATTTGAAATCAGAACATCAAATATGTCACTGATAAGGTTGGGGCAAGCGTTTAAAGTCAGCATACGGCCATTTTCCGTGTATCATGTTTGCCTCAGTTGTTGCAGCTGACTATTTCTAGGTCAAATTTCAAAAATCCGGAAGATATACCATCTAGAGAAAGGTATAAGCTTTCAGAATTTGAAATCAGAACATCAAACATGTCACTGATAAGGTTGGGGCAAGCGTTTAAAGTCAGCATACGGCCATTTTCCGTGTATCATGTTTGCCTCAGTTGTTGCAGCTGACTATTTCTAGGTCGAATTTCAAAAATCCGGAAGATATACCATCTAGAGGAAGGTATAAGCTTTCAAAATTTGAAATCAGAACATCAAATATGTCACTGATAAGGTCAGGGCAAGCGTTTAAAGTCAGCATACAGCCATTTTCCGTGTATCATGTTTGCCTCAGTTGTTGCAGCTAACTATTTCTAGGTCGAATTTCGAAAATCCGGAAGATATACCATCTAGAGGAAGGTATAAGCTTTCAGAATTTGAAATCAGAACACCAAATATGTCATTGATAAGGTCAGGGCAAACGTTTAAAGTTGGGCAAAATTTTAAAATTTTGGATCAAAATTTCGAAATTCTAAACGGTATACCTCCTAGCATTTTAGTAGCTAAGTTCATTCCCGTGATCAAAATTCAAAAATTTTGACCTGACGAGCCGTGGCAAACGTTTAAACTTTTTGAATATGCAGCTAACTTCAGGGCATGAATATTACCATTTCAAGGTCGAATTTCGAAAATCCGGAAGATATACCATCGAGAGGAGAATATATACTAACAGAATTTGAAATCAGAACATCAAATATGTCATTGATAAGGTCAGGGCAAACGTTTAAAGTTGGGCAAAATTTTAAAATTTTGGATCAAAATTTCGAAATTCTAAAAGGTATACCTCCTAGCATTTGAGTAGCTGAATTCATTCCCATGATCAAAATTCAAAAATTTTGACCTGACGAGCCGTGGCAAACGTTTAAACTTTTTGAATATGCAGCTAACTTCAGGGCATGAATATTACCATTTCAAGGTCGAATTTCGAAAATCCGGAAGATATACCATCGAGAGGAGAATATATACTAACAGAATTTGAAATCAGAACATCAAATATGTCATTGATAAGGTCAGGGCAAACGTTTAAAGTTGGGCAAAATTTTAAAATTTTGGATCAAAATTTCGAAATTCTAAAAGGTATACCTCCTAGCATTTGAGTAGCTGAATTCATTCCCATGATCAAAATTCAAAAATTTTGACCTGACGAGCCGTGGCAAACGTTTAAAGTTTTCGATTTTGAATATGCAGCTAACTTCAGGGCAGTAGTTTTTTATAAGTTCGTAAAGGACTTCATAGAGTACAAATTTGATTTAGGCGGTAAATGTAAAAGTTTGTAGCTCAGAAATGTTCTGGAAGAATGACGCGGCTACAAAAAAAAGGTGCAAATTATTACGCTACGGTTTATTATATTATGCCCCTCCTGTTTTGGTTTATTATTTTCAATAATGAACCTTCGGAATCGAGCATGAAAAACAAATTTTTAACCCCCCCCCCACAAAATTTGATGGTTTACGTTTCAAGGTATGTAGAATCCGAAAATGCAATAAACAATTTCTGTCTTCGCACTTTTCTTAGTTACCATGGACCAAAATTGACGAAATTCGGTTTATAGGTCCCATTTGGGGTCTAGTTGGTCCTCGAAGCTCGGCGTTAATGTCGTCATCCCTAAGGGATGAAAAATAGGGGTTGAAATCTCGAGAACACCGTTTTCTTGAATCTTTTTAATAGTTCTCGAACTTGGGAGTTTTTTAACACCACCCGGAGCAATGTACGTCCAGCCGTTCGTTCACAGTAAGGCCCAGAAGTTTGCACCGACAGGCTTTTTCAACAGGAGGGTGAATGAATACATTTAGCCCAAATATAATCACTAGGGACGCGATAACAATCGGGAATTGGCCCGAGATCATCATTGCTAGGGAGCACCTGATTATATTCACAGAGTATGAAGTCGAGTTGGTTGCTCTGTGATATTATTTCATTTGACATATGATCGCTCTTTTGGAGTTTGTTGATAGGTAGTGAATGTTGAACAAACGTAGAAATATTATTGATGGGTAAATTATTACACAACGGTTCATTACACCATCTGCGAAGAAGGGGCTGGAGTTTGTTGGTAGGTTTTTGCAAATTTTTTCACTCATCAACAATTTCGCTTCAGCACTTCATTATTTTTGTTTCTTTTTGCCATTTTAGTTACTGTTTGTCATCGACAGAATAATTGTTTTAGCAACGTTTAACTCGTGATTTAGGTAGGTACCTAGTAACGAGTACGGGGTTAGGTACTAACCTACGGAGGATCTGCGATCTACCTAATATGTATAGAATAGTACATATTATAATATTATATAGACGGGTTATCTATACAGAGAGCTGTGATCTGTAACAGAAGGGTATTCTGTACAAAATAATAAACCGTTGTGCAGGGATTTGTAGCGTTTTTCAGTGTTTTCTGTGGCCATTACGTATCCTTGTGCTTCCCACAGGACGTGATCCCCCCCTCACCACTATACAGACCTTACTTAGTACTATAGACGAACTAACGGAGAAAATAGGCACGCTTTTCCAGTGGGTCCATAATTTTAACTACAATACATTTTAGAAGAATAAATTTAAATAATTAGATTTATATATTTGATTATTTACCATATATTTCGATATTATGCACCTACCTATATGAATCATTCCAGACGATGTCACCAACATTGGGTTTTCCGATCGTACATTAAATAACATGATGCGGTAAGTACAATACAAATAATGTAAGGACAACTCTGAAATACAAATTTGAGAAAAACTCCACAGGCACGACTCCGCTCCTCATCGCCACCAAGGAGGAAGTCCGCGTACCGAGGGGCACTTTAAACATGCATCACAACCATGTTGAGCGAATTCTCGAAAAAAAAGCAGTTCAACGATTTTTAAAGATTTTTTTCTTACGGAAACTCCAATTTGACACATATTTTTGGAAATCACATAATTTCGTTTGTGATCACAAAAATGTAGACGAAATTTGGAATTTTTTATCAGATGACCAATGTTAGGGATATTGTCCGGATCGACTCATCGAGGTACGCACGATCGAAATAGGTAGCTGCTAAATAATCAGATCGAAAAATTTATTATATAGATGAGAAAAAGAATATATTTTTTTCTCCAAAAATAAACTATAAACTCAACTCAAATATATACACATTGGAGAAGCTTACCGACTCATTGTTAGTTTGTCTTTAAAGTACTAAGGTGGAGTTGTTTCTCCGTACAGTTTTGGAGGAGGAGGGGGAAGGCAGCATTTTCCCGCCTAAGTAGACTTTTTGGTTTATTTTTTTGAAATTTGGTTTTGTTCTTTGAAAATCGTGATCTGAGCAGAAGGGACATCTATACAGGCAAACTATTACACGACGGTTTATTACACAACTGTTTATTACTCTGAAATTTACGACACAATGGTTTATTACACAACAGTTTATTACACAACGGTTTATTACACAACAGTTTATTGTATCAAATATACAATAATATTAATTATTGTATATTTGAATCCCGCACATTTTTTTGGAACTGTAATTCCCGGGTCGGCTCCAGTACTCGGTGTAGGGCTTTCCTGGGGGGAGCTCGAGGGTATTGACCACAGAAAACAGTGATCTACGCAGAAGGAGCATCTATACAGGAAAATAACTAATTATTATGTAATAATTAGCAGCATTTTATTGCATTTCGGTTCTGCGTACCTTGAAACGGAAACCGTCAGATTTTGAGTGGTGATGGTGGGGGGGGGGGGGTGGGGGCCGGATTTTCATGCTAGAGTCCAAAGATCTATTTTTGAAAATAATAAACCAACAATTTCCAGACCACCCCGCAACACGCCGCAAATTAGTTTTAGCGTTTTTACAGAATTCATTTTGGTTTATTATTCTGTGAATGACACACCTATAAATTCGCTCAGCAATATTTTTTTATAGCACCCCCTCAAATTTTTTTCTTTTACGTTCTAAGGTGCGTAGATTCCAAAAATGCAATGTCCGTCCACCGTATCACGTGTACCGGCTTCATTTTCGATCTAAAAAATTCGTTCTTTTGCACGCATGCTCCATTTGGGCCCTAGTTGTGTCCCAAAACTTTACAGCCAGATCGGAATATACCCAGGGGTGTTGTGAGTGAAAATGGGTATACAAATGGGTACTTTTTGTGTTTTAGTAACATGTTAGTAACATGAGCTTTTGAGGTATCGTTTTACATTTTTTTGGGGACGAGAAGACCGAACATGAAGTCGATTTTGACCAAGGAGTGGAAAATTGAGGTTCTAAGGAAGTTTTAGCCTTACATTTACGTTAAATTTTTGTCTAAAATCGTCTTTTTTTCGCACACAGTTTGGGTCCCCATTTGGGAACACATTTTGGTCCTAGCTGTGCTCCGAAACACAGCTGCCCGATCGGCATACACCCAGGGGTGTTATGGGAGAAAAATTGGTGAAAAATTAGAGGTTTTCGAGGGATTTTGAGGTTTTAGTGAACATGAGCTTGTGAGATATCGTTTTCCATGTTTTTTAGGGCGAGAAGACCGAATATGAAGGTGATTTTGACCGAAGAGTGAAGAATTGAGGCTGTCACGAAGGTTGAGCTCTCGAAATTCATTTTTTATTAGTCAAAAACATGAGAAATTGTCTGAAATCACCATACATTTGTATAATAACACTAGAAGTAGCATCAACAGGTGAACAAGACAATTAAATGGCACTATCAATGATCAAAAATAATCAGTTAAAAAAAAGTCAAGTTTTTGGGGGCCAAAATTGGTGGAAACCATCAAAAATTGCCATTTCAATAATTGCACATTAAAGAAACAATAAATGAACAGCCAACATTTCTGTAGGTGTGTCCAGTAGAATAATAAACCCATGTGACAAGGACTTGGCAGCGTTTTTATGATGTTTGTATCAATTTGTAGAAGCTAATCTGTGACAGTAACAAAATATGAGAGATGATGACGGCAAGAAATGAGCTTTTGGTTGTAAACTACGTGGGAAAAATTGGATTAACTGTAATGCAAAAGAACTGCCTGAGATGCACAGTTTTTGAGCTTATGGCATCAATATCTCGAAGAAGTTATGTGAGTTGTACCGGTGTGTGGACCAAAAATGAACCAAATCTCACTGGAAGATTGTGAAGTAAATTTCATTTCGCATTTGACGTGGCGGTTTAACCCTTCGTCAGGTGTGAAAAAGAAAGGGTTTTACAGGAAATCGCGAGAGAGAAAGAAAGAAAAGGGTTCGGCGGGTGGAGGGGAGGGTATGGAGGGGAGTGGATGGAGGGGAGTGGTGGTGAGGGAGTGGAGGGGGATGTGAGGGGAGGGTTCGTTATTTCAGGAAGCCGACACGTGAGCGGGAAAACGAGAAAACAGTGCGGGAACGGAGTGGAAAGGAGGTCGAGAAGGCAGAAAAATTCCGTCCTGGGAAAACACGACCATCTTTCACCCCGCAGACTGATGGGTGGTGAGGTGCGGTGGGGGGGGGGGGGGGGGGTGGGAGTGAGAAAGTGTGGCTTTTCCGCTCGCCCGGGCGCGGGACACGGGGAAAGGTTTTCCCGGAGAAAACACTGCCCCCTCCACCGAACCCCCCCCCACCCCTCTGACACTTAGAGCGCAAAACACACGATCCACCTTTTTCCAGGGGAATACTTTACGAGCCCCCCCCCCCCCGCATCGCTCTGCAACTGTTTTTGTCCGCCCGTATGCGACGCCGGACACTTGTACCAAAGTTTGATTTGGGCGGACATCTGTCCGAGTTCGATAGGGAAAGCCGTGAAGAGGCGGAGAAGGACGAGAAGGAGGAGGAGGGAACTCCGAAATAAAAAAAAAATATGTGGGTCCTCTCTAAACACAGCGGGATATTGACTTTTGATCAGTCATTGTGTTTTGGAACAAAAGTTCGCAAGAAAGTCCTCCTCCACCTCCCACTCCTCCCACCTCCTCCACCGCCTACTGCCACATCGTCATCGCGGACGAAAGGGCTGCGGGCGGGTCGGAGCCCTTTCGGGTTCGCCGGGCTTGTTAGGGAGGCGGGATTCCGCCCTCTCCGCCTCCTTCCGCCCACGCAAAGGAGGATTTGACGCCCGTTTACATTCAAAACACGTGGGGGAGGAAGACGAAGGGGCGGATGAGCCGGATGAAATGAGAACACAAACTGACCCCCCGTCCCCCCGTTTAACCACCTCTCACAACGCTAACCTCCTCTTTGTATCCCCCCTTTTACCTTACACTTGATGAACTGCCCCCCCCCCCCCCCCCCCCCCCCCAGCAGCTTCGGCTAAATATTAGTTCAGAAAAAAAGTCGGGTCGCCATATTCGAAACGAACAGAAAAAACGCTGCAAAGTCCTTGTCACATGGGTTTATTATTCTACTGGACACACCTACAGAAATTTTGGCTGTTCATTTATTGTTTCTTTAATGTGCAATTATTGAAATGGCTATTTTTGATGGTTACCGCCAATTTTGGCCCCAAAAAACACAAATTCGGCTCGGCTTTTCCTTTCAACAGATTATTTTTTATCATTGACAGTACCATTTAATTGTCTTGATTCACCTGCTGATACTACTTCTAGTGTTATTATACAAATCTATGGTGATTTCAGACAATATCCCATGTTTTTGACTAATAAAAAAAATGAATTTCGAGAGCGTAAACCTCGTTAAAACCTCAATTTTTCACTCTTCGGTCAAAATCAACTTCACATTCGGTTTTCTCGCCCTAAAAAACATTGAAAACGGTGCCTCAAAAGCTCATGTTCACTAAAACCTCAAAAATCCCTCGAAAACTCCCATAGATGTGTCATTCACAGAATAATAAACCAAAACGCTGCAAAGTCCTTGTCACATGGGTTTATTATTCTACTGGACATACGTACAGAAATGTTGGGAATACATTTATTGTTTCATTCATGTGCAATTATAGAAATGGCTATTTTCGGTGGTTTCCACCAATTTTGGTCCCCAAAAAACATGAATTAGGCTCCTATTTTCCACAAATTATCATTTATCATTGATAGTGCCATTTAATTGGCTTGATTCACCTGTTGATAGTACTTCTAGTGTTATTATACAAATTTATGGTGATTTGAGATGATTTCCCAGGTTTTTGACTCATAAAAATGAATTCTGGGAGCTGAACCTTCGTTACAACCTCAATTCTTCAGTATTTGGCCAAAATCAACTTCAAAACGATACATCACAAGCTCATGGTCACTAAAACCTCAAAAATCACTCGAAAGCGCGAACTTTGGAGCACAACTAGGACCTAAATGTGTTCCAAAATCGGGACCCAAACTGTGTGCGGAAGACGTCGATTTTAGACCAAAATTTAACGGAAATTTAAGGCTGATTCTGTGATTAATAAACCTACGTATTTGGAATCCAAGCGCCTTGAAACGTAAAAGAAACAATTTAGAGGGGCCGGTATAAATTTTTTTGCTGAGCGAATACATAGGTGTATTATTCACAGAATAATAAACCAACAGCCCTTCACAACGCACTACACCTTCGAAAATTTCACACAACGGTTTTTGTTTTCATCTAAATACACACATTTATTCATGTTGCTATTCATGTAGCTATCAGAAATTGATACCAACCTTGAAAAGAAGAAAAAAACGCTGCAAATCCCTGCACAACGGTTTATTATTTTGTACAGAATACCCTTCTGTTACAGATCACAGCTCTATGTATAGATAACCCGTCTATATAATATGATATGTACTATTCTATGCATAATTATTTAGATCGCAGACCCTCCGTAGGTTAGTACCTAACCCCGTACTCGCTACTAGGTACCTACCTAAATCACGAGTTAAATGTTGCTAAAATAATTCTGCCGATGACAAACAGTACCTAACAAAAAGAAACACACATAATGAAGTTCTGAAAAGAAATTGTTGATGAGGAGTGAAAAAAGTTGCAAAAGTACCTACCAACAAACTCCAGCCCCTTCTACGTAGATGGTATAATGAACCGTTGTGTAATAATTCACCGTTGAGTAATGATTTACCATTGTGTAGTAATAATTTACCCATCAATAATACTTCAACGTTTGTTCAAGTTTCACTACCTACCAACAAACTCCAATAGAGCCATCATTTTTCAAATTAAATAATATCACAGAACAACCAACTCGACTTCATACTCCGCCAATATAATCAGGTGATCCCTACCAATGATTGGCCGTATTCACAAATTCCTATTGTGGGCGCGTCTCTGGTTACGAGATTTGGTTTGAATTGTATACAATTTCATTCACACTGGAGTCGAAAATGCCTGTCGGTGAAAACTTCGGGGCCTTACTGTGAACGAACGGCTGGACGTACGATGCTCCGGATGGTCTTAAAAAACTCGCAAGTTCAAGAACTATTTAAAACCGTAAAAATATTTACGTAAAAAAATGGTATAGGCGTTTTGAAAATTTCAACCCCTATTTTGAACCCCTTAGAGATGACTCACAGTAACGTCGAGCTTCGAGGACCAACTAGACGCCGAACGGAACCTATAACCCGAATTTCATCAATTTTTTTTCATGGTAACTAAGAAAAGTGGCCCGTACGGCGTACGGCGGACAGACAGAAATATTTTTATTGCAGTTTTGGATTCTACATACCTTGAAACGTAAACCATCAAATTTTGAGGGGGGGTAAGAATTTTTTTTTTCATGCTCGATTCCAATGGTTCATTATTGAAAATAATAAACCAAAAAGTTGCAAAAGTACCTACCAACAAACTCCAGCCCCTTCTACGTAGATGGTATGATGAACCGTTGTGTAATAATTTACCGTTGAGTAATGATTTACCGTAGTAATAATTTACCCATCAATAATACTTCAACGTTTGTTCAAGTTTCACTACCTACCAACAAACTCCAAAAGAGCCATCATTTTTCAAATGAAATAATATCACAGAACAACCAACTCGACTTCATACTCCGCCAATATAATCACGTGATCCCTAGCAATGATTTCATCTCCGCCAAATTTTCTATTGTGGGCGCGTCTCTGGTTACGAGATTTGGTTTGAATTGTATACAATTTCATTCACACTGGAGTCGAAAATGCCTTTCGGTGCAAATTCTGGGCCTTACTGTGAACGAACGGCTGGACGTACGACGCTCCGGATGGTCTTAAAAAACTCGCAAGTTCAAGAACTATTTAAAACCGTAAAAATATTCACGTAAAAAAAATGGGATAGGCGTTTTGAAAATTTCAACCCCTATTTTGAACCCCTTACAGATGACTCACAGTAACGTCGAGCTTCGAGGACCAACTAGACGCCGAACGGAACCTATAACCCGAATTTCATCAATTTTTTTTCATGGTAACTAAGAAAAGTGGCCCGTACGGCGTACGGCGGACAGACAGAAATATTTTTATTGCAGTTTTGGATTCTACATACCTTGAAACGTAAACCATCAAATTTTGAGGGGGGGTAAGAATTTTTTTTTTCATGCTCGATTCCAATGGTTCATTATTGAAAAATAATAAACCAAAAAGGAAAATTGTATAAAATTGAAAAGTTCAGAATCATTTTTATGCTGAACAAACGTACATATATGATTTATTCAAAGGCAATACAACAAAGATTTTGAAGTGTGCACCAAATGTCAACTATAATGTATAAAAACCAAGGGATACAATATAAAGTACCCGTAGGGTTTTTAGTTTAAATTTGGTGCAGACTTCAAAAGTTTTGTTGCATTGGCTTTGAATAAATTACGCAAGGTTGTTCAGCATAAAAATTAGTATTAGTTCTATAAGATTATTTATATAAATTATTCTTACGTTATTTTTTGTTAAATTATTCGTATTAAAAAGTCTATAAATATTCGATACGATTATTTCTACAAATTATTCTGAGTTCTATACGATAATTTCTTTGAAAATTCGCTCTTATAGCAACGCTTCATGATTGGCACTCTTTTTTCTTCTAAAGAAGATTCATCGAAATCGGTCTAGTAGTTTCGAAATAATCGCTGGATGAACTTTAAAAAAAAATTAAACATTTAAAAAATAATAATAAATAAATAAAAGGGGGGACACAGACTGAGAATCTCCTCCTTTGTTTGAATTCGTTAAAAATTATAGTAATTAATCACTGAAAAATAATTAGGTAAATAATCACGTGCCAATAAAAGAATTGAAAAAAAGTACAAAAAGTTACTTAATCACTGAATACTGTGACTGATGATGTCATATAAAATCCCCTCCCCCCTTCATCAAACAATTTGGTGGTTTGCGCTTCAAGGTCCTTAGAATCCGAAAATGGAATCACAAAAAAGGTGAATCATTCCGCAATGCAAATCGATATCGTTCATATCGATAGCTTCGATTTACGGATGAATATTCATGCGCTTTCCCACATCCAGGGCCGCTGGACGCATTAAAGGAGCGTGCAGGGACCGATTTCACCCGAAACGCTCCGAGGGGTCCCGCTCATTATTTCATAAGACGTAACTTGCTTCCTGCGCGGTCTTTTACCCTTCCAGGTTCATCTTTGTCACGATTTTAATTATTATGAGAACGTCGGGAATGTCATAAAAAATAAATATACAAAGTATGAGCCATTTTGGCTTATTGTTCACTGAATAATACAACTATGTATTCGGTTCGGAAAACGTTTTTTGAACACCTCCTCAAAACATTTCCATTTAAGTTTCAATAAAGCTTTATCTGTCGAAAACACAGAGTGCGCCGACAAAAACTGTCAAGTACAAACTTACAAAATAGTATTACGGATAAAAACAATATCAGAATTTAAAACGACAGACATGCAGGCAGGTAGGCACACTAGCGAGGAGCTAATTGGTGTCAACAAGATAAAAACATCAACAGGTGTGTAACAAATTTCACTATACAAAACAATTACCAATTAATACTCAAATAAACTCATATAAATTTTTTCTTTTTTTTCTCCAGGAAATACTTGTATTTGTGTATTATATAATAATTTGCTGTTGTGTAATAATTTACCCATCAATAATACTTCAATGTTTTTTCAAGTTTCACAAGTACCTACCAACAAAATCCAATAGTCCATCACTTATCAAATGAATGAATATCGCAAAACAACCAACTCGACTTCATACTCTGTGAATATAATCAGGTGCTCCTTAGTGATGATATCCGGGCCGGATTTATACCGTTTGATTCGCAATCATGTTGACGAAGCTTTTTGGTGCATACGAACGGCTGGTCGTAGAATGCCCCGAGTGGTCTCAAAATATTGTTTAGCTCAAGACAAATTTAATAACGTAAAAAAAACCATACCCTTCTATCGAAAGTTTTCGAGCTGCGGCGTTCTTAAAATTGCAACCCCTATTTTGAACCCCTTAGTGTAGGTTTATACTGCGACGTTTTTTGTCGCGGCTGTAAAAACGCTGTCGCCCGACTGTAAAAAAACGTCGGTGTCTCGCGTTTATACTGCGGCGTTTGTCGCGACGTTTTCGATCCCCCATCCCCACTGTTGCTCACTTCTGTTCTGTCTGAGCTCAGTCGTTGGTCTACCCCCATCATGAACAGAAGTTTGCTAGTTGGAGTACTGGAAGCAGAGGGACTGTTAAGTGAGGGCAGAGAGCGGTTGAAGGTGGACCGTTCACCCCTTCAACGAAAGCGCTCACCACGAAAAGTTTCACAAATTTTATAATAAAATCAGGAAGTACCAAGACAAGTTTTTAAACTATTTCCGAATGTCACTGAGTTCCTTCGATGAACTGCTGAGCGTGGTGAGGCCGTTCATCAAGAAAGAAACAACCAACTTAACACGTCCCAATTCTCGTCCATGTCCACGGCGACCTCCTTCCACGCTATTTCCTTCTCATCCCGGTCCTTGAACCCTTCCAGCGACTGATCCCAGAGAACAGGATGCAGCTCAACGAGCTGGATCAGTTTGTCTTGGTCCGTCATAATATGAGTAGGAAAAAAAACGCGCGATAACCTTCCGCTACCGTTGCAAGAACAACACTGCCATAAGGTTCAATGTGTTCGGAGGGGTTGACGACTGCCGTCGGGGCGGGGCGACAGTCGCCCGTCCGCCAGCATGCGGCGACACTTTTTTGTGTCGCGCGACACGACGTCTGTCGCCGAACGCTACCGTCGCACTATAAACGGCTCCATTGGTTTCTTTTTGTCCCCGTGACAAAGTGTCGCGACGGTAAAAAAACGTCGCGACAAAACATCGCAGTATAAACCTACACTTAGAGATGACTGACAGTAACGCCGAGCTTCGAGGACCAACTAGACCCCGAACGGAACCTATAACCCGAATTTCATCAATTTTGTTTCATAGTAACTAAGAAAAGTGGTCAGTACGTTGTACGTGTACGGCGGACAGGCAGAAATTTTTTTATTGCATTTTCGGATTCTACATACGTTGAAACGTAAACCATCACATTTTGAGGGGGGGGGGGGGGGGGCTCGATTCCTAAGGTTCTTTATTGAAAATAATAAACCAAAACCTAGTACAATGTCAAATAGCGTTACGTTTTTTGCTCTTAAAAATGCGACACGCAAAATTTGGCTGACCCCCAGCGGTAAGACATATCCATGTCAGAATAGAATAATTATTCATAGATTTTAAGTCTCAATCGGAGATTGGTCTAAAAATCTGTAGGGTTGGCAACGCTAATTCCAGGGCGTCTCGTAGGTAAACCACTGAATGGCGTCTCGAAGCCGCTTGCCAGATGTCCTGTCGGCCAACTAAAACTATTGTAAGATCGCCGCAAACCCCTGAATCCATCCAAACAGAAGACAACTGACCTCGATCGGAGCTGACACGAAAAAAATCATATACATTCGCGTCAAAACAAAACGTATCGTCACACCGCACAAAAACAGAGCACACGATCAAAATGAATGGAACAAAACTGCCCAATTCGCCCTTCGTCGTAATGACGGGTTTTGGCACTCGAGTGTCGGTAGCGGTCGCCCTCGATTCCGCCCTATTCAGCCGTTTTCGAGTCCTTTATAAGTTTTTTTTCTAACTAATCGCGGTCTGTCGTCTCGTAATTGGGGAAGTCGCGTGCTATGCGCCAGCTGGTACTCGATCTTTCTGAATAAAAGAAATAATTACGATACTTTTACGGCTCTCAC
Source organism: Leptopterna dolabrata (assembly GCA_954871275.1). Classification (NCBI taxonomy): domain Eukaryota; kingdom Metazoa; phylum Arthropoda; class Insecta; order Hemiptera; family Miridae; genus Leptopterna; species Leptopterna dolabrata. Next base: position 8,890,652 of record OX940975.1, on the reverse strand, counting down.
AACTGAATAATTAGTTTTCGTGAGACCTTATTGTCATTTTTAAATGTAACGGACGAAAAACTAATTGTCATACAGGCATCGGTCATTAGCTTCGTACCCGATCGAAACGGGGGTTGTTCTTCCATTTTGAATAATAAGTTTACTGACTATTTATCTGTACTACAGCTCATTTTTAGGAACGCCCTCCTGAAGCTATGCTTCTGGATATCGGGTGCTCCCAATTTTTTGAATTTAGTGGGAGGAATCTGTGACAGAGTGTGACAGTGGACCCTCGAGAGTCCCCTTCCCAGACAAGTGAGATTATCACCAGATATCACCGGAAGGGATATCGATTGGGCTTCCCCAAACGACCCCGTCTCCACCGGAAGAAAAAATGTATCGAGAACAGCCCACACTATTACTCGCCTCCCCACAAGACATACTTCTGGGTAGCAGAAGTATGAGAGGGAAAAGGGGGAATGAAAAGTAGTATGAAGTTCTTGTTCAGGAAACGACATCTGAACAACTTCAAGGTGACTAACCTCCATTGTAAAGGTACTTACCTCAGTAATATTTACTGGTGGAGAACAAAGCTCCTACATATGAGTATTGGCGGATAACGTTGTCAGAGGTTGTTGTCCAGTGAATTGTGCTCATCTGGGCTCTAGGTGATCAACCTCCATCGTTAGGATGGAACAACTATTGGGACTTGTCAATTGGGACGTGGCATCAATCGCCTTCTAATGAGCTCAGTATATTTTAATTATACTGACACTCTAAAGGGGGAAGGGGGCGGGGAAGATGTATGTATTATCAAAGGGAAAGATTGTTAGTAAAGAAATCTGGTAAGCCCACAAAAAGTGGATGGAGTATGTTGAGTTGCTCACCGGATACCACCAAACCACGCTCTGCTAGGTACCATACGACAGAGTGTGACAGTAGGGGTGGCCCCTCGAGAGTCCTTCTATACCAGCGAGATTATCACCGGTTAACAAGGGATATCGATTAGGCTTCCGCCCAGCGACCCCGTCTCCACCGGACCAAAAAACTGCTCGAGAACCTGAAAACCTGTCGCCTAGAGGAAAAATAACCACTTACCAATCCATTTCAAACCATTCAAAAAGTAAAATCCTTAAATAAGACAATTTGCGAGCTTATGTGTGAGTACTACTTGCAGAAAATACGCAAAGTGATGCCATCACGTTTCTGGCAACATCCGTAGCCCGACGTGGAGGGAAAACTTACTGTGTGATGTCACTACAGGCCAGTCGGTAATTATTTTGAAAACCATGTAAATACACATTATTTCTCAAAACTGATTATTCTTCCCTCATCAGCAAGCGTGATGAACTATTCGAGGGAAAAAAATCAGCCGATTTCAGGCCCACGGGTACCCGTTGTAGACCGCCCGTATTAGCTGAGAGGAAAATTTACTTAGCTCCTACGCCAGCTGAGTGGAAAAATGCGTCACAAACCAATAGAAAATCTTAGCCAATTTTATATTTTACATACCTCCCCTCAAAAAACCGCTGCAAATCCCTACACAACGGTTTATCATTTTGTACAGAATACCCTTCTGTTACAGATCACAGTTCTCTGTATAGATAACCCGTCTATATATAATATGTACTATTCTATACATATTATGTAGATCGCAGACCCTCCGTAGCTTAGTACCTAAATCTGTACTCGTTACTAGGCACCTACCTCGATCACATGTTAAATATTGTTAAAATCATTCTCTCGATGACAAAAAATAGCTAAAATGGCAAAAAGAAAAACAAATGTAGTTCTGAAGGAAAATTGTAGATGTGGAGTGAAAAAATATTCAGTCCCGGTAGGGATTCGATCTCGGGAACTTAGGCGTGTCAGTCTGCCAGTTAGACCACTGTGCTATATCGCCCAGCTAGGCGAGAAGTGAGGTGGTCGGTCTCAATACAGCTTGATGCCTGCATACACCATGCTGTTTACGGCAAATTGTATAGCAAATTTTATGGCAACATCGTAGAATGCTCAGGATGGTCTCAAGAATTCAGAAAAAAATCGATCTATTTAAAAATGCCCACACCTCAAGGCACAATTTTCCGAGATAGGGATACTCTGGATATTTCAACCCCTATTTGACGTTTTGGCGCATTTTGGTTTATTATTCTGTGAATAATACACCTATGTAATCGCTCAGCAAAAAATTTTTATAACACCCCCTCAAACTTTTTTCTTTTACGTTTCAAGGTACGTAGATTCCAAAAATGCAATGTCCGTACGCCGTCCGCCGTATCACGTGTACAGGCTTCATTTTCGGTCTAAAAAATTCGTTCTTTCGCACACATGCTCCATTTGGGCCCTAGTTGTGTCCCGAAACTTTTCAGCCCGATCGGAATACACCCAGGGGTGTTATGAGTGAAAATGTGTATAAAAATAGGTACTTTTTGCGTTTTAGCAACATATTGATAACATGAGCTTTTGAGGTATCGGTTTCCATGTTTTTCTGGACGAGAAGACCGAATATGAAGTCGATTTTGATCAAAGAGTGGAAAATTGAGGTTGTACCAGATGTTCAGCCCCCAAAATTGATTTTTTATGAGTCAAAAACCTGCGAAATCGTCTGAAATCACCATCAATTTGTAGAATAACACTAGCAAAAGTTTCAACACGTGGATCAATACGACTAAATGGCACTACCAATGATCAACGATGATTTGAAAAAAAAAAAAAAACGCTGCAAAGTCCTTGTCACATGGGTTTATTATTCCATTGGACATACCTACCTACAGAGATGTTGGCTGTTTATTTATTGTTTCTTTCATATAAAATAATTGAAATAGCTATCTCTGGTGGTTTCCACCAATTTTGGCCCCCAAAACTCGAATAAAGTACGCTCCTTTTTTAAAAAATAAATTAGGTATCTCTGATCATTGATAGTACCATTTAATCGTCTTGATCCACCTGTTGACACTTTTTCCAGTGTTATTCTACAAATTGATGGTGATTTCAAACGATTTCCCAGGTTTTTGACTCATAAAAAATCAATTTCGGGAGCTGAACATCTGGTAGAACCTCAATTTTCTATTCTTTGGTCAAAATCGACTTCATATTCGGTCTTCTCGTCCCCAAAAACATGAAAAACGATACCTTAAAAGCTCATGTTACCAACATGTTGCTAAAACGCAAAAAGTACCTATTTTTATACACATTTTCACTCATAACACCCCTGGGTATATTCCGATAGGGCTGAAAAGTTTCGGGACACAACTAGGGCCCAAATGGAGGATGTGTGCGAAAGAACGATTTTTTTAGACCGAAAATGAAGCCTGTACACGTGATACGGCGGACGGCGGACGGCGTACGGCGGACGGCGTACGGCGGACGGCGTACGGCGGACGGCGTACGGCGGACGGACATTGCATTTTTGGAATCTACGCACCTTGAAACGGAAAAGAAAAAATTTTGAGGGGGTGTTATAATAATTTTTTGCTGAGCGATTACATAGGTGTATTATTCACAGAATAATAAACCAAAAGGAGCGTACCTACCTAATTTAAGACCAAAGTTTTGGGGGCCAAAATTGGTGGAAACCATCAGAAATAGCTATTTCAATTGTTGCACATGAAAGAAACAATAAATGAACAGCCAACATTTCTGTAGGTACGTCCAATAGAATAATAAACCCATGTGACAAGGACTTTGCAGCGTTTTGGTTTATTATTCTATGAATAATACACCTATGCAATCGCTCAGCAAAAAATTTTTATAACACCCCCTCAAAATTTTTTCTTTTCCGTTTCAAGGTGCGTAGATTACAAAAATGCAATGTCCGTCCGCCGTACGCCGTCCGCCGTACGCCGTCCGCCGTATCACGTGTACAGGCTTCATTTTAGGTCTAAAAAAATCGTTCTTTCGCACACATGCTCCATTTGGCCTCTAGTTGTGTCCCGAAACTTTTCAGCCCGATCGGAATATACCCAGGGGTGTTATGAGTGAAAATGTGTGTAAAAATAGGTACTTTTTGCGTTTTAGCAACATGTTGGTAACATGAGCTTTTAAGGTATCGTTTTTCATGTTTTTGGGGACGAGAAGACCGAATATGAAGTCGATTTTGACCTAAGAATAGAAAATTGAGGTTCTACCAGATGTTCAGCTCCCGAAATTGATTTTTTATGAGTCAAAAACCTGGGAAATCGTCTGAAATCACCATCAATTTGTAGAATAACACTGGAAAAAGTGTCAACAGGTGGATCAAGACGATTAAATGGTACTATCAATGATCAGAGATAATTTATTTAAAAAAATTAAAAACAAAACGTATACCTTATTCGTATCTCTGTAGGTATGTCCAGTAGAATAATAAACCCATGTGACAAGGACTTTGCAGCGTTTTTAGCTTACCTTCACCATTCTGCTGCAAGAATTAATAGGATCACCAAGCGTTAGAAAAAACAGACGATTTTAATATTTTGATTAAATTCACTCTTCAAACTCCATTTTCACTCCTCAAATGCTCCTAAAAATTTTTTGTTAGGCATTAGAGAGACAGGAAATTTAACGCTCTTTCCAGCGGTATCTCTACATTTGAATTTACTTTTTAAATTAAGGAAATTATATCTGCTTTAGTGAGACGAGGTCGGAAACTCGAAAAAAATCTTAAAAGTGAAAAAGTGGGGTTTTAAGCGGAGTAAAAAAAAATGTTATAGGACACTTTTGGTCGGAAATTAGATGTAGAACACGTGGGAGAGAGGTTTTGCATCACTCATGTTACACCTGTATAAGTAATAATAATCCAGGGTTAATAACGAAACACCATCTGAAGGGTTAATAAAGAAAGGTTAGAAAACATTTACCTAGTTTGCAGGTTAAGTACATTATAGCTACATAGCTTATAGCTACATTATAGTAGTTACATACACCGAGTAGCGGTGTGTGGGGTCTGAAAACGGTAAGGCATGTGTGACATCTGGGCTCCTTTGTATAAGATATCAACCGTTCATCATATTCAACCAAAGAATTATGGACAGATACAAAACAACTCATATTTCACCATCCGAGTTTTTTGCCCAACTCGAGAACTCCTTCCCCGTTTTCAACTTAGTTTACCACTGAATACATTCATGATAGCCGAATTATTTATTCATAGAGTTGGACTGAAATCCCTTTTTCAAAATTCGAACGTAAAAAAAACGTTCTTCTTCAGATGATAAAAACGCCGAAACAAAGTCCGACGAAATATCTCAAAGTTGTTGAGGACAAGACGTTCAATACCGCTCCAGTAAGAGGATGTTTGAAGCTGACAGTTTCAACACTTTTTCTTTCACTTTGATTTGGTTCGCAGTCACTTTTTTTTCATTTTTCTTTTATTTGACGAGGAAAGGTTTTTTTCCCCCTCTGAGGGAAAGTAGCACTTGAGGGCGAAAATGATTCGGTAGTGAGATGGAAATCTTTAGACCAGCGGATTGTATTATTCCACTTGGATACATCCGAATACAGGGGAGTTTGCCCGTAACTTTCGTATTGTAGGAAACGTCCGGCTACAGAACAACAGGAGTTGATACGCAAAAGGGAGATTCTCACATTTGTAAGGAAATTTTTTGGAGAGGGGGGTGCGAAGAAAAGTTACCTCGGGCTTCCAGTGAAGTTGGAGGAAACGTTATCATTTCCGAGTCAATTTCGTGATGACAAACTGCTTTCGAACAAAAATACAGTCAAAGGTGGTTACAAGAAAGCTATGGAACGGAAATTATAACGCCAAGTTGGGTGGGCAGCAGTAGCGGTGCGTGGGCTCTGAAAATGGTGGGCCACCAAACCGGAAAACAAATTAACAGCTTTTTCTACAAAATACCTGTAAATGTTTTCTAACAGCGGAGTCTTCTTATGAGAAATGGGTGGATTTTAATCAACCGCAGCTCTTAGCAAGTCAGAATGTAAGCACTGTGTTCACAGTAGTTCTGACCAGTACCCGGGATTAACAGAAGCTAAAAGTTCTATAGCTTCATACTAATTAATATTATGTTCTACCAGTCCTCCACAATAATTAGTCTAAGTATCTGTTATGACATTGGGATGATATCCTACTACGAGAGTAAGTTAATGTCGACATGCCAGCATATTCCCACCAGGACAAACACTTTCCAGCCGTCCAAACCACCGAAGGGTTGCTAAACGGAATGAGAGTGACATATTTGAAATATAACTGATAGTATATTATAGTTGTGACAATATATGGTTATCGAGTGCAATTTTGCCTGAACCTTTTATTGATCTTCCTTCATTTTATGGTGAGTTATTTTATGGCTTCATAGGGTTTGGTAGATTATGACAACGCTTCAAATCATGAGGTAGGTATTGTATGGCGTATTGTGGAAATCCCATTCGCATACTTAGAAAATAATAATTTTTAAAATGAGATCATAATAAGAAAACTAGATACCAGTCAGCAGCTAAAAACCAACCTTCCTTCTTGACACCCTGACAGGATTCAGCCAAAATTAGGCTGTATCCCGATTTGATCCAGCAGCCAACTATTTCTGCCAAGCAAACCTTGTAGTTGAAGAAATACATGTAGAAGGAAAATGACGAGCCCACTCTTAGATGTTAAATCAGTCCGCCTACTGGCTCGCATCAACGGGAAAAGGACGACAACGTTGCAAGGCGGGCACAGGTAGAGGATTAGGGACTAACAATTGGCCCCTATTGTTATAGTAATTTTCCCAAATGCCGTTCGATGTAATGATCCGATCTTCAGTCTAAAAACGGATTTGGATTCTTCAATTTTTTTCCTACAAAATGACTAGCTTTTTTTTTTTTTAAGTTGAGATTAAGTAAAATAATGTCGAAAACTTCATGAAAAACAAAATCTAAAATTCAAACCTGAATTTCACCACTTGAGATTGCTTATAACGATTACAGGACATTTTACAGACTGAAAATCGGTTGACCCTTCCAAGAGATGAATGTAATATTGGATTGGCTCGTTTTGAAGCACAACGTGGTGGCGGTTCTTGGAACTAAACCCGTGACATTTACCCTTAACAGGTAGTCATACTGCAGAACAACATACCTCGTTAGACCGATGAAGTATAGCTGGTTATACCGACCAGCGAGGCTCAGGAGGACTCCACTGTACTGTCTGGGCGCTAGTGTTGTGCGCAGTGATAATAATGTGGCGTGCATGTGACCAGGATAGCTATTTACTTTTTGTTGAGTTAGGGATAAACGGCTTGAAGGTATATATTTATCGTCTATATTCCCAAAATCCGGGTTCGGATGCCTCTACCGAGATTTGGTACCTTTTAAGGGTGTTCAAATCCAACATCATTCACACTGATATTTCTTGACTATTCCTGAGGTTGTACAGGGTGGTTGTTTTGTAATAACACAACTTCATAATGGCGAACCAAACAGCAGGCATTTTACGCATTAGTAGTTGTGTCAAAAGGAAAGAAAACTAAAGGCCAATTCATTAAGAGGTCGTCTATTGTTTAGTTCAATGACGTCCGCCTTATGAATGGAATAGGAGTGGATGGTGGGGTTGAGGGATGGGGGTGAGAGTAATTTCATCATTCCCGGCGAGTACTAAAGGTGTGTGTACCTACTACAATAAAAAGCTAATAATAAAATCCAAGTGGGATATCATATTTCGGTATTTTCTTCGTAAGTGGGCTCGTTATGACGTCAATGTCAGCCTCCCATTGGCGCTGTCACCTCGTTGAAAGGCGAACAAAAACCCTGGTAGGTAACCCATCGCAGCACAACGGGGAAGCGAAATGCACAACGCATGAGATGATACGGGGAAATTTCTATGCACTGAACACTCATTACTCGATAGCCTCGGATATTCGACAACAAACGATGATCGTAATTACAATCGCATAAATACACATAATCACATAATAGGTGGACTTGATCCACCACAGTTACGCTGTATTTGAAGGGTCGCCAAATCGACCCTATGTTTACCCTTAACCTATTTTAAGCGAATCGTTAGAGTTGGAAACTGTTGATAAGCAATGGATTAAATTGATGGACTGAGACTGCTTCGTTGCTTCGAAAATTCTCTCATATCGTCATGATACATGACTGGAACTTTTATTTAAATTTTTTGTAAACAAAATAAACCATAATGCTAACTTACTACAAAAATGATAGCTTACAAATTTTTACCCATAGCATTTCAAACTACCTACCTACTTCCAATTAATTTTTAATGAAAAAATAATTATATACATGTATTTATATATAAGTTAGGAGGTTCCTGACGTTCGGCCAGTGAAAACGATTTTCTTTATGCCAACGTTTCGTTGAATTTATTCAACATCTTCAGGGCTTAGAGATTATGATGATGATGAACTGATGAAAATTATGATTATGATGAACAGAAGTTGATGGTGATGATGAAATTTAAGCATATTATGATTTGGAACAGGCGTTGGAAACAGCCCCCCCCCCCCACAATACCTGTTTCAAAGCACAACATTATTGTCAGCAAATTGCTTAAATTTCATCATCACCATCAACTTCTGTTCATCATAATCATAATGTTCATCAGTTCATCATAATCATAATCTCTAAGCCCTGAAGATGTTGAATAAATTCAACGAAACGTTGGCATAACAAAAATCGTTTTCACTGGCTGAACCTCATAGGAACCTCCTAACTTACTTATTCCAGCGGTCAAGAACCTCATCATAGTGTACGTATACCTTTATTAACAAATTAATGAAAATATCAAACGTAGGAAAACTACCTACTTGTTAATAATTATTCAAACAAAAACATATGTTTCGAGGGATTACAAAACGTTTCTTAACCATATTCAGGCGGTATGGAGGCTGAGGACTAAGGGTTGTATCTTTAAACAGTACTGCTACCTACCTACCTAGTGTGCGGTTCTTAAAATTAATATGTATTGCTCTCTGTGAGGGACTTGAGTTATTTTGTGATAAGATAACAAAGCAAAGGACAACGACTACCATTCGTTAAAATTTCCTTTCTTTAACCTAATAAGAGCCCCATTTTCCTTCAAATAATTTTCAATAAGTTCTTATTCATTACTCTAATACGAGTAGGTAATTAACGGAAAATTTTGAGGGAAAAAAGAAGAAAAAAACCCTCAAAAATGTGCTAAATAGGACGATTTTTAGCGTATTATTATCCGATTTCTCATAGTTATTCACATAATGCATAATGGACTTCTGAAATTAAGAGTAGGTAATTTGGTGAATAGTCGTGGAGCCTATAAACCGCAATTTTTCCCGCATTTCCATTTACCCTTCGAGTTGGGTAAGGATCAAATAAAGCTCTTTTCCTTTTGGTTTATTATTCTGTGAATAATACACCTATGTATTCGCTCAGCAAAATTTTTTTATAAAACCCCCCTCAAAATTTTTTCTTTTACGTTTCAAGGTGCGTAGATTCAGAAAATGCAATGTCCGTCCGCCGTATCACGTGTACCGGCTTCATTTTCGGTCTAAAAAAATCGTTCTTTCACAACATGCTCCATTTGAGCCATAGTTGTATCCCGGAACTTTGCAGCCAGATCGGAATATACCCAGGGGTGTTATGAGTGAAAAATGGGTATAAAAGTAGGTGTTTTTGTGTTTTTTGTATTTTAGTACCATGAGCTTGTGAGGCATAGTTTTCCATGTTTTTCAGGACGAGGAGACCGAATATGAAGTCGATTTAGACCAGCGAGTGGAAAATTGAGGTTCTAACGATGTTTCAGCCTTAAATTTACGTTAGATTTTTGTATAAAATCGTCGTTCTTCCGCACACAGTTTGGGTCCCCATTTGGGAACACATTTGGGTCCTAGCTGTGCTCCAAAGCTCTGCTGCCTGATCGGCATACACCCAGGGGTGTTATGGGGTAAAAATGGGTGTAAAAATAGGGATTTTCGAGGTTTTAGTGAACACGAGCTCGTGATGTATTGTTTTCCATGTTTTATGAATCAAAAACCTGGGAAATTGTCTAAAATCACCATCAATTTGTATAATAACACTGGAAAATGTGTCGACAGGTGAATCAATACAATTAAATAGCACTATCAATGATCAAAGATGATTTTTTTAAAAAAAAGAGAGCGTAATTTGCATTTTTGGGGGCCAAAATTTGTGGAAACCATCAAAAATTGCTATTTCAATTATTGCACATGAAAGAATCAATAAATGAACAGCCAAAATTTCTGTACGTATATCCAAGAGAACTATCTAAGAGAATTATAATTAACTCTTGTGAAACTTTACAGCCTTTTTTAAATAAACATGCACTTCTTTTGTCAAAAGGCGGTGCGTAGAGATTTGGCTTTCTCGAAGTTTATGACATCTACTATGGTAGATTGTAGATTGTCCGTGGAGTAACATTCGAAACAGATAAGCAATGAATTTTGTGTAATATGCAATCTACGTAAGATTCTGGTTTTCAAGGAGTTAGGCTCAGAATGATCGTGAATCAATGTGGAAGTCGATTTCGAAAATCTGATGAGGATGCGAGATTAACGCGGAATGGAACATTCCAGTTTCGAGTGTTTTCAAATCAAAGATAACGAACGACCCCTGGTGACAATCTACAAGCCACAAAAACGAGTCTCGAGTAGGAAACGAACACACGACGCTGAATAACTGAGCGATTTCACTGGAGGTTCAAACAGGTTGAACTAGGATCGTTTCGGGGGGGGGGGGGGGGGGGGGGAGAAAAACGTCATGTTGAGATGCAAATATCTGAGATAGACAGGAATTCAAGATAGCAGGGAACGTAAGGACGAGCTGTGTCCACCTAATAAGGCGTCCCGTCGCGGCATCTCATGGAACAAGTTTCATAACCTCTCTGAATACACAAATAGATCCATCTCTTGCACGTGGAGGCGTTAGCCCTAACAGTACCCACTCTATAATAAACCATTTCGTAACCGGCAGGCCTCTCCTACAGCCGCATCGCGTCGCCTCCCGACTTGCGCCTCGAATAGTTTTATTGCTTCCTCTCACTGCTAGGTAGAAGTAGAAAACCTTTTCACGCATATTTATACAATTAACTTTAACATTTAGAAAGGCTCTGTGTGCAGCTTCAACAGTCCGGTGACCAACTCCTCAAATTCGAGGAGCGGGAAACAATTCCCGTCCCCAGATGCTTTACAAATAATTTCGTTGATCCAAACGCCAAGAACCACATACACACAGGTCGTTGTAGGGCATACGGTAACAACATACCTCACGTACGATTTGGGAGTTTGCATGTATCAATGTGGTGGTTTTATTCATTTATTTACTTATTTATTATTATTATTTTAGCGAATTTTCAAAGAAAATGAAGCTATTGCAATGGCTTCGAAATTTAAATAATATAAATTTTTGGAAATTTTCTTCATAGAAATCCGTTTCAGACCATTCTAAAACGATTCCTGAAATTTAACACTTTTATATGTATATATATATATATATATATATATATATATATTTATATATGTGTCACTCCAGACGATAACTCTCGATAGAATTGAGATAAACAGCTCAAATTTGCACAAAAAATCTATCTTGGCAATCGAAAGGCTAAGTTCGAAGATGGGCAAAATTGGCCTACTCTAAGGAGGGTTTTGGCGCATTTAAAGTGCGCAAAAATTACCCAAAAATCCCCAAAATGTTATTTTCCAACAAGTGACCCCTCATTTTAAAGGTTTTTGCACGCTGAACACGGTGGTGGAATCGGATTTTAGATATCTTGATCCGTTCTCAAATTAGAGCATTTAAAGTGCGCAAAAATTACCCAAAAATCCCCAAAATGTTATTTTCTAACAAGTGACCCCTCATTTTAAAGGTTTTTGCACGCTGAACACGATAGTGAAATCGGATTTTAGATATCTAAATCCGTTCTTAAATTAGAGCATTTAAAGTGCGCAAAAATTACCCAAAACTAGGATAATCTTTAAACTCTTACCCCCACCCCCTTAGAGTGGTCAGATTGAAAAATGTGAGAAGTATTAATTGAAGACGAGAGTTCGAAGCAAAAAAGGGGGAGGCAAACGATTAGTACAACTCCTTGAATTTACCCACAGCGATCAAATAAATAAGCACTTAGTACAATTACGTAATAAACAAACGGTAGAATCAGGATGGACAAAACGTACAAATTAAAATAAATACGAAGAGAATATACATAGAAAACCAAATTTTAGACCGAAGTTTTCCTTTATTCAAAACCATAGCCATTAATTCGAATATTTCTTTGAAAATTCGCTCATTAAGTCATGCTGCATGACTGATTTTTTTTTATTTTTGCTTCCACACTACCGAAGGTAGATGGATTGGCGAATGAGTAAAAAAAAAGAAAAATCATGTCCTCCAAAATGAAAATTTCCACTACCATTTTGCGTTTCAGAAATCGTGGAACATTCTTGGATCCGTGTTTGTTTGTCTGTCTGTGGTAATTCCTTGTAACGCCCATAACTACCAGAAATAATTGTAGAAATGGGCTGAAATTTAGAGGGTAGGTGCGGGTTGGGTCACAGATGGTCCCGCACAAAAATAATTGAAAATGTACGTAACTTTCGTCTGCGCATGCGCAAACGTGAAATACTTGAAACGCCCAGAACTACCCTAAATATTGTTGAAATGAGTTCAAACTTGGATGGTCGATCAGGAATTATACATTGATCGTTCCGTATGAATTTAATTGGAATAGTATCATAACTTTCGTCTGCGCATGCGCGAACATGAAATGTTGACAGTTTCCTTGTAACGCTTCTGACTACGCAAAAAATAGTCGTAGAGAGCTGAAATTTTGAGGGTACACGCGGGTTGGATCGCAGATCGTTCCGTATCAAAATCGACCTACCCAACAACTATTCTATACGTTCATGAGATTCAAGTGAAAAAGCTAAACTGCCTACTCGAATTGGCAGACTTTTTTTGTATTCGTAGCTCCGTAAGAATTTTACTTGAAGCGGGCTTGAAATTGATGTTTATTTAGAAAAAGGAAGAAAATTCTCGTGTAATTTAAAATAAATAAATAAATCAATGGGATCACCAACTATTTATTGGTTCACTATTTTCAGAAATGAACTATTCAGAATCAAACAAAGAAAACAAAATAGCAACCCTCAAAGCAGGAAACAAAATGCTTCAAGGAAACAAAATTCGTGTGTCCGCGTTTTCCTTCATTTACTCAGAACTTTGAAATTCAGGTATGATGGATCAGATTGGGCCGAAAATGTTCCCAGAAATCTTTCATTAACAGAAAGAGATGAAATGTAGGGGTTGAAATTCTGAAATGCCACTAGAACTATAGTTGTAGTCAATTGTCAAAGTCAACTATAGTTTCAAAATTTCAGCCAAAAATTTCAAAATTTCAAAAAAAATCGTTGTAGTTCTCTAAATAATATTTAACAAAGACGCTTTTTTGGTGAGCAATAACCGAGTAGGTTTGAGGGGGAGGTAGGTACATGTACCTACCGAGTAATGTACCTATACTACGATCTCCAGCACTGATTATTTTATAAATAAGTACCTACTGTTTGTAACGCATGGATACCCTAACGCTACTGGTTATGATTGAGGTAGATTTTAAAAGATTAATTTGAGGTTTGTTTACTTCGAACGGGAACTCTCTGTCTTCCCATCTAGTTAGGAGAGCTTTTGAGATTTCGAAAGTGAATTACGGAGCGCGACTGCCAGTTACTAATTTTAAATCTAGCCCTCATTCCCTCCCCCTCAGCCTGTTGATCTATTAGCAGGCCTCGTTTTTTATATCACAAACGCAATCTCGTTTGCATGGAATTAGCTGTATAAATCACTGTTATCCGATATTAGGGGGACCAATTACACAGAAGTGCGGTCCCTTCTAGCTATGAATCCCGGAAAAACTTCAAATATTATAATGAGGATATCATTCTTTCCGGGAGAGCCCATAGGGTGTTTATTCAAGCGCTTATAAAAAGCTGAGCTCTTATATGTAGCTAAAACTGAGTGACCAAGAAAGATCGTGGTGTATTTAATACTTGAAAATAACAATTATTATGCAATCGAGCCCAAAAGGGGACGAATGAAGAATTAATAGAGGTTGATAGTTATTTATTGGGGAACTAGATCTCAGTTTCTTGCATCGTTTGATTCCCGAGAACTTTTTATTCACGATCACCTTAATAACATCGTCAACATGATCGTGAATCAAACGCAACTTCAGCCCAATTTTCATGATAGGGAAAAGCTGATTCGAATCGCTCATGGTATGGTGAAATCGAGTTTCTCGTTCCAGTGGGCACCGTGCACAGCTCTCAGAGCGCATTGTAGAGTTGGTTCAGAGCAACAGAAACAGCTGGGTGAGTTGGTTGCTAGTCCGCCTTGCTCCAAAATGCCAAAAGCTATTTCCCCTATTAATGCGCAGTAATTCACAAATAGTAATAAACTACAATTACATTTAATTACAGTAAATAAATTAATAATATTATTAACTAATTATACCAAAGCACACGAATTCCAATTGTTTAGAGTATACCTTCGAAATTCCAAGTCATAGGACCCATGATGAAGGTTTACCTTGAAACAATCTACACACAATGTGACAAAAACCTGCCTGAGTGCAAATATACCTAAGCCAGCCATCTATTTCTGATTCTTCTTCCGTTTTCGATTCATTCCGTCTTTTATTCTTTCCGTTTTCGATTCATAACGTTCCCCATTCATTCCGTTTTTGATTCTGTATATCGTTAGGCAATACCCATACATTACTGATTCTTCTTTCGTTTTCGATTCTGTTTATCGCTAGGCAATACCCATCTATTACTGGTCTTCTTCCGTTCTTGACTATCCGTTTTCGATTCATTATGATGTGTTTTATTCTTTCCGTTTTCGATTGATTCCGTTTTCGATTCTGCTTATCGTTAGACAATATCATCTATTACTGGTCTTCTTCCGTTTTCGACTCATCCGTTTTCGATTCATTCCGTTTTTATTATTTCCGTTTTCGATTCATTCCGTTTTTTTATTCTTTCCATTTTTGATTCATTCCGTTTTCGATTCATTCTGTTTTCGATTCTGTTTATCGTTAGGCAATACCCATCTACTACTGGTCTTCTTCCGTTTTCGACTCGTCCGTTTTCGATTCATTCCGCTTTCGATTCTGTTTATCGCTAGGCAATACCTACCCATATATTACTGATTCTTCTTCCTTTTTTGATTCATTCAGTTTTCGATTCTTGTAATTCATAGTTTAAACCACAAAAATATATTGATAAGGACATTTATTTATATTTAAAAGCCAGTTTTCCATGGCACAGTCGATGTTTCATCAAAATCAGAAAGGACCTTCTGAAATGCAGTACTGTCCGACTATCAATGAAATCGACTCCACCCAGTGTTGAACAACATCGGGATTCATTTCACGATAAAGAACATCATTCACCAGAGTCAGCATTCAGGATGTGGGCGTTTCCCAGACACCCCGAAACTGGAAATTGAACGTCTCATCACACAGCCGCGGGTTGATCGCGGCACGCAGCCACCGCCATCACCAGGCCTCAGCGTCGGACCTATCAATCTATATTACCACCGACAACAATATTCTTAAACCAGCTTTCCCCTTCCATGCATCAGCGAACGAAGTAGCTGGAAGGGAAGAAGAGGTCTTGGTAAGGCCGGAAGACCCCTCTAATAAAGTCCCGACACGATTCCGGCCTACGCCCTGCACCCTGGGGCCTGTGGCCATCGCAACAGGCATTAGCGCTAACTGTACCTGCCTCTAATGTATTCCGCTTTTCTGAATACCCGTAACTCAGGCATGGATAAGTAAAAGGGATTCCAGGCTTGTAATAGAAGGTTGGTACTAACGAAGGCTTCGCCGGAGGTTATTGTACTTGGCCGAGCTTCGTCCATCATCTCGCACTTAGTGTGATTTCACGCTACCATTTGAATGCAAATCCAAATGCTCATTACTAGTGACCGGATTCGTCGGAATAATACACCTATGTATTCGCACAACAAAAATTGTTGACACCCAATCAAAATTTTTCTTTTACGTTTCAAGGTGCGTATATTCGATAAATGCAATGTCCGTACGCCGTCCGCCATATCATGCATAACTAATTCATTTTCGGTCTAAAAAAATCGTTCTTTGGCACACATTTTGGCCCTAGTTGTGTCCCGATACCTTGCAGCCCGATCAGAATATATACAGGGGTGTTAATGGTGAAAAATGGGTGTAAAAATAGGGTTTTTTGGTGTATCATGACATCACGAGCTTCTGAGGTAGGTATCTTTTTCCATGTTTTTTAAGGCGAAAATGCGGATATGAAGTTGATTTTGACCAAAGAGAGAAGAACTGAGGTTGTAACGAAGGTTAAGCTCTAAAAATCATTTTTCATAAGTCAAAAACCTGGGAAATTGTCTGAAATCACCATAAATTTAATAACACTAGATGTATTACCTATTAGCAGGTGAATCAAGACAGTTAAATGGCACTATCAACGATCAAAGATAATCCGTAAAAAAAAATTAAAAATTAAAAAAACAGGAGCCTAATTCGTGTTTTTTGGGGCCAAAATTGGTGGAAACCATCAAAATTAAATATTCAAATTATTGCACATGAATGAAACAATAAATTAACAGCCAACATTTCTGTAGAATAATAAACCCATGTGACAAGGAAATTGCAGCGTTTTTTCCTTGCTACGAAATTGAAAAATAGTCGAATGTTAATCCGATTCCAGTCAATTTGAATAGTGTGGGTAATATGGTAGGTCCTTAAAAAACCTAAAATTAATGTTTATTAAAGCCTAAAATCCTAACACCTGTTTTAAAAGACCTATTTACGGTACCTACGCGCCTTTCATTAGGAATTTAAACTTTCTACCGTCGGCGTCGCGTTGCTGTGCTGTTGATTATATATTATTATTACTGATTATAATTATTGTGATGTTTAAAGGGCATTTTCTGCATATTTATAAAAAATAAAACTATTCTCCGGGACAACCGCAAGAACTTCAACGTCGAAAATTCAGAAAAATGTAACATTATTGTAACCTACTGTAACCAATAACAGTAATTAACAATACTATCTCTCTTTTAGCCACTTTCAGTAATTTATTATACTTTTTGCTTTTTAATTAACGTTCTTCTTTTTTCTCCTGAAATCGACCTAACTAGTGTCTAACCTAAAAGCGCCTAAAACCGTAAAACCTTTAAAAATAAAATGTAAAAATAACCTATTCTGTCATTTTCAAAAAACTAATTCAATTATTTTTTTTTTTAACCTAAAAGTCCGGTCCCTACTCATGACGTTGATTGTTCCAAACAAAAATTCTCCGTACACCGACGTACCTACAACTGGGAGCTGCTGTGATGTGATTCACTTCCTTTTTTTTGGACCTAGATATACCTAAGCTTAGATTAGTGGTAAGGAATAACCCTTGTATTCCTTCACACCAATATTTTTCTATAAGGACAAATTGGGGGATGTGTTATTATATTTTGAGGTGCAATCGTTCAGCATCCAGACTCATCCACCCGAGAGAATGAGCCCCCCCCCCCCCCCCCGCCAAATAATAAATAAGTATTTTAGATATTATGGTGTTTTGAATGTTAGCAATCCATAGCTATGTTACACAAGTACCACTCTCCGTAATACAGATCATGTCGACATAATGTAGCAGTAGGCGAAAATTATGAACATTCGATTCCCTCTAGGTATACTGGAGAAATCCTAACAAAAATTAAAAAATTTAGACGGTCTAAAGTAAGTACCTATTTTTCGTATTGATAAATTGCTTGTACAGGTACTTTGATCATCAATGCATAGGAGGTGATAGCAGAAAGTGCGCACAAAATGGTTCTAATGTAAATTTTATCTCCTGAGGTATGTGAGTTCATCGTTTTCTGTGCTTGACGACGCTTGCTGATTGAACTCCGATTGACCAAATTTGGAATATCTCGGTATGTATATGTTGATATACAGAGTGACAAGCTCAGTAATGAAACAGAAAACAATTTTTTTACCGTACTGCTATCAACTTGAAATTTCACCTCCGTAAAGCCTTACCTGGAACAAAAAAAAAGAAGTCAACGGTGAGTACACATCACAGATATGGAAAATTTTTGATGAATTTACAAATAATTGATTTTAAATATGTTGCTTTCGAATCACTCAAGGTTGTGGCAGCCTCGCTGTCACTTTCAGACCTAAAGAAATTCGTCCAAAATCAGAATCTTTAGAGCAACTAAACGATATTATTTCACTGCCTTGCCTCTCTATAAGTAGATATAGTTTATTTTTACGTTAATTTCGCGTTGCATGTACAACTAATTCAAATCAAAAAGAGCTACGGCAAGAGCTAGGTGGCTCAGGGCTATTTTCGGTAGAAGTTCCACATTTAAAAGAAATAGACTACTGAAGGAGCGAACCCTTTGCACCACCATTCAAAGGTTTCTTATTATTCGGATTTGTGGACAGGATTCGGAAAATCCAACGACACAATGCAAGTTTAAATCGAACAGGGTTTGCTAGAGGTGCAGGTAAGGGCCTTGTTAGCACTCTTATCCTTCCTGGCTGCATCAGCGTAATATAAACTCAACTCTTCCATGAAAGTAGATTTTCCCCGGAAAGACCGTTCTCTACTCCGGAGGAGTGGGCGACCTATGTCTTGGAACACTTGCAGTTCATTCACTACAATTCCATAATGTAACTTACCTAGTTGTTCAAGATCGTAGAGAATCTTTCAACAAGCGACTGGCATTTCTTGTTCTTGCAACAACAAAAATATTGCACATACCTACAGAAATGCTGGCTGTTCATTTATTGTTTCTTTCATGTGAAATAATATTTAAATAGCTATTTCTGAGGGTTTCCATAAATTTTGGCCCCAAAACACGAGTTGGGTACGCTCCTTTTAGCGAATTTTCAAAGAAAATGAAGCTATTGCAATGGCTTCGAAATTTAAATAATATAAATTTTTGGAAATTTTCTTCATAGAAATCCGTTTCAGACCATTCTAAATATATACACACATATATATATATATATATATTCACATATATATTTATATATGTGTCACTCCAGACGATAACTCTCGATAGAATTGAGATAAACAGCTCAAATTTCCACAAAAAATCTATCATGGCAATCGAAAGGCTAAGTTCGAAGATGGGCGAAATTGGCCTACTCTAAGGAGGGTTTTGGCGCATTTAAAGTGCGCAAAAATTACCCAAAAATCCCCAAAATGTTATTTTCCAACAAGTGACCCCTCATTTTAAAGGTTTTTGCACGCTGAACACGATGGTGGAATCGGATTTTAGATATCTTGATCCGTTCTCAAATTAGAGCATTTAAAGTGCGCAAAAATTACCCAAAAATCCCCAAAATGTTATTTTCTAACAAGTGACCCCTCATTTTAAAGGTTTTTGCACGCTGAACACGATGGTGAAATCGGATTTTAGATATCTAAATCCGTTCTTAAATTAGAGCATTTAAAGTGCGCAAAAATTACCCAAAACTAGGATAATCTTTAAACTCTTACCCCCCCCCCCCACCCCCTTAGAGTGGTCAGATTGAAAAATGTGAGAAGTATTAATTGAAGACGAGAGTTCGAAGCAAAAAAGGGGGAGGCAAACGATTAGTACAACTCCTTGAATTTCCCATTTGACATATAATTGTTATGATACCTTCATAGATAGACAAGTACCGGCCCACGTATTACTAGAAGGAAGACGAAAGAAAAAATCTATTTCAAATTATTCAATTTAGGTACTAACAGTAGGAGGAAGAAGGTTAGGTAGGTATCTTATCAATTTATTATCAGTATCATACGAATATTTGATATTCAAAGGTAGGTAGGTACTTAACATGATAAAAATAATATCAATGAAGAAGGAAGGATCTACCTACCTAGTAGAGCAAATCTTGAACTGGTTTTAGATACCAGGCCTGAAATCGTAGTCAAGAGGAAAGGCCATTCAGAAGGAACAAGGAATCTACTCATAACAAACGGTAGAATCAGGATGGACAAAACGTACAAATTAAAATAAATACGAAGGGAATATACATAGAAAACCAAATTTTAGACCGAAGTTTTCCTTTATTCAAAACCATAGCCATTAATTCGAATATTTCTTTGAAAATTCGCTCATTAAGTCATGCTGCATGACTGGTTTTTTTTTTCTTTCTTCAAAGTATCTTTGATCATTGGTAGTGTCATTTAATCGTCTTGATTCACGTGTTGACACTTTTTATAGTGTTATTATACAAATTGATGGTAATTTCAGACGATTTCCCAGGTTTTTGACTCATAAACAATCAATTTTGGTAGCTGAACCTATGGTAGAACCTCAATTTTCCAGTCTTTGGTCAAAATCGACTTCATATTCGGTCTTCTCGTCCCAAAAAACATGGAAAACGATACCTCAAAAGCTCAGGTTACACTTACACAAAAAATACCTATTTATATAGCCATTTTCACTCATAATACACCTAGGTATATTCCGATAGGGCTGCAAAGTTTCGGGATACAACTAGGGCCCAAATGGAGCATGTGTGCGAAAGAGCGGATTTATTTAGACCGAAAATGAAGTATTTATGCGTGATACGGCGGCCGGCGTAGGAAAATAGGTACCTACTTTTTGTGTTTTAGTAACATGTTAGCAACATGAGCTTTTGAGGTATCGTTTTCCATGTTTTTGGGACGAGAAGAACGAATATGAAGTCCATTTCGACGAATTAGTGGAAAATAGAGGTTCTACCAAACGTTCAGCTCCCAAAATTAATTTTTTATCAGTCAAAAACCTGGGAAATCGTCTGAAATCATCCTTAAATGTTTATAATAACACTAGCAAAAGTGTCAACACGTATATCAAGATGATCAAATGGCACTACCAATGATCAAAGATAATTTGGAAAACAAATAAAATAAAAGGAGCGTACCTAATTAGTGTGTTGGAGGCCAAAATTGGTGGCAACAATAAGAAATAGCTATTTCAATTATTTCACATGAAAGAAACAATAAATTAACAGCAACATTTCTGTAGGTGTGGCCAGTAGAATAATAAACCCATGTGACAAGGACTTTGCAGCGTTTTGGAATCTACGCACCTTGAAACGTAAAAGAAAAAATTTCGAGGTGGTGTTATAAAATTTTCTTGCTAAGCGATTACATGGGTGTATTATTCACAGAATAATGAACCAAAAAAAAAAGGATTCATAAAACAGGTACCTACTCACCTACCTAATACGTACGTTGCTGTCCCAAGCGATCACCCACCATATCAGATACTTTGCATTTGAATTCCCTATTTTTTTCATTCCCGGATCATTTAATTCGTCCGTTCTTTTGAACATGAATGACCGCCACTTCACAAACTGACTGACACGCTCTTTTGATAAAATGCCAATTTTACTAGCACACAGGCGTATATGACAGCTGCCGGGGAGGTCTCCCCTTTAGAGACACATCCCTAATTACATTAATTTATGTATGGAAAGAGCGATAAGGCTATTTAAAAAGAACCAAAACCCCGCCTTTAATTTAATTGGGAACTTTGACTCGATTTTGAGAAATCTTCCGGAGAGGTCCCATTATTAGTTAAATCCGGGGTTTTTTTTCCTGGGGCCTTCGCTCGGTGAAGAACGCAATTTCGGGTCGCATGGAATAAATAATCAGGTGGAAGAGACTATAGGTGGCATTAAGGACAGCGGTTTAAACGGCGTCTAAAAGATTGCGCTGAGTCGCGGGCGGTAGCCTCCAATTTGTGAGGGAACGTATATTCAACTAATGACGGGTGTGAATCCGTGCGTGCTGCTCTTTTTCTTCAGATCGGTTTCCAGGGTGGAGCTGGAGGCTGATGGTTAGGCCAAAGGCCTGGTTAGCCGGCGCCTTCTCTAATAATTTTCATTGGAAGTAACCGATTCGGTGGTTTCAGTTCGGAGAGCTATCTTACTTTGGAGGATGGGAAATTGAACGGGATTGGGAAGTTTTTGAAGAGAAGAAATCACCAGTGATGCGCTTCTACCAAGAAGCATCCGACAAACAAGTAAAACTGAGAGACAGTGTTCTCACATGCATCGTCAGTACCTACATCATAAGAGGTGAACACTGCTCCTCCTCATGTCATGTCTTGAGATGATGATGGTTCACTGCAACTCACATAAATATATCCATTTCTTAATGCTTACTGCTTGTGACAGAGTGTGACAGTGGACCTTCGAGAATCCCCCTCCTTGACCAGTGAGATTATCACCGGTTAAGAAGGGATATCGATTAGGCTTCCCCAAACGATCCCGTCTCCACCGGATCAAAAAACGACTCGAGAACAGCCACACTGTCACACTTCTCCCCACATGACATACTTCTGGTTAGCAGGAGTATGACAGGGAAAAGGGGGGTTGAAAATTAGTATAAAGTTCTGGAACAACTTCAAGGTAACATAACCTCCATCGTCATGGCACTATCCTAATAATATTTACTGTTGGAGAACGAAGCTCCTACATACGAGTATTGGCGGATAATGTTGTCAGAGGTTGTTGTCCAGTGAACTGTGCTCATCTGGGCAACCTCTAGGTGATCAACCTCCATCGTTAGGATGGAACAACTATTGGTACTTGTAAATTGGTGCATGGCATCAATCGCCTTCAAATGAGCTCAGTATATTTTAATTATACTGACACTTTAAGGGTGGAAAGGGGGTGGGGAAGCCAATAGATGTATGTATTATCAAAGGGACAGGTTGGTAGTAAAGGAATCCTCCTGGGAAACCTATCCTTCTGATAAGCCCACAAAAAGTGGATGGTGGAGTATGGTGGTGCTCAGCGTATACTACCAAACCATGCTCTGCTACCATGTGACATACCATGTCCCCCTCCTAGACCAGCGAGATTATCGCCGGTTATGAAGGGATATCGATTAGGCTTCCCCAAGCGACTCCGTCTCCACCGGAAGAAAAAATGTATCGAGAACAGCCACACTGTTACAACCAAGAAGCATCCGACAAAGAAGTCAAACTGAGAGACTGCGTTCTCTCATGCTTCGTCAGTACCCACATCATAAGATTCATATTATGTTTAGTAAAGTAGGTACGCTATGCTAGAGGTGAACTCCACTGCTTCTCCTCACGTCATGTCTTGAGATTATGATGATTCACTGCAACTCAGATATATCCATTTCTTAATGCTTAATGCTTGTGACAGAGTGTGACAGTGGACCCTCGAGAGTCCCCCAACGACCCCGTCTCCACTGGACCAAAAAACGACTCGAGAACAGCCACACTGTCACATGCTTAAGATGAGTTGAATGCAACTCTGTGATATCCAGTGCTAAATGTTAATAACTACTGAACCATAACTACGGCTCAGAACTAAGTAAAGAGAAATCAATTATTCAAATGTATATTATGAACAATAATTCGTCTTTCCATATTAAACAAATTGTCGTCGAATGGGAAACGGGAATATTTCACATTCTTCGTCAGTCAGGTTTTAAACTAATCAAACGAGTTTTGCTGCAATTTAGTGCAGTTTGGTTTCAAAATAACGTTTGTTGACGACACCAAATCCGTGAACTGATGATTTGTTGGCCTTTTTCCATACTCTTTATGGGTATGTGAAAATGGGAATATCTAACTACCTACGAAAATAGTGAACTCACTCACTCACATGCTCCTAGTACCCAAGTATGTAGAGGGGTATTGCGGTGATGGGGGGGGGGGGGGGGCATTTTAGCGAATTCTCCATAAATGTATAGTACATGGATATATGAAAATGTTCGAATCTTTTCCGTTTTAGAGCATTCTGAATTCATCCCTGGATTTTAACGAACATTACACATAAGTAGGATATGTTGCAGTCAGAACCCTAACTCAGCCTACACTAGTGTTGCCTAATGCCACCAGTCAAAACTAGTTTTGACCATCGTACGATGATTGTAGCCAAAATTCGAGATCAGTTCATCATCTCCATTGTATACTAAATTTATGTTATTTGATAAAGAATTGAATTGAATTTAATTGAGTAAAAATATTTCAAAAAATAGTTAATGTTAAAAAATGTTAAAACCAATGCCGTCCCGATCTTAGGTGAGAGATCATAGGAGACTGTCATGATTTTAGGAAAAACCAGATTGAAATTCGCACAAAGGTTAAGTTTTATATCTGTAAGTTCAGTAATTTACAGAGATAAAACTTCAGACCAGGCAGCTAGGGAAAATTGGTTAAAAACCAATAGTAAATATAGTTTATTATTGCCATAAATAGTAAATTATTACTCGTCAACTGAGTTAGAGGTAATTCTCTACTTGTTTTTACAGTTCCCACCACCATGACACATCTCTCACAACACATCTCACATAAGATCACGATGGCCTTACTTTTATTATTTCGGGTATGGATTGCAACAATTTTTTGTTGATCAAACATTGCTTGTGATCGGGGAAAAAAAGTCAACAAAAATTTAGGGAAATCAAAAAATCGCTCTTACGGTCATGCGCAGAAGACCTCACGAGCTCTTCACTGGAGGCGTGACTCCAGGAGGGCTGCCTTACGAGGATGACTGAAACGTTTTGGAAAGCTCTCACCAAGACCACCATAAAACTTGAAAGAAAAATGATTTAGATGAAATGATTTTCAAGAATCGCCATTTTATTCTATATTAATTTATTTTTATTCACAGTACCGACTCTTACCTTATTTTCTTAAAAAAACAAAATTAAAAATAAGCTGCTAAGTTTTTTCACATGGGTTTATTAGGTATTCTATTGGACATACCTACAGAAATGTTTGCTGTTCATTTATTGCTTCTCAAAAACACCAGTTGGGCTCCTATTTTTATTTTTATTTTTATTTTTTAAAAAGTAAATTATCGTTGATCATTTATAGTGCCAATTAATTGTGTTGGTTCACCTGTTGATACTACTTCCAGTGTTATTATCAAAATTGTTGATGATTTCAGACTATTTCCCAGGTTTTTAACTCATAAAAATTCAACTTTCGGAGCTGAAACTTCGTTAGTACCTCAATTCTTCACTCTTCGGTCAAAATCACCCTCATATTCGGTCTTCTCGACCTAAAAAACACGGAAAACGATACCCCACAAGCTCACGTTCACTAAAACCTCAAACACACCTCGAAAAAACAATTTTTACAAAGAAAAACGGAGTTATTGAAAAAATAGTCTATTTCCACTTATACACGAAAAAACGCGAAAAACACTGTTATACCGGTTTCGGTGATCAAACCATCGTCAGTAACAAACAATAACTCACTTTTTTCGTGTATTAGTGGAAATAGACTATTTTTTCAATAACTCCGTTTTTCTTTGAAATGGGTATCCACGATTCCTTCGCGAGTGATTTAGTTCGTAATTTTCACAACCATTTTCCCCCCCTCAACACCACTGGGTGTTTTCCGATCGGGCGGTCAAACTTCGCAGCACAACTAGGACCCAAATGTGTTCCACAGTTTGGACCAAATAGTGTGAAGAAGAGCATAATAAAAAAATTGATAAGAACATAACAAAACATTACGCAAATGTAAGGCTGAAACTTCGTTAGAACCTCAATTTTCCACTCTTTGGTGGAAATCGACTTCATATTCGGTCTCCTCGTCCTAAAAACATGGAAAACGATGCCTCACAAGCTCGTGTTACTAAAACACAAAAAGTACCTATATGTATACCCATTTTCACCCATAACACCGTTGGGTATATTCCGATCGGGCTGCAAAGTTTCGGGACACAACTAGGGCCCAAATGAAGCATGCGTGCGAAAGAACGAATTTTTTAGAACGAAAATGAAGCAGATATGGATTACACGGCGTACGGCGGACGGACATTGCATTTTTGGAATCTACGCACCTTGAAACGTAAAAAAGCATATTTTGAGGGGGTGTTATAAAAAAGGGGGCGTGTATTATTCATAGAATAATAAACCAAAACAAGGTATGTAATATAACCAATATAAAAACGGTATCGGAAGGGATCTCTTAGTTGCCTACGTATCAATATGTCAAACTATTGTGTGGGGAGCACCGGGTGTTTTCAATAGTTCCCGGAACGAATTAAAAACGATCGAACAACAGGTTATTTGCTATGAATTCCATTTTCTTGGAAAGTCACTTATTGCGAACAACATGCTCGCCAAATGGTCTAGAGCTTGGAGCCTGAATAATTGAATTAGGTCTGGCAAAACATACGTCATTACGCTTCGAGAGGGGAGTAGCAGCTGGCGCTTCGCGTTTTGAATCTTGATTACCGACGGGTCTTTAGATCTTATGCCGGTAGCCTACCTGGGAGCTACCACGGACACGCTACGGAACAGTTATCCGGTTTAGGTCGGAAAACGCAGAGCAGAAAAAAAAAATGGAAAAAGTACACGCACAGCCCGAAAAAAAATAGAAACAAGAATGAACTATCGGAAGAAAAAGTTGAGGTACAAAAGCCGTAATTGACCGAATAGGTACAAAAGACGGTTGAGAAGGCAGTTCGAACAATTGTGGGGGAGAAACCGAGTGTGAGGACTGAGAAAAGGGAGGTAACCAGTGATGAATGGGGTGGGTTTGTATGTAAGGATAAATACACAGGGAAGGTATACGAAGGTATAAATAGGTATCGGTACCTACTGCCCTTAGCAAAGGGCTCCTTGCGTGCTCGCATTGAATACGGTGGCATTATTCGTGACATGGGTGCATCTCGCGATGGGAACGGTAGGTTTTGAATGAGACGAGCCCCGAACTTTGTGGTTGGTTGAAAAGGGACAAGACTACTGGGGCATCGATTGCTGCCCCTTCATCAGTCACTGAAGACAGTTTGGGCGTAGCTGGTCCCCGTCCACGTTATCATCTGCAAACCATTTCTAATGGAAGATTGAGACAAATCGAAAGTTGTCCTTCATTTTTCCTCAGCCCCCACAATCGATTTTTTTTTTTTTTTCCGTGTTCCCGTTTCAATTCCGGTTAAGTTATTACAAATCTGCATTAGGGTCATCCTTATTTTCAGCCTGATGATTGGTTCGTGATGTTGTTCAAGAATGGCGATTTCAGGCTTGAAAAATGGACCGTTGCGGTGAGTCACGTTCTGCTAGATATCCACTTTACAGAGTTTCTGTTATTTTACAACAATGTTACTACAATATTAATGTACAATAAAGCCCAGGAATCACTATCAACGCAAGTCCCATTTCCTCTTATATGAAAGCAACAATAATAACATAAATATATACTGTCATGGTACCTCTCAAATTCCTACATTTGCCACTCATATGTAATACGGTAAAGATTTAACCAAATAAACTAATGGAACGACGAGCTGCCATCGTCCCTCAACCGTCATAACGGCCGTTGATGGACGGGAGACGGGTGGAAAGGGGCCTTTATAAGCAGCCCTGCTAGTGCAGCTCCTCATTCGACCGCCCACTCTCCAACTTGCGACTTCTCTCTCAACCTTCTTCCACCCTCTCTCACGCTCTCACTCTCACTCTCTCTCTCTCTCTCTCTCACTCTCTCTCTCTCTCTCCGACCCTTCTCATGTGCCTGCTGTGGTGATAACCGCAGAGTATTCTCTCTTCCTGGCGTCTGCTGTGCTGATAACCACGGGACGCCTCCTTCTCTCCTAGCACCTGCTGTGATGATAACTGCGGGTTGCTAGCATCCTTCTTCCCCACGCCTGCTGTGGTGATAACCATGGGGCGCCATTACCTCTAGCATCTGCTGTGGTGACAACCACGGGGGTCCTAGACACACAGAAAGTGGAAATGAAGCGGGGGCACCTGTTGCGTTAGACCAGTGGTCCGCAACCGGGGTGCCGTGGCACCCTGGGGTACCGTGAGCCCCGTCCAGGGGTCCCGCAAGATTTTAAGATCGGAAAAACTTGTTGTATAATTATAATGAGAAAATCGAAAAAAGAAACAAATATGGAACTAAACACATCCCAAAACACCAACAGATTCGCTACATAGTAGGATATGTGTGAAACAACGTATTATAAAAGCAGACTGATGGCAGAGCTAGTGCCAACGTGGTATCTGTCATGATTTGATGGGAAGTGCAGAGCAACCCACCCCCCCCCCCCCCCCGAGGTCCCCCGTCCCGAGGTCATGACGATTTTTGTGCTCTCTTTCTCTTGACATACGACGACTGGAGGACGAGACTAGCCTACCTGGCTAACATTTTTCAGCACCTGAACGCTGTCAGTTCTGGTCTACAAGGTCCTTCTGACAGTATTCTATCGTCTACAGACAAATTTTCTGCGTTTGGAGAGAAAATCGGTACGTGGCTGAATAATTAGGAACAAGGGCTCACTGATATGTTTCCACTGTTTTCTGGTGAGGAAAACTCGAACCCTCCTATTTTACAAGGCATTACAAACCACCTAATGGACTTGAAATTGGCTCTCGACAAATACTTTCCGGGCCTGGACATCAAAAATTATGACCGGATTCGAAATCCGTTTTCCACCATGGTGCAAGTAGAAGAAGACATGACACTTCAAACCGAATTTATTGATTTGAGAAACTACCGAACTCTACACCTCAAGTTCAATGACGTCCCACTGAACAGGTTTTGAATTGACGTTGCAGCAGAATATCCTCAGCTGTCGAAGAAAGCAATCGACATCCTTCTCCAGTTCTCAACTTCGTGGATGTGCGAACATGGATTTTCGACACTTGCGACCATGAAAACGAATAAACGGCAGAGAATGTTGGAAAGCCGTTAATGTTGGACGACATGAGGGTTTCCCTTTCCCAACTACCTCCTAGAATCCCAGACATTGCCGAAAACATCGAGGACAAATATCTCATTGATTTAAGTTACCACTAAAGAAAAGAATTACCATTTTACCTAGCTATTAATTATTTGTCCTCTACTGAAAACTTGTTTCTATTCCCAACTTGTTACACTGCAAAATCTTGTGTTTGTATGATGGGGTGCCGCAGGGTGAGGCCGTCAAGAAAAGGGGTGCCGTGACTCAAAGAAGGTTGCGGACCACTGCGTTAGACACACGAGTTTCGATAGACACACAAAATGACGGATAGAGACGAAAGAGGACTAAGGGTGAGCAGTGGATTTTGAGAATGGTTTTTAGTTGTTATATATTACTTTTTGACGTCGTGTTTCATAGTTGAAATGATGATTTTGTTAAACTGACGACAATACTATTAATTAGGTATATATTGGAAATTTAGGTAGGCATGGCAATTGCTGCTTTGGCATTGCTATTCAAGCATAAATTTTTGACCGCACCTTGACAATTACATATACTGCATGATTGCAAAATTGAAAAAATTCCACAAGTGAAAACAGTCCTAAGTCTGTGAAGTGGGAAGGCTAATATGTGTTTGAATGTGTGTATCGTTGTTTGTGTGACTAACGCACAATTTGATTTTGGCGAAGTCGGGTGGCTAACGTAACTTGTGTGTCTAAAATAAAACTCAGTTTTCGGGGAGGACGTGTGTCTAACGTAACTCGAATCGGGGACCGTGTGTCTAACGTAGGATAACCGCAGGGTGCTAGCCTCCTTCTTCCCGGCACCTCCTGTGGTGATAACCGCGGGGCGCCCGTGCCTCTAGCACCTGCTGTGGTGATAACCGCGGGGTGCTAGTCTCCTCTTCCAACCAACGCCTGCTGTGGTGATAACCGTGGGGTGTTAGCAAAAGGCTCCTACGGAGCACATCCTTCACTCATGCAACCGAATCAACCTCATCCAAACCCACCCTACCATCACCCCCTACGCCCAGGCTTACGACATATACATTTCCTGAAATTGTAGTATTAAAAGAGAAAAACTATAAATAAGTCACAATCATGACTGAGCCTAGAATATGGACCAACCGTTGTGTAAGAATTTCAGCGTTTCCGTACTTTTTATAAATGTTGATTATGTACCTAATATTTTCTGTTTCCGTCTCACCTATTTAAAGGCACCTGTTATTTCACAGTAGATCGAATATCGCCTTCAAACTTGGGCGCTCTACGCTTGAGTGCTCTGAACGCATAGACAGCGCCACTGATCGATTACAACTCCCCCCCCCCCCCCCCCATGCCTTTTTGAGAAAAAAGTAATTTGGAGAAATATGTAACTACCCGACAAAAAGAAGTGTTTAGCAGGCGAAAAATTACCCATACACTGACAAATTTTCAATAAGTTACGCCTCAAAGTCATAGGAACACATTTTATTTTCTTATTTTCGAATGTTGCTTCTTTCCACGTTGTAACTTTTCATGGGATGCGAGGAGCAATGTCAGAACAACGCACAGGTTTTGCAACTTTCATTCGATAATATAAGTTTTCTTGTGCTTCGCCATCATTGGTTCCGTTGATGATGGTAACAGTAAAACTGGAGAGTTTCATGTCATTTGCCTAAACTTTAAATTCCTCAGCCTGATGTTCAATTTCATTTGGACTAATGCCAGGAAGGTGATCTGGCAATAGTTTAAACTGTGATAGGTAGTTTAATTGTATTTGCCGAAGCTCAATTCTATATGAAAACGCTGCAAATTATTACACAACGGCTCGATGTTTACCTGTATAGATGCCCCTTCTGTTTTCTGTGGTCAATTCCTACCCTCGTGCTCCTCCCAGGAAAGCCCTACATCGAGTCCTGGAGCCGCCCGGGGAATGAAAGTTTCATAAAAATATGCGGTGGATTCGAGAATTCTATCAATGAGTATTTTTTTGTTGCATCGTACTGAATATTGTGTATTCATAACCCGAACCCAATGCTCCGGGTGCTCTAAAAAAATTCTCACGTTCGAGATCAATTTAAAAACGCAAAAAACCGTATCCTTCCGTTGAAAGTTTCGAGCTAAGGCATTTTGGAAATGTCATCTCCTGTTTTTCACCCCTTAGAGGTGACTGACAGTCGCTTTGCAAACCAACTAGTCCCAAAATGAGACTTTTAAAACCAGATTTCATCAATTTTGTTTCATGGTGACTAAGAAAATCCCATTTACTAATCCCATTTTCCAAGTGTCAGAGGATATCAAACTGATTATATTTTTCAAGTGAAATATACCTATGTATAATAACACAGTCCAAAAGTTTCCGCATAAAAAAAAAATTAATTCACCGTCTTATGCTTGTAAAATCGAGCATGCGATTCTACCCGTTATACAGCTTAAATCCAGACGTCTTTAATGATGTTCACTATTATTATTCAAATGGAGAGGATCAAAATTAAATGTGTTTCCCGATTTAATTCAAGTAATTGCCTCGGAAGTTGTGTGAAACCCACCGTTTTCTATTTTCACAAGGAGTTTTAGAATTAATGTATTTACTCATATTGTAATGGTGTTTCTTCAAGTTCAGAAAGGTAGAACTACCTTGCTCCAGCGTGCTCCAAGTTGTGCCGGGCATAAAACTATTGTTTACTCCATTCAAAGATTTAGCTGCTGCCACTTTCCGCTCTTGTTTACATATCGAAAACAGCTTCACATTGGGATTGCCCTCTGTTCAAACATGTTAATGGACAAAGGTGAGTTTATTGCGATGAATCTGGGTTTTTTTCAACTCCCCGTTAGTATATCGTAGTCCGTTCGTTCAGAAAGGAAATAATTATGGAGTGCGTTTTCGGTAGTTCTAACCACCAGTTAGTGGAAATAGTAATGGGAAGCGGCCGGGATTTGGAAAAAACTAGGAAAAAAATCAATCCGAACATGCAGTATTACTATATAATGAGCAAAGGTACCTAGGTACCTTTTTTGCAACTTTTATAGTTTTTTTTTTTCGCAATTTTCAGTACATAACAATTCAGATTTTCACACTTTTTGAGCACCTAAATTGCTGACTTTTAAATAACAGTTCTTATGTAATAAACAATAATTTGGTCCAATCCGTAATGATGTACACAATATTATGCTGTCAACAATTTTTGCCACTTTTTCACCGTTTGTGCGGCTTACGGAAGAATTTGTTTCATTCAATTGTCGGGTTGTTCGTTTTTTCCTTGAAACCATCAACTTTTGAGAGAGGGAGGGGTTTATTTTATTTTATTTATTATTATTATTTTTTTTTTCTTCATGCTTAATTCCAAAGGTTCATCATTAAAAATGAAAAACCAAAGACTGTGAGAACGCTGTATAGATAAATAATTTTCAGAGATGTGGAGGCTGAGCCGAACTGATGCTGTCCGCTGATCTGTAAGTGCTTCAGACCCGTCCTTTGTAATTCCCTAAACGAGCTGATAATCCTTGGAGGACGCAGACTTCACTTATAGGAAGGAAGGATTTAAGAGGTCGACGACCGCAGCCGTAAAACTGAATTTGTACACATACCTATTAACAGGGGCGTTGAGCAACAAGACGCATTGAGATGGGGCTTGGAGGCCCACCTGGTTTCACCACACAACCTGTCCGAAACGCTACATCGGGTGGCGAGTCCTTTTTTTAATCCAATAGCCGGACCTGTTTCCGGGAAATGATAGCTTCGCATTTAGTAACAAAGTGGGTTGTTTACAGAAAATAGTGTTTTGAGTGAATACAATTTTGATTGATTTTGATTTTGATATTGATAACATGATAACCCACAGACGATCCTTGAATTCTCTCCTAGCGAGTCTGCTGTTCTACTCGGGGACATTCAAAGCAGTCTCAAGTCCCAAATATAAAAATTTTGTCTCGAAGCTGTCCAAAAAGGGAACGCTTGAAAAGGTGCAAACATTCATTTTGCGAGCAAATTAAGGAATTGAGCAAAACATACATTTTGCAAAAATACGAGGAAAACATTTTGCAAAATGCAAAATATGCGTGCAAAACGATTTGTAAAAATGCTAAAAATACATCCATTTTGCGGAATGCAAAAATACATGCGAAATATTTTGCAAAATACGTGCATACATTTTTCATAAAAACGTAAAAACATAGATTTTACGAGCAAATTGTGGAATGGCGAATAATCGCTAAAATAATTCCTTACAGCAGGAACGTTTCAATTTTTCACCCCATTCGTATAGATATTCGAGGTTGCTCTCTGAATTGCATCCAGGGATCCAGCCAAATGAGATATAGACAGTATTTTTAAAACGAAGGATGCGAAGTTCCCTTTCAAAAAACGAAACAGAAGCGAACAAGATATAAACAAATATTTCGTTTATTACCTACTTGTAGCTTACATCTGTGCAGCCGGAAATGGGTATGAAACACTCAGCAGGATCAACTTGATGTATGACCGTGTAGTAATAGTAGCTCGTAATAACTATACAATCGATACCTCGTTTGCAATGTTCGGGGTTTTCAATCATACTGGTATTTATGTTGTAACTCCGTTAGTTGTAATGGTGAGTAACAAGACTGGCAAGCTCTAGCAATTTTAATCATCCTTACTCCACAGTCACGCAATAATAGAGAGTTGTCGCAACCATTTTCCGAAAAACGCAACTATAAAACGTAACTCTGTTCTAGGGTGACAAACTCGGATGCTAACTATCCAACGTAAGTTCCATGAGAAAGTTACGTGTTCACGTAACTCCGGACATATGTTGAAGTGACGTTAAAGTAATAACTTGTCAATGATATGTAATTTGTCTGTCAAGTTAACCTCTTTATTCTCATAATTGCTCGTAACATAATTATTCAGTAATAGTAATTATTCCATTTGATGGTTTTCTATGAGTTATGAACAATTTATAGAAGAGCAATCGTGCCCTTTCACTGTACAACCACACGCATGGCACAGTGAGACCTTGGGTTCTTTATATATTTTATATACCCACAATAAATGCGAAATATAAGGCACTCTCTTGCCGTGCTCATGGCTTTCGGATGGTAATTCTCAAGATGAATAAGTACTCGAACCACATGAAGTTCAGGCTTCCAAATATACCTAAAGAAAACGCAAAATAAAGAGAAGGCAAACGGCGGAAAACCTTTTCGAGGCCGGTTCCTCCCGTCTTTCTACAAAATTCGGGGTGACGCGATAGCGTAGCCATGGTATCGAATCTG
Organism: Leptopterna dolabrata; assembly: GCA_954871275.1. Classification (NCBI taxonomy): domain Eukaryota; kingdom Metazoa; phylum Arthropoda; class Insecta; order Hemiptera; family Miridae; genus Leptopterna; species Leptopterna dolabrata. Next base: position 8,856,794 of record OX940975.1, on the reverse strand, counting down.
GTTATCCGCGAAGAAGTTTACTTACGAGTTACGTAGAACGTAGCTTTGAGATGCGTGACACGCATCTATCCAATAGTTACGTGGTTTTGGACAACGCAAGTCTTGAAAACGCTAAAACTTACGTCTCCAACGTAACACTTGCGTTTACGTTCTCTCTCCCGATCGTCAATTTTTGGTTGCGACAACTCACTATTAATTATTCCCACGTAACATATAATGGATGCTGATAAAATGCCCCTTACACCGCAACTTTCAGAAAACTATGATCACGATGTTTCCTCAATCTCCATCAAACAAGAATGTTCCAATTTTCAACAATTTTGGTAATTATTTTCAATAATGAACCTTTTGAATCGAGCATGGAAAAAAAATTTAACCCCCCTCAAAATTTGATGGTTTACTTTTCAAGAATCCGGATATGCAATATAAATAAAAAATTCTGTCTGTCCGCCGCACACCGTACTTAGCACTTTTCTCAGTTACCATGAACCAAAATTAATGAAATTTGGTTTGTAGGTTCCGTTTGGGGTCTAGTTGGTCCGCGAAGCTCAGTGTTACAGCCAGTCACTTCCAAGGGGTGAAAAATTGGGGTTGACATTTCCAAAACGCCTTAGTTCGAAACTTCCAACGGAAGGATATGGTTTTTTACGTTTTAGCGAATTTTCAAAGAAAATGAAGCTATTGCAATGGCTTCGAAATTTAAATAATATAAATTTTTGGAAATTTTCTTCATAGAAATCCGTTTCAGACCATTCTAAAACGATTCCTGAAATTTAACACTTTTTTATATGTATATATTATATATATATATATATGTGTCACTCCAGACGATAACTCTCGATAGAATTGAGATAAACAGCTCAAATTTGCACAAAAAATCTATCTTGGCAATCGAAAGGCTAAGTTCGAAGATGGGCGAAATTGGCCTACTCTAAGGAGGGTTTTGGCGCATTTAAAGTGCGCAAAAATTACCCAAAAATCCCCAAAATGTTATTTTCCAACAAGTGACCCCTCATTTTAAAGGTTTTTGCACGCTGAACATGATGGTGGAATCGGATTTTAGATATCTTGATCCGTTCTCAAATTAGAGCATTTAAAGTGCGCAAAAATTACCCAAAAATCCCCAAAATGTTATTTTCTAACAAGTGACCCCTCATTTTAAAGGTTTTTGCACGCTGAACACGATGGTGAAATCGGATTTTAGATATCTAAATCCGTTCTTAAATTAGAGCATTTAAAGTGCGCAAAAATTACCCAAAACTAGGATAACCTTTAAACTCTTACCCCCCCCCCCCCCCCCCCCACCACCCCCTTAGAGTGGTCAGATTGAATAATGTGAGAAGTATTAATTGAAGACGAGAGTTCGAAGCAAAACAAAACCATAGCCATTAATTCGAATATTTCTTTGAAAATTCGCTCATTAAGTCATGCTGCATGACTGGTTTTTTAAATTGATCTCGAACTTGAGAATTTTTTGTAGACCACCCGGAGCATTGTGACCAGCCTTTCGTTTGCACCGAAAAGCTTCGTCAACATGATCGTGAATCAAACGGTATAAATCCGACCCAGGTATCATTGTTCGGGAGTACCTACCTGATTATAATCACGGATGGCTGTATGAAGTCGAGTTGGTTGTTCTGGGATATTATTTCATTTGAGAAATGATGGATCTATTGGATTTTGTTGATAGGTACTTTTGCAACTTGAACAAACGTTGAAGTACCTATTATTGGGTAAATTATTACACAACGATAAATTATTACACAACGGCAAATTATTACACAACTGTAAATTATTACACAACGGTTTATTATGCTATCTACATAGATGGGGCATCATCTATACAGGTGAATTATTACACAACGGCTTATTATTTGCCTTATGCTTCGTATAACTACAACAATTCCGGGACCGGCTCCAGTACTCGATTTAGGGGTTTCCTGGCGGGAGGTCGAGGGTACTGACCACAGAAAACAGAGACCTACGCAGAAGGGGCATCTATACTGGTAAATAATTAACCGTTGTGCAATAATTTGCAGCGTTTTTTAATTAAAAGCGTGTTTTTATTTTATTTTTCCGAGCAAAAATATTGCAACTACTTAGCTGTTGTCTTGAGTCGCCATCCCATAGTTAATGAGCAAAAATGTCCGTATTCAGGTTTCAGATTACGTTTATTCATGTCCACGCCCATTAACAGCGTGAAACTTCGTTTAAAAAAAAAAAAAAAAATCGACAGCTAAAGATAATGAACCTGCATCCACGCTTTACCTACTTCATCTTTTGTATCGTTTTCCATCTAACTACGCTTTAAATCGTAGGGTGGAGGATGTTATAATTTCATTTCAGCTTGTTTATGAAGATGCGGAGGCCTCTCGATACCATAAAGGTGTTGTGTAGGCTACTCACACACAGACCGAAGAGGAATTACGAGGAGGGAACCGACTCAGCGGCAAAGTAAGTTAGCTACGAATGGCCTATTGTCCCTGAGGCTAAACACAGACTTATTGTCAGCAGGTACAGAGGTGAAGAGCGATAACCCTGGGCAGATAAGCTCGTCCAGATTAGTTTTTAATACCGTTCGCAGTGATGCTATGCCGAAGAATTGAACAGCGGGCAAGGATCAATGCTATTGGCACCGCTGCCAAATCGGCTACTCTCATCTCCCAGGCATTATGTACCGACCCATAATAATTAACTCAGCTATCAAATAATCAGGCCTTAGCACCATGTGGGCCTAAGGCTAGATTTTATTGCTGGCCCATCAATGATGAAGTTGATAATTGAAAGAGGAACAGCGGGCGAATTTGTAGTATAACCAATCACGCAATATTTATGCTGTTTTCCATCATTTTTAAAACGAACTCAAAAACGCTGCAAATTATTACACAACGGTTTATTATTTACCTGTATAGATGCCCCCTCCGCGTAGATCACGGTTTTCTTTGGCAGTACCTACCCTTGAGCTCTCCCAAGGAAAGCCCTAAATCGAGTATTGGAGACGGCCCCGGAATTAAAATTTCATACAAATGCGCGGGATTCAATAATTAATTCATTAATTATTTGTTTATTCATGAAGCATAAAGTAAATAATAAACCGCTGTGTAATAATTTACCTGTATATATGCCCCTTCAACGTTTGTTCAAGTTGCAAAAGTACTATCAACAAAATCCAAACGATCAACCATTTTCCAAATGAAATAATATCACAAAACAAGCAATTCGGCTTCATACAGCCATCAGTGGTTATAATCAGGTGCTCCCTAGCGATGATATCTGGGCCGGATTTATACCGTTTGATTCACGATCTTGTTGACGAAGCTTTTCGGTGCAAACGAACGGCTGGTCTTACAATGCTCAAAGTGGTCTCAAAAAATTCTCTAGTTCAAGGTCAATTTAAAAATGTAAAAAAAAACCATACCCTTCTATTGAAAGTTTTCGAGCTACGGCGTTCTGAAAATTTCAATACCCCTATTTTTTACCCCTTAGAGATGACTGACAGTAACGCCGTGCTTCGAGGACAAACTAGACCCCGAACGGAACCTATAACCCGAATTTCGTTAATATTGGTTCATTGCAACTAAGAAAAGAGCGAACAGCCGGCGTATGGCAGACAGACGGAATTTTTTTAATTGTACTTTCGTTTTTTGATTCTACGTACATTGAAACGCACATCAAATTTTGAAGGGGGGTTAGAATTTGTTGTTTCACGCTCGATTCCAAAGGTTGATTATTGAAAATGATAAGCCAAAATTTTGAAACGTGAATTCCACATTAACGACTGGATAAACCTAATAATTTTTCCACTTCAATATCAAGTACGGAATTTATTCGAATTTGTATCAGTTTTCAAATCGGTAATTCTACCAGTTTATTTTATTCTCTCAACTGATAGACCTTAGGTGAGAGAGAAGAGCTTCCGAAAAAGTGCAATATGAGGGCCATCCAATGATCAGAAGTAAGCGGCATATGGATGGAATGAAATCGTGATGATGTCATACGGGACTGCCAGGAGGAGCTGCTCAGTACCCTCACCGTCTGACTTCAAAGTGTTTTCTTTCTATCCGGTTTTTGGTTCATTCGACACGTTTTTTCGCGCTGAAAATTGGCACTGGGAGGATTTCAATGGCGCTCATCCCGATTCTGATGACACCGCCTTAAGACCCTGACAAAATAATGATGGTAGATTTTATTATTGGCAATGACTTTTTGATGAAATGTGGAATTATCCTTATCGCCAAAGGCCTGTTGTTTCTACAAACTCAATTACGTTTGATTGATTGTGTAGGTGCCTATTTTCATTTGTAGGAACTGCTTATAATTACCCCCCCCCCCCCCCCCCAACCTGTATCAATAATAATCTCAATCAATTCAGATGAGCATTTCTACTTACATAGAGTTTAAAAGATTCCGACTTATTATTTGCATGCTCAATACATACACATGAATACATTACACAATAGAACATAATTATTATACACCAAAATCAATGAGATCGATAGTGAATCTGACTTGGATGTTTGCTGTGACTTTTCCAGTTTGCCAAAAACTAACCTGGGGCCCATTCCTAAAGGCTCTTCAACTTTTCACTCTGCAAGTCTTCATTTGTGCTCTTTACTTTGCGAATTATGAAAAGTAGGAGAACTTTCTGTTCCTAAAGGCTTCGAACTCCCACTCTGCAGTTCTACTCAAAACAAAGGGTGTTCTGAAGAGTAACCTTCGTTTTCTGGAGTAACCTCCAATAACTGTTACAGTTTATCGTTAGATGTTCCGACCGTTTTATTCAGAATCCGATTTCATCTTTCATCAAGTACTTACTTACCCAAGATCTTACTTGGGATTTGGTTAGGCGAAAGGACTCCCTGAAATTTGTGTCGCTGACGACGAAAGTAATTCGCGCTCGATGAATGGGGCCTGACGGAGGGGTTGAGCACGTTCAGCATCCTCACCAGTAGACAGAGTAAATACGCTCTGGCTCAGCAAAGTCCCTGCCAAGGCCGCGGGATACTAAACCCGCAATGCACCAGACCCCCAATGTGTAGTCTCAAGCTTCACCTCCATCCCCTTCCCCGCCACTGTAACAGGCAGGGCAAGTAAAAATTTTGTCATCAGGAAGTTTCGTACCCTCGATCTTCTGATCATGAGTCAACGATGCTAACCAGTAGGCTATGGAAGCCAGTTGGAAAGAGTTATTTAAAAACATGAGTATACGAGGCTCGGTCGGAGACCCGGGAACCTGCCAGACAACCTACCAAGGGGAGGCTGGGATGGGGGCGGGGGGCTAGGCGGTGGCAGGGGCCAGGGTGTGGGGCCAGGCCGTGGCGGGGTGGGGGTTCCCTCCAATTTTTAAAATTCTCTAGTTTTTAATTACCATCCCATACCCCTCTTCCAAGCCATGCATAATACGTTAGACCAGCTGGTAATCAATCTCCCGCCTTTTTTTAACAGCCAATTTTTTTATTTCTCCCACCACGACCACTCCTCCCCAGGAATCAGCTGATGTTCTCTAACTGGCTCCCATAGCCTACTGGTTAGCATCGTGGACTCATAATCAGAAGATCGAGGGTACGGATCTTCCTGATGACAAAAATGTTTCTTCCCCTGCCTGTTACGCAGGAGCGGAAGGGGGTGGAGGTGGAGCTGAGGCGGTGCATTGCCATTCTGGTGTAGTGCGGGTTTAGCATACCTTGGCCTTCTCAGGGTGACCCCCCCTGCGCCAGAAGCCCCTTATTATATCTATTCTCACCATCATCCTCTGATTAGAAGTATCAGAAAATTTCCTTCAAAAACAATTAGGTAGTCGCTAAACAACCTGTCGCTTCCTAGCCTTGCCTTCCTCCCAGATGCAGAGTATTTTGATGGCCTCAGTGGAGCTAAATTTGGTGGTATTTCAGATGCTTGCTCTCACACTAGTTAGACAACCTTTACACCTAATCGAAAGATTGAGTTCTCTTCTTCGTATTGGTACTACCAAACATTGAATTTAACGAAGAAATAATACCTAAAACCCGATTTGAAAAGTAAGTCGTACTACTGCAGTCATTTGGGACTTCCAAAAAATGCTGTAAACTCTTCATTTGAAACGCAGACCCTTCACTTTGCACTTTTCGAAAGATAACCACTAGGAACGTTACTGTTCAAAACAGGGTAAAACTTTACAGTTCTACACTTTGCATTTCACTGTTCCTCTTCAAATCAAGAGCGTTGTTTTGGTACGGAAATTCGTTCGCAAAGTGCGGATTGCTGAGTGAAGAGTGCAGAGTGAAAGTCTTTAGGAACGGGCCCGTGGTTATTTTACTTTATTATTACATTTTTATTAATTTATTGGTAATTCCAGATTTATTTACATGAATCAAAACGCAGAGATGAGGTGTAATTTCATCGAGTTTCTCAAGGAAAATATTGAGGACGAAATCTACATAAAGTCTTGTAGGGGAATTTATACCTACTCCTACGTCTAGTCGGAGTCCGTGTAAAAGGCTATCGTCTAACATTTCCACCGCTTCAAATCTAGTCATTCCATCTTCTTCGTTTTATTGATTGGAATGATTTCTCCGACGACTTCGGGAGACACAAACATCGGGTCTATTTACTACTCGGCAAGATTTAAATGTAAATCACGGGGAATGTAGGACTCGGCTATAGACATAAGGCAAAGCGAACAGGACAATCCAAAAAGGGCCGCCCTGAATTCCAAAGTCTCGTCCAGCCAACTGCCGGAAGTCAAAGAAAGTTTTAACGTCGATCCGCCCTACCCTCCTCGGCCTCCTTGATATTTTACGGAGCGGAATACGTAATTACTACCGGATGGCGGGGTTGCGGGGGACCATCTCTTCTCCTTGCATACCGTTATCCTATGGTTATATCGTCGAAAAACCAGTTCAGCGAAGCGCTTGGAATCCTACTCCTTTTTTATTTTTCTCTCAGAAGTAGTTGCCTTTCTGCCATCAGGTTGGATAGGCGAGAACTGTGAACACGTGCGCCCACGTGTACAGCTCCTCAATTTCCCTGGAGCTCTCCATCACCCGGTAAGAGTAAGCCCGCAAGAGAGATCGTCATTTGCATCTGTTGCACGCGTTTTCATTCCGTTTCCCGATAGATCATGTTCCATTATTATTATAGAGTTATAGAGGCCTCAAAATCATCCTTAGAAAGATGGATTCCAGACGAAGACCGGTCAGTCTAACGTGACGGATCACAAATGGTGGCGAACTAAGAAAGGCCTCCTGAATACAGAATGTTCCACACCTGTCTCTTACTTAATACGCATGAAGAATACAATTCCATGAGGGGGAATACATAGTATATAGTCATCTTTCATGACTATATACTATGTATTCCCCCTGAAAACAGTCGAAAGAAATATTAATAATTGTAAAATTCCTTGATTAAAAGAAAATTCAAATGATCTGAAATGGTTTTTTATTGGGTATCTTGAACAACCACTTCGTTATTTTGTGACAATGTAGGAAGCGGCCAAATTAAACGTGCTCATCAAATTATATCTAGATTTCCATTTTTGAGAAACACGAATTTTGAGAAATGTTTATTTTATTTTCGGTTTCCAAGTATTCTGTATTCATCCCCAAATTGATCGCTTGAAAATCGGTAAAAATTACAGAAAATCACAAAAATTTATTTTAAATCACCAAAAGTGGAATATAATGATCGTACGGCCAGAAGTATACAAGGGCAAACAAAGAAAATTTCATTAGAACGTGGAAAAACCCGCTAAAAATCGTCAAACATCGTTGACTCATCGACTTCGAATAATCAGCTCATAAGGTCCATGGTGTATGACAGGAAGTTTTTAGTGAAAGATGTGCATGCATGCGCAAACAATGAAAAAAATGTAACATTTTATATCCGGTTCCATTCAACCGATTTTGCTCGAATGTTCAGAGATCATGCAGGTTGGGCGCCACAACGTCTCCTACGAATTTTACAGTACCCAGCTCTTGCCGGTCATCGCTCTGATTTCAGCTTCCGAACAGAGAGTTCTCATATGATGAGTGAGATCGCATAATCATTTCCCCTACCCCATTTTGCATCAGAATGTCTTTGAAACCTGTACAATCCGTTTTCTGGTCCACATCGGTGTCAATCATGATTTGGACAAAGTAGGGATATAATTTTTCAAGTGTTTTCCCATACTCCCATTCATGAAATTGGCAGCATCACTAAAAAGAGGTGGTGGCTGAGGGCGGCAGTCAAAGCGTTGTAATTTGATTAATAAACGAGAATTATACGAGTCATTAATTAATTCCCGCTATAACCAACACTTGGTGTTTCAGTATAAATCGTAGAGCTAGGTATTGGTATCCTTCATACACCAACACAATACACTGTTACATACTAACAGACTGTTACACTATAGTTGCCTGCGGGGATAGTAAGTATGAATCCACTGTTCTCTGCACACAAGAAGTAGTGTATCAAGAGCCACGACCAGGAGTAGGAGGAGTAAGTTCGGAGAGTATTTTGACAAACCTGAACATCCTCCCAGTAACAAAAATTTTACATTTGACAAATTCTGTAAAAATCCAAGATTAGTTACGGCGTGGATACTGGAACCGAAATGGTGGGAAGCCATACAATTCCCAACATTAAATCCACGTATATGGGACCAAAAACTGGAAATTTACGAGTCCTAAGATTCTGAATAAGGGCAGAGGGTGACGACAGCAGGTAGAGATTTGTCAGCTTATTCCTCATGCGTTATATTTTTCTTCCAAGTGTTTCGCCATTATGGTCTCAACAGCCGCACCAGCCAATAAAATATATGGTAACATTCTGAACGTTATAATAATATGGACAACACAACTCTGTATAATACTGGTGTACGGTTTAAAAACAGTGAATCTATAAGATTAGTAGAAGGAATGAGGACGTCATTACAAACGTGGAACTGGTAATGTGAATCAAGCAATGTGGGTAGTGTAATTTTTTATAGTGTTAAAATGCATAATAACTGTTTGAGTAGTTACTTTACCATTTTCTTCATTTTGGTTTATTATTAACAATAATAAACCTATGGAATCGAGCATGAAAAAAAAAAAAAAATTTTTTAACCCCCCTCTCAAAATTTGATGATTTCCGTTTCAAGGTAATGTAGAATCCGAAAATGGAATTTAAAAAATTTCTGTCCGTACTTCGCACTTTCTTTTGTTACCATGAACCAAAATTAATGAAATTGGGTTTGTGGGTTTGAGGTGTAGACGGTCCGTAGCACGAAACGCTGCACATTATTACACAACGGTTTATTATTTACCTGTACAGATGCCCCTTCTGCGTAGATCACTGTTTTCTGTGGTCAGTACCTACCCTCGTGCCCCCCCCCCCCCCCCCACCCACCACTAAGTCCAAAATCGAGTATTGGAGCCGATCGAGGAATGACAGTTACATGAATATTCGGTGGATTATTTTTGTTGTTATTCATGAAGAATAACCTTTGTTCAAGTTACAAGAGTGCCTATCAACAACATTTAAAATAACCACCATCCTTCAAATGAAATAATATCACGGAATAATCAACTCGATCCCTAGCAATGATGCCTGGGCTGAATATATACCTTTTCATTCACGAAGTTTTTCGGTACAAACCAACGGCTGGACGTACAATGCTCCTGCTGGTCTCAAAAAATTCTCGAGTTCGAGATCAATTTAAAACATAGAAAACGATACCTCACAAGCTCACGTTCACTAAAACCGCGAAAAAACCCTCGGAAAACCCTATTTTTAAGCCCATTTTTCACACATAACACTACCGGGTGTATACCGATCAGGCTGCCGAGCTTCGGAGCATAAGCACCCGAACGGAGCCCGCGAGAGAATGACGATTTTAGTCCAAAATTCAAGGTAAATTTAAGGCTGAATCTTTGTGAGAACCTCAATTCTTCAATCGCTGGTCAAAATCGACTACATATTTGGCATCCTCGCCCTAATAAAAGTAGAAAAAGGTCTCACAAGCTCATGCTACTAAAACACGAAAAACCCCTATTTTTGCACCCATTTTTCACCCATAACACCCTTATCGGGCGGCAAAGTTTCGGGACACAACTAGGACCCCATGGAGCATGTGTGCGAAAGAACGAACTTTTTAGACCGAAAATGAAGTAGTTATGGATGATACGGCGTACGGACATTGCATTTTTGGAATCCAAGCACCTTGAAACGTAAAAGAAAAACTGCTGAGGGGGGGGTGTTTACAAAAAGTTTTGAAGAGCGAATACGTAGGTGTATTATTCACAGAATAATAAACGAACACTTTCAATAGAAGGGTGTTGTTTGTTTTACGTTTTTAAAGTGATCTCGAACTAAAGAATTTTTGAGACCACCCGGAGTATTATACGACCAGCCGTTCGTTCTACCAAAAAGCTTTGTCAACATGATCGTGAATGAAACGGTAAAAATCCAGCCCAGATATATCATTGCTAGGGAACTCCTGATTATAATCACTCATGGCTGAATAAAATCTAGTTAGGTATTCCGTGATATTATGTAATTTGGCTCATTTGGAAGAATGATGGCTCTTTTGGATTTTTTTTATATAGGTGCTTTTGTAACTTGAACAACCGTATGCATCATGAATACAAATAATTTATGATTGAATTATTGAATCCCGCGCATTTTTATGGAACTGTAATTGCCTGGCCGGCTCCAGTACTCGATTCAGCGCTTTCCTGGAGGAAGCACCATAGAAAACAGTGATCCGCGCAGAAGGGGCATCTATACAGGAAAATCTTAAATCGTTGTGTAATAATATTTGCAGCGTTTAAATTTGCACGGGTTTCTCTTTTGATTAACATCATCGCTAAGATGTCACGGGTAATGAATCCCCAACAATATCACAAGGTTGCTTACAGTGAGAGGGATTATTTTCGAGTTTTAGTTCTTAGATTGTGTTAGCCTTTTTTGGTTTATTATTTTCAATAATGAACCATTGGAATCGAGCAAGAAAAAAAAATCCTTACCCCCCCCCCCCCCTCAAAATTTGATGGTTTACGTTTCAAGGTATGTAGAATACAAAACTGCAATAAAAATATTTCTGTCTGTCCGCCGTAGGTACGCCGTACGGGCCACTTTTCTTAGTTACCATGAAAAAAAATTTATGAAATTCGGGTTATAGGTTCCGTTCGGGGTCTACTTGGTCCTCGAAGCTCGACGTTACTGTCAGTCATCTCTAAGGGGTTCAAAATAGGGGTTGAAATTTTCAGAACGCCGTATCTCGAAAACTTTCGATTGAAGGGTATGGTTTTTTTTTGCGATATTAAATTTGTCTTGAGCTAAACAATTTTTTGAGACCACCCGGAGCACTGTACGTCCAGCCGTTCGTGTGCACCAAAAAGCTTCGTCAACACGATCGTGAATCAAACGGTATAAATCCGGCCGGGATATCATCACTAAGGAGCACCTGATTATGATCAAGGATGGCTGTATGAAGTCGAGTTGTTTGTTCTACGTTATTATTTCATTTGACAAGTGATGGACTATTGGATTTTGTTGGTAGGTACTTCTGAAACTTGAACAAACGTTGAAGTGTTATTGATGGGTAAATAATTAAACAATGGCAAATTATTACACAACGGTGAATTATTACACAACGGTAAATTATTACACCACGGTAAATTATTACACAACGGTAAATTATTACACGACGGCTCATTTACCCAGAAGGGGCTGGATTTTGTTGATAGGTACTTTTGCAACTTGAACAACCGTTGAAGTATTATTGATGGGTATTATAATTTGTAAAAAGTCTGTTTGATTTACGATATTTGTAATTTTTGAACAAAAAAGAAATCAACAGTTCGGGAGGTGATGTGTGTGACAGGACGTGTAAATCGAGAGGCCTTTGCTTAGCAAATCGTGAGCTCCTGCCAAGTTTCGCGTTGGATCACCCGAGCCAACCGGTGGTCATAGCGCGGGTCGTTCCGTCGTTCGTCTCGTCAGCAGGCGAGTTTATCGGTGAAGGAGCACGTTCTGCATCGTCATCTCTGGGGACCCCTGGCGCCTTGGCAACGCGACAACAATCCCATTTATGCGTAGGTGCACACAGTCCGCTACGCACTCAGAAATTTCGTGGAAAAGACTTCGAAACACCCTGCGACTGGGTATCCCAAAATAAACGCCTCGCCTTAACATAACCTTGAGTCCACGCGCTTCTTGACGCCGCGAATGCGTTTTATAACATACGAAAGTACTGAAATAAACCGTTGTGTAATAATTTACCAATGTGTAATAATTTACCCATCAATAATACTTACCTACCAACAAAATCCAATAGATCCATCATTTTTCAAATGAAATAATATCGCAGAACAACCAACTCGACTTCATACAGCCATCCGTGATTACAATCAGGTGTTCCCTAACAATGATATCTGGGGGCCTATTCACTAAGCCAAAGAGACATCTCTTTTCGGTCCAACTCTCTCTTTTGGCAGAAGAGATTTTTATAGTATCCATGACAGGGTTATTCAGTAACTTCTAAAAGAGAGAGTTGGCGGCCATCTTGGCATTTTCGATCTCTTTCAGAAAGACAGCTAATTAGGTGTACTTCCTCGAAAGAGAGTCTATTTCTCGTTTGTTCGACAGTGATAAATCGTGTAATATCCTCGTTCATCCGCAACCACATCGGTAGTTTTGATCGTGTGTTTTTTTCATTTCATAAAGGCAAGTCAATTTTCATTAAAAATACATACATATTATTGATTCATGAGGAAAAACGTCCAAGTACGGGTTGAGGTAAGTACCTACCTACCTAAGAGTGGCCGTTCATTAGGTGTAGATATAATACAAGCATGAAGCCCCCTAATTCGACTTTTGCTTCCGAGTCTGCGAAGCAGCGGAAGCCTTGTGTTCACTTTCGTGAGCCAAAAAAATTTTTGTCTTCAGAAATCAAAATTTCCACTTGCATTTTGCGTTTCAAAGCCTACTGAACAAATTTGGTTCCGTGTCTGTCGGTCTGTGAGTCTGTCCGCATTTCCTTGTTACAGCCATAACTTCCACGATTTTGAATTGATTCAGCTCAAATTTTGAGGGATGGTGCGGATAAGGCCCCTTGAGGTCCCATACAAATTTCAACATGATTGATCCAGCGGTACGCCCTGCGCATGCGCTAACGTTGAATTCAACAAACACGCATAACTTTCACAATTTTGATTCAATTTCGCTCAGATTTTCAAGGGTTGTTTGGACAAGGCCTAGTGAGTTCCAGTATGAATTTCAGCATGATCGGACCCTCGGTGCGCTCTGCGCATGCGCTGGCGTGAAATAGATTCAATTTCCTTGTTACAGCCGTAGTAACCAAAGATTTCACCCAATTTCAATGTAATTCTCAGGGATTAAGCGGGTAGAGCCCATTGAGGTCCCATATAGATTTCAACATGATAGAGCCAGCGGTTCGCCCTGCGCATGCGCTAACGTGAAATTCTTCAAACACGCATAACTTTCGCAATTATGTATAATGGACGTAATGTATTATGGACGTAATGTTATGTAATATGTATATTTCATGTAATGTTATGTAATGTTATGTAATGTAATCCTCTATTTTATAATGGGTCACTGTTCTATTTTATAATGGGTCACTCTGATTGTGACGAGGAAGCTCCTGTGCCATCAACTTGGCAGTGTATTTCTGTTTATAATTGAGACTTTTTTTCAATTTCATTTAAACGTTTATCCGATTCATGAGTAAAAACGGTTAAGTATTGATTGAGGTAGGTAGTACCCATTGAATAGGTATTCCTAAGAAATGCGTTCATTATTAAGGAATTGAACTCCCGGGGGAACAAACATCTCGCACTTCGTGGATACTATGGGATCTTCATGCATTAGGATCCATATATCTTTCTCAAGGTCACTGGAGCTATTCTGTAAAATAGACAAACCCCCGAGACATTGGAAGAGACTGTCTCCCGGGGGAGACTATCTATCCCGAGAGATTTTCAAAATAGATAATCTCTTTCCACTATCTATTTTAGTGAATAGGCCCCCTGGGCCGGATTTATACCGTTTGTTTCACAATCATGTTGACGAAGCTTTTCTGAGCAAACGAACGGCTGGTCATAAAATGCTCCGGGTGGTCTCAAAAATTTCTTTAGTTCAAGATCAATTTAAAAACGTAAAAAAACCATACCCTTCTATCGAAAGTTTTCGAGCTACGGCGTTCTGAAATTTTCAACCCCTATTTTTAACCCCTTAGAGATTACTGACAGTAGCGCCGAGCTTCGAGGACCAACTAGACCCCAAATGGGACCTACAAACCAAATTGAATTAATTTTGGTTCATGGTAACTAACAAAAGTGCTAAGTACGCGTACGGCGTACGGCGGACGGACAGACATTTTTTACTGCATTTTTGGATTCTACGTACCTTGAAACGTAAACCATCAAATTTTGAGGGGGGGGGGGGGGGGGTTATTATTTTATTTTTTTCATGCTCGATTCCATAGGTTTGTTATTGAAAATAATTAAAAAAAAAAAACTCCATACGCAACTCTACTCACGTTCACACTCACACATGAGGCTCGCGAACAACGTATCATGAAACATCTTTCGAGATAAGGTTATTTACAGCATGAACTCTCAAGAGTTGGTACAGCTTTTCCACTCATAATTGCTGTTGTAAAGAGAACTACTGCAGAGAACTGTTACTAAGAACTTGAGATGCAAATTTGTAGCTTTTGCTGATGATATAGCTATTGTGATAAATGAGAACACCTGGGAGCTGGCGCACTCTATGGCAGAAACGACTGTCTGTGAAGTAGCCAAATGGTTTAGCACAATAATAGTCTCACCATGAGCCTTTCGAAAACCAAGTGCGTTACATTCTCAATAAACAAAACAGGACTTCCTAATGACTCTAAACTCAAAGTGTACAAGGAAAAATGTAGCGCAGTAAGAAATTTGAAATTTGCATGGAAATAGAAAGGCTGAATACAATAAAACACCTAGGTGTGCACGTAGATCAGCATCTCAAGTGGAAGGATCATTAGCTGCATTAGTCAATAAAATCAGGAAATCCATGCACTACTTTCTGGTGCTACGAAGTTGGCTAACGAAAGAACCTTAAAATGGTGTATTATGCTCATGCATATAGCATTTTAACTTATGGTACCATTGTCTGGGGAGGTACTTATGCGTCTACCTTTAATAGTGTAAACATAGCAATGAATACAGTTTTGAGAATTGCAACTGATTCCCATAAACGTACTTCAACTAGTTACCCGTACAAACACTTCGATGTTCTCACTCCCAGAATGGCTTGTATTCTCAGAACTGTTTTATATGCACAAAAACACCTGCATTTATTTACTAAGCAAGCGGTGATTAGACCGACGCGAACAAGTGCCAGCTATGTCCACCAGATACAACAGGCACATAATGATTTCTACACTACACAATTTCCATGGCTAGCTCCAGCCTTATTTGAACAGTTAGGTCCTAACCAAGAGTACATCAACAGGAAAATTTTAAAAAACTAGTTCTAGAATATTTTGAGCCTGAAAATGACGAAAGTAATGTTATAAACAAGTTTAAATTATGATAAAAATACAAATCAACCTTCGCAGCTATATTTTTTTAATATTGAATATAAACAAATTGTATTTACTAACTACTTAGGAATAACCAGCCTTTACAGGTTATAAATACTGTAAGTATAATGTTAGTTATTGATCAATGTAACTCATTAGCCAAACACTTACGGTGTGCTTTGTCAATAAAACTGCTTATACAACACACGCAGTAATATAGTAGTGGCAGAGACGAGCCTGGACGGGTCACTGACCTTAGGCTCATAAACCAACATAAGTTTAGAACTTGTATTATGTATACAGACTCTCTAAAAATCATTACATTTGTTGTATAAAGTTTTTGTTGAATTAAAAAATAAAATTAAAAAAATTAAACAATATCGTTAACCAAACCGAGTTTAAACAGACAGGTCCTTCAAAGAGGAGTCGAATCAAAATAAACTAGAAAACAATCTGAAAGGTAGAAAGTTAAATATTTTTCTATAATTGAATGGCTGACAATTCTGACATGAGCTATTCAATGAACGTGCATAACAATAATATTTAATCGGGGTATCATAATAAGAAAGTTATGATCAATAAATTACCGACAATTTAAGTTCAGTTTACAATGCAGGAAATAACCATAGTTTTATTAATCTTGGAAATAATCTTGTATTTTGTATAATATAGTAGGTGGAAGAAACTTTCATAAATTCACAGGTCTGAAGCGTTAAGAGGAAATGTATACAAAATGTTTTGGTGTTTAGATCTCAATCTCGGGCGTCAAAAATGACGAACATCATCAACAACAGCTGTGAAACAGTAACACTGGAAACCGCAAAACGGTGCAATTGCAGACCAGTTACCTTTCATAATGATCGCCAATAGCTTATTCAAATCATTCATTTAATTGGGACATCTAATTACGTGCCCCGAGATATTTTTTCTGTCCACGAAATGGAGGTGAGTTGAGATATTGGTAATACAGTTGTAGATATCGCTTATTATCAATTCGGTTAATAGGAATTTCCGCTCGGAACACATCGGAACGGATCAGCAAAATACAGTGGTATTCGTCCGCTTATATTAGCAATGCGTTTCCGTTTAAAGGTTCAAGGGTGAAAGGCAGAATGAGGTTTTGATTGTGAGGATAGAACGTTGAACCTTGATTGTAATGTGTTTATTTGTATGAGATTTTTTAAGTCGTATGGCGCCCTGCCAAAATTGACACAACGAGAGGCTGCTGATCATAAAATTTCTCAGTCGTTACTCTGCAGACTAACAAAGAACAGGTAAGTACGTTATTGAACTTTCTATTCAGGAAAATGCGAGTGGGAGTAGACAACAAGCAGATGATGAAACTTCAGCAGCACAAAAATGGATACATGACGTCTGACCTGCTTTAGCTGCACAGTACCAACTCCGTGATGTGCACAATGCAGATGAAACTGGCCTTTATTAAAAAACAAAAAACAACCAACATCTGACAACTTTCTTTCTAAAGCCTAATTATTTACTATGAATAGGTATACTTTATTTTGTGCATAGATTTATTGTACACATCACAGTAACAACTCTGTGATGTGTACAATGCAAATGAAACTGGCCTTTATTAAAAAAATAAATAAAAAAATCAACAATTGACAACTTAGCCTAATAATTTACTATGTGCAGTCTTTATGTTGTAAATACATTTATTTTGCTGCATTTGTATCACGAATAATTAATCACCACTTTGAAATCACATACATAATTGAAATTTTTAATTTTTTCTATCCCTCTCCTTTCCGTGTATTATAACTCTTACTGGGTTCAGTGTTAGGTGGTCCCGCTGTGATTCCAATAAGCTATATTTACTTTACTAGTAGCTACCAAATGGTAGGGATCGACTGTGTAAAAGGGATCTTTTAGTACTAAAATTTGCAGCATATCTACATAGAAAATAACGAACCGTTGCAGAGAAACAGTTGCAGCGTATTTATTCAGAAAAAAATTAGAACTGTTTTTGTTCCTTGCAGACAATTTTGGAGAACACTGCGTTGCTCAACCACGCAATTTGTTCATTGGCGAGAAGAGGTTCCTTATCGCTACCACCAGTAAAATTACTTCCATCCGAAAAACAGAGACGACGTGGATTTCGAAGTTTATACATTTTTATCCCCAAGGCAGAGGCGAACGGAGAGGAGGAGAGTACACGAAAGCGCTCCCTACCCCAAAAATGGCATCTTGTTCTCGGAGGCAGGATTTGAAAAAAAGGAACTCGTTATCTGGTGTTTGCTGGTTGTGAAGCAGTTTCCGAAACCCGTTCGGAACGGTAAACGCGTCTGGAGCGACCATTAGAACCAAGTAGATGCCTATGAGTAAACCCGGTTGACTTGTTACGAAGCCGAAGTCGGTCGTCGACGAGGAAAACTGACAGTCAGCTAAACCCTGTAGTACGAATAACACTCAATGTAGAGGGATAAGCATTTCACGGATTATTTCAACAGGACGTACCCAGTAACAGAGTGTAACGTTTGTCAAATAACATGAATGAAAACGATTCCCGGAGCCGTATTTTATATACAGCAGGTCTTGGGCTAACTGTTGAGCTCAACTTCAAAAATTCCATTTCATGGACAGCTGTTTCGTTCGAACAGAGCTTCTTTTATCGTGTAGAACTCTTAACATCTTTCTTTCTTCTTAATACCTACCTCCCTATTTAGCACTGACAAAGTGGGCCACAAACGACAGGCAATATGTAACAAAAGGGAGGAATAAGAAGCGACACAATTGCGATAAATGACAAACAAATAAATATAAATATAAATAAAAATAAAAAACTTACACGAATTATTAAATCGACTAGTACAGTTTCCCAAATAGAGTGACTGATCTTCTAACTTGCTAGTAAATTGCTT
Organism: Leptopterna dolabrata; assembly: GCA_954871275.1. NCBI lineage: Eukaryota > Metazoa > Arthropoda > Insecta > Hemiptera > Miridae > Leptopterna > Leptopterna dolabrata. Next base: position 8,838,374 of record OX940975.1, on the reverse strand, counting down.
AATTTCACACTTCTTTTGCTTCCTCACTACCGAGCCTTGGATTCGTGAAATAGTAAAAAAAGTTTATGTCCTCCAAAATGAAAATTTCCACAGCCATTTTACGTTTCAGACATCGAGGAACGTTTTTGGTAACACGTCTGTCTGTCTGTGGTAATTCCTTGTACAATGCCCACAACTACGCGAAATAATGGTCGAAATGGGCTGAATTTGGAGGGTAGGTGCGGGTTGGGTCATAGATGGTCCCTTACAGAAATAATCGAAAAAGTACTGTAACTTTCGTCTGCGCATGCGCAAACGTGAAATAACTGAAACCCCCGTAACTACCTTAAATATCGTTGGAATGAGTTCAGATTTGGAGGGTCGATGAGGCATGACTCTTTGATAATTGCGTATGACTTTCATTTGTCTGGGCATGCGCGAACATGAAATGTTTACCGTTTCTTTGTAACACTTCTAACTACGCGAAAAATTGTGGTGGAGAGCTGAAAGTTTGAGAGTAAACGCGGGTTGGATCGCAGATGGACCCTTATCAAAATGAACCTACCCAACTATTCTATACGTTCATGTGATTCAAGTGAGGAGACTATACTCCAGCTCGAATTGGCAGACGTTTTGAATTCGCGTAAGACAATGTCCTCATTTTGATAATAATAATAATAATAATAATAATAATAATAATAATAATAATAATAATAATAATAATAATAATAATAATAATAATAATAATAATAATAACTTTTATTGTGCAATAGACATATTTCTGTCCATGAAATACACACACCAACCACAGCTGTGCAAACAAAACTGAAATAGTGATCAATGTACCAAGTACAGATTTTCCAGTCAAACCTTTGCACGTACGCAAAAGAATAAATTCAGATCTTGATGCGTTTTATGTAGGACCAACCCGCACCTACCCTCAACATTTTTATCATTAACGCCTTTCTTTTCTAAAGTTATGCGCACACGAGGAAACTGCTTAAAGAACGCTAACCTAAATAGAAGGGTTATCAATAGGAAAATATAAACCACTGTGGAAGAATTTGCAGCGTTTTTTCCTTTTTTCCTTTTTGACACAATCTAAGGTTAGTTAACTTATGACCAAGTAGACCGTGAGATTCTGTAACTTTATACTCGTACGTCATACTTGAACAAACTAGTTTACGATCATAATTGTTGTTCTTGAGCAGGATGTTGCTATATGTTGCTCCTGGATTTATCTTATAAAACTGGTTTCCTAAGTGCGTTCGCTTATAGGTAACTGCGTCTCAGTCGATGGACAGGTGCGCATTATTGCTAAGTGCACTAAGGCTGATGAGAGTTGGTACACGTCAAGTCATGTCTGACGCTTGTGGAAAAATCTATCCATAATTCATCGTTCAGGGATCGACGGTGGTCTTAAATGGTCATTAGGAAGAACCTCTCTGACCGCTTCTGAAAACCCCGTGATCCACTTCATCCCACTCAGCTTTCCAAGAACTTACTCATTTCCTACATAATACTCGTAGCAGTAATAAAAACCCTGCAAAGTCCTTGTCACATGGGCTTAGGTATTATTCTCGTGGAAATAGTAGAGAAATGTTGGCTGTTCATTTCAAGTTTCTTTCATGTGCAATTATTGAAATGGCAATTTTTGATGGTTTCCACCAATTTTGGCCACCAAAAACACAAACTAGGCTCCGCTTTTTTTTCCATATTATCTTTGATCATTGGTAATGCCATTTAGCTGTCTTGATTCACCTGCTAATACTACTTCTAGTGTTCGTATACAACTATATGGTGATTTCAGACAATTTCCTATGTTTTTGACTCATAAAAAATTAATTTCGGGAGCTTAACCTTCGTTACAACCTACATTCTTCACTCTTCGGTCAAGATCAACTTGATATTCGGTTTTCTCGCACTACAAAACATGGAAAACGATACCTCACAAGCTCATGTTAACTAAAACTGGGTGCATCGGGCTGCCGATACCAAAATTTAACGTAAATTTAAGGCTGAAAATTCATTAGAACCTCAATTTTCCACTCTTTGGTCAAAGTCGACTTCGCATTCGGTCTTCTCGTCCCACAAACATGGAAAACGATACCTCAAAAGCTCATGTTACTAACATGTTACGAAAACACAAAAAGTAGCTATTTTTGTACCCGTTTTCACTCATAGCACCCCTGGGTATATTCCGATCGGGCTGCAAAGTTTCGGGACACAACTAGGGCCCAAATGGAGCATGTGTGCGAAAGAACGAATTTTTTAGACCGAAAATGAAGCCGGTATGCATGATACGGCGGGCGGACATTGTATTTTCTGAATCTACGCACCTTGAAACGTAAAAGAAAAAATTTTGAGGAGGTTTTATAAAATTTTTTGCTGAACGATTACATAGGTGTATTATTCACAGAATAATAAACCAAAACCAATGGCAAACTCAATTGATTGGATAGAAGTACAAATTAGAAAGTTGAGTTGTGATTTTGCACTTGGGGAAGACAGAACCCGCGTGATTTTCTCAGGTGAGAAACTACGGGATAATAAAGGTTCGACCGGCCGTTCATTCATAATATTATCATCGCGAATTTCCAACCGAAAACAAAACATCATCAACATGAGAGTAAATTATTTTTCTGCGAAAACAAGATCAAGGGTGCCAACTATTGATACGCTCACTCAGTATTGACCCATTGATTGACCCATTTCAGTAGTACATGGTCTTTTTATACAAACCCATTTCGGAGCATTCTGAATCCACCTCTGGATATTAACAAGTCACGTATGTATATAATTATGTGCCTAACCTACCTATTTACAGTATTCTTAGCTACGGATTCCAAATTTCGTAGAAATGTTTGTAATTACAAACGAAAGGATGATTTCAAACACGGAAATTTTGGGGGAAATAAAAGCTGGGTCAGACTTTAGTTTTGTGATTCACTTCCTGTAAAAATCACTAAAAATCATCAAAAGTAATAGAAAATCATCGAGTCCTATAGAATGGTGATAAGACCGAAAATTACTTTTTCAATATACATATAATTTTCATTAAAGAAACTTATGAAGGGGGTCAAATTTTAGTTTTTGTGGGACATAAACTGCTAAAAATAAGAGGAATAATCACCAATAATCACCGCGCTAATGAAAATTAAAAACGGTAGGTACCTATAGGAAGGTAGACGTACGTACTTATCATACTGCGAACAGGGACTGGTGTGGAAAACTTATCGCAAACTCACATTTTTGTTTATGAATTCGTGATTAATCTGCTAAACTCTTCCAAACAACTCAAATGGTAATTCAGTATTAATGAGTGCAGGTACACGAGTTTAGGCTAAAGACGGTAACAACTAGTAATAATTGTTGGTTCAGAGGGCGAAGGTTTCAGTCTGTATGACGAAATCAACGTATTTTCGAAGTCACGAATCTTTCACAAATTTGTGATAGCGAGTTTTGGCCATCAAAAACTCCAACTTCACCCGCAATAAATATTGTCTATTGACTTATTAAAAATGGTCTTTTTATGCCAATAGCCACAATACCTCCTTAAGTGTATTTTGTTTGGTGAATAATGTTAGCCATTTTTACCGAATTTTAACGATGTTAGACGCAGAATCTCAAATTTGATGCTGTTTTTGTTTTTGAAAATTACTCATCTTCGAACTCGTCCTCCGTTTTGCCATCATATTTTGACAAAATTTGGAATTTATTCAAATTGTAGCCCAAATGAGATGCAATGAGATACGAGTACAGTCGGAATATACTTCATAGTACCTACTGTAAAATGTCCTTAGGTACATTAGATTCTGCATGCATAAAACTGTAAGACGTACATTCGGTATTTTATTCCCACTTTGATCAAATTGTTGACCGCAGTGCAAGGGTTTTGAGACGGCAAAAATTAAAAATTAGCGTGAAAACCGCTGACATTCGACTATTTCATAGCGTGTCTTGGTTTATCCAACCGCGAACGGGTAGAAACAAAAAACTTTTTTTTTTCGTTTCATAATGATCATCACAAACCACCGCCATTTCTCATATTTGCTGTATAACCTCGTCATTAATGGTCTGGTGAACTCTTCCAAAACAACTCAAATGTTACATTCGGAATTAATGAGTGTACACGAGCTCCAACTAACAGCGGGTTCAATGGATAAAATATCTCACCCACCTTGAGGTATCACTTGACATCACATACGTTTGTGAGAATGAGACGGGGAAACATATAACCACAGAACGGAATTTCAGACTAATTCGTTCAAGAGTAAAACGCTTCGCCAGTGTTTCCTTTAATGTGTTTTCGTGTGTATAATTGTTTACGATTTGTGTTTCATTTTCCTAGCTGAAAATGCCTTTGATGTCTACGGCGGTATATTTGTGCTCAAGTACGGTTTACTTAGCAGAAGCCCATAGCTCCGTTCTACCTCTCTGGATTGGATTTACGAGTTCACGGGGTCGGAAAAGGGTTGAAACGTTTTAGAAACAAAGGCTCCGGCCCCGCCACCAACTCCTCCCTGAACCCCTTCGGCATCATTCAGTGACCAAACCACTGTGAGTAAATAGTGAAGAGCGGCAAATGAAATAATCCCTCCCGAGGAAGGCGACACTCGTCCGACAAAAGATAAACCGATGCCAATCGGACTGTGAATCGAAGGATTATTGTGTGAAAACCCGCCCCTCGACCGATACCGGGCCCAGATATTTTTGGGCAACCCCAAACCCTTGTAACCTCTTGGGATACTTCTGTCTCTCTATTCTTCCGCTAGAGTTCGCTCGGGAGTGGAAAACAAGGAGGAAAAGGGACGAGGAAACAAATCAGGCGAGAGCGACCACCCCAGCGGCGGTGGCGGAGGGGGAAACATTTCCAAGCGTAAATGCTTCCGAAAATCCTTGTCTCGGAGCGGTCACAGAGAGATGGCCAAACAAACATTTTCCTCCCCAACAATTCTACATATTTAATCTCGCAGTGGCCCCGCCAGGTGGAAAGCTGGTATTTGCCCGAGGGCGGTGGAGTCGTGGGAGGAGTGGGGCGGGGCTCTTGTGATGTGAAAAGGGGAAAACCAACGGTGTAAACGGTATCTCTGAGTAAATGGATAAAATGAGAGCATTAGAGAATGATTTGCCTCTTGTATTTTTGCTCACCTGAGCGAAATCCCTCCGACAGGACCGATACCGAGGGAGAACATTATGGTTCAACTTTTCCCCTTCCCACAGGCGCCACAAATATATTTTTTCAATCGATTGCTGTCCTCATGAAACGAGATCGCTCTAATAAATAAATAATGAGCGCTGAATAAATAACTCCCACATTTAACGAGTTCTGGTTTGTTAAAGATGACAGCAACATTGGTCAAAAATAAATCTCATCATTACCGAATTTTCAAAGAAAACCCACTACTGCAAAGGGTCCAAAATATTTAGAACATTTCTGAATTTATCCCTATTTCAACAGTTTTATGTATTTTCAATAATATATAGACTGATATTATGTGTGTGTTTATAGTATGTAATGATATAGGTAATATTCGCATGTGTGTCCTTCCAGACGAAATCTGACTTAGGCTAAGAGTTGAAAAAAATTCGAATAATTTCGTAAAACCCTTCGGAATGGAAAAACAAAGATGATAAGAAACCAAAGACCGTTTTAGAATACAGAGTGGGGGTTTTATGGGTCAAAAATCAAGAATAGCTGACAAACCTACAGTTATCCATAGTAAGTGGTATAGAATGATGAATCCAGAAAAGAAAAGACTAGCTCAACAGTCAAAAATACTTTTTCCCAAAAAAGTGATTCAAATTTTTTTTTTCCAAATCGGTAAAAATGGCTAGAATTCCTATACATCTATAATATAAATTCACCAAAATAGGTATTGAATGGTGACGCAAGTTAAAAAGAGACTATTTCGACAGTCAAAGATATTTTTTGCCAATAAAATTGAGTGAAAAGGTAAGATATTCTCGGGGTCAACAATTACAGAAAACGTCCAAAAGAACTAAGTCACCAACTAGGACTGAACATGAACTAAATCACTCGCGAAGAAGATCGCGAGAATAAACCATCCACCATCGTCACTAACAGTCGATAACAACAAAGGAAGGGGGGTCGATTGTGATAGGCCCTGGAAGAGAATGCCAAAAAGTGAAAGGAACGTAAGGAGGAAAAGGGTGGAGGGGAGGAACCAAGCTGTTACACAAATTAACACAATCATGAAAAAAAAACTTAAATAAATTAAATCATTCAAATATTTACCCAACCTATCACTCAATAATTTCGAATTTTTCAAGTACCTACATCCAACATGCTCCCTTTTGGACAGAAATGAAGATATTCAACCAACTGTCTGTCTGTAAGATCAAAATTGAAGCTATCACCCTTATCCGAAGGCCGAATCACCCTTATTATCCCTGAAATATTTTTCTTGTTCCTTCATTCTTTCTTTAAACTTCCTACCAGTTTGACCACAAGAACACTTTAACTTATAAACACTACTTTTATCTTGAACATTAATTTTATCTTTAACTAAACTTAATGAGGATCTGAGATTATTTTTAGTTTTATTTCCTACTTTGAACCCTTTAGAAGTTAATATTTTACCAATTTTATCCGAAATTTTTCCATAATACGGTATACTTGTCCCAATCTTTTCCCCAATCGTAGCTTCCCTAACTAGGTTTGAAGGTCCTTCCCTACTCTTTTTCCTAAGAATCCTGTCCCATATTGTATCATTGACCCCCTCGTAGCCATTACTCACGCTATACTTTTAATAGTTAACTTTTCTTTAGCTAAATTCTATTCATTCGAATCGGTATAGATAAAGCTCTGTTAACCATGTACCTAACCAGGCTGGTATAACAGTGTATTTTTCGCAGTTTTTTTGTGTAAATTAGTGGAAATAGACAACTTTTCAATAACTCCGTTTTTCTTTGGCACCTATAATATAATTCACCAAAGAAGTTATTGATTGGTGACTCAAGTTAAAAAAGGGACTATTTCAGCAATCAAAGATATTTTTTATCAATAGAACTGGGTTAAAAGATACGGTATTCTCGGGGACAAAAACCATAGAAATCGCCCAAAACAGTTTAGTCACCAACTAGGAATGAATCCTATGCTAAGATCAATCCAACCCAGTTCATCATTCTGCAGAACCAAGGAGATCAAAAAAATGTTCCCTGTAACTCAAGGGCACGTAAGTTCCAAAGTAGTGTTGACCAGAATAGGTAGGTAGGTAGGTAGGTATGAAATACCGACATCGGTACGTGTCCCGGGAGTTTTGTAATAATATTTATTACCTATCATAAGAACTCATGATGATTGATTCATGGATGGAGAATTATCTCCTTCTTTTTCGGGAATAATAATTCTTACAATTTATTACCTATCATAAGAACTCCAAGAAAATTATTGTCAGGGTAACTGTTATTATGTACGGATGTTTACTTTATAAGAAGTGTGTTACTCATTCTTAGACGCTGCTCTAGTCTTGATGGCTTTAAAATACCATATCGAACAAAAATAGTTGTTCATAATGCCCCGTACTTTCGGGGAGGAATATTAAAAGTAGCGGTGTAAGTATGTACTTGTGAAATTGTTTCTTTATTACCGCAACTCATGATATATATATAATATAGTATATAGCTAAGTAATACAGATGACTTTTGCTCTGCCATTCCCAAGTTCATGAAGTGATTAGAAATAACTGGAAGTAGTACCTAAGTGTTGTAGTGAGATGTTTTTTATTTACAACAACAGTACCTACAGCGTTTACAAACATTACAGCAAATACAAAATTTCAACAAAAAATATACCGTGTCTAGTAGGTATATTTTTAGTTGAAAGTTTGTATTTGCTGTAATGTTTGTAAACGCTGTACTGTTGTTGTAAATAAGAAAAAATATCACTACAACACTTAGGTACTACTTCCGGTTATTTCTAATCACTTCATGAACTTGGGAATGGCCCAATAAAAGTGAGGGTGTATAGTAGTGAGGTAAGTCGGTGTAGGTATCATTTACGGCAAATGGAATCGAGAAGAATTCAGTGAATACCCAGTTATTATAAACGTTTGGCTCGCAATCCCTAGATCTGGTCATTTACTGAAGGACAAAGCTTGTCTAGTTGATGCACCACCGGAGGTGTCAAGTGTCATGTTGGTCGTATCTTGGAAGTGCGCGCATTTCTGACAGCCGCAATGTTCAGTTGTTATCTCGTAGATTTCCACTTCAGATTGTGGGCTTCACCGTCTGTAAAGGAGTTACTTAGGTTGCGAGTCACGTGAGATAAGGAAACACTCCAACAGTAGCCGGCAGACAGTTACGTCCAGAGCCTCACTGGCTGGAGTCGTTACAAAGATAAACAGCTCTCCTCAATGTCCATGTAAATATTCAGGGAACTTTCGATTTTCAGATAAAATTCTTCCAAATCCATAAATGTGTTCCTGTCGAACTGATCCATCAATCAGACTTCCGATTATTGAAGCTACAACGTTGTGATGACTCCCACAATCCTATTTTTCTCGAGTCATAATTTAAAAATAGAGGAGCGGTATATCAATTCAAATTTGGCGTGTTCCCGCACATATTTTTTTTTTTAAGCGCAACCCTCCCCTCCCCCCTTTTCTGATCACCAACAAAGTGAAAATTTTGTGTGCCCTCGAGATGGCCATTAAATTACTTCGCAGGACATGGAGAATCCCAAAAGCACTGTAAACGGGGTTGGGCATTTTTGCACAACCGTTTCATATTACTAATTGTTTTTCACCGTCAATTTATTACCTCTGCTTATTTTAAGAAATTATGATCCCTTCCTGTTTATGCAAGAATCAGAGCATTTCTCATATCGATTCACGCAGTAATAAGTATGTAAATGCAAGTTGGTGAATAAAATATTATGTACTTAATGATTACTTTCAATCATTCAAACCCCGGTCTGTGGATTCGTACGGATTAAAACGTGTCATTTCTAGCTCATTTGAATAGCGCATTAGTTGAGATATATATATTTATAGTTGGTACAAGCGGTGGTTACTGATACAATTCACATGTAAAATGAGGAAAATTATCGGATGCTTGAACAGTGTACCTAAACCTACTGTATTTATACAGCATGTGGCCGCCCCGATCCCAAATTTTAAAGAAAAACGCTGCAAATTATTACAAGACGGATTATTATTTACGTGTATAGATGCCCCTTCTGCGTAGATCACTGTTTTCAGTGGTTAATACCTACCCTCGTGCTCCTCCCAGGAACGCCCTGAATCGAGTACAGGATTTATACCGTTTCATTCGCGATCATGTTGACGAAGTTTTCGGTGCAAACGAATGGCTGGTCGTAAAATGCTCCGGGTGGTCTCAAAAATTCTTTGGCTCGAGGTCAATTAAAAACGTAGCCCTTCTACTGAAAGTTTTCGAGCTACGGCGTTATGAATATCTAAACCCCTATTTCACTCTTTAGAAGTTTACAGTAACGCCGAGCTTCGCGGAGCAACTAGACCCCAAATGGAACCTACAAACCAAACTTAATTAATTTTGGTTCATGTTAAATAAGAAAAGTGCGAAGTGCGGCGTACGGAATAGGACAGACATTTTTTAATTCCATATTCGGATTCTACATGCCTTGAAACAGAAACCATAAAATGTGGGGAGGAGGGGGGGTGTAAATTTTTTATTTTTTTCCTTCATTCTCGATTTCAAAGGATCATTATTAAAAATAATAATCCAAAATGGAATTTTGAAACCAAAACTATTCCCCAATTATTTTTCACGCTGATACCGTATTTACACCAATGGGTATCTAGTTCCTGAACCAAAAACGCTGCAAATCCCTGCACAACGGTTTATTATTTTGTATAGAATACCCTTCCGTTACAGATCACAGCTCTATGTATAGATAACCCGTCTATATAATATGATATGTACTATTCTATACATATTTTGTAGATCGCAGACCCTCCTTAGGTTAGTACCTAACCCCGTACTCGTTACTAGGTACCTACCTAAATCTCGAGTTAAATGTTGCTAAAATAATTCTGCCGATGACAAACAGTACTTAACAAAAAGAAACACACATAATGAAGTTCTGAAAAGAAATTGTTGATGAGGAGTGAAAAAAGTTGCGAAAGTACCTACCAACAAACTCCAGCCCCTTCTACGTAGATGGTATAATGAACCGTTGTGTAATAATTTACTGTTGAGTAATGATTTACCGTAGTAATAATTTACCCATCAATAATACTTCAACGTTTGTTCAAGTTTCACTACCACCAACAAACTCCAAAAGAGCCATCATTTTGGTTTATTATTTTCAATAATGAACCATTGGAATCGAGCATGAAAAAAAAAATTCTTACCCCCCCTCAACATTTGATGGTTTACGTTTCAAGGTATGTAGAATCCAAAACTGCAATAAAAATATTTCTGTCTGTCCGCCGTACGCCGTACGCCGTACGGGCCACTTTTCTTAGTTACCATGAAAAAAAAAATTGATGAAATTCGGGTTATAGGTTCCGTTCGGCTTCTAGTTGGTCCTCGAAGCTCGACGTTACTGTGAGTCATCTCTAAGGGGTTCAAAATAGGGGTTGAAATTTTCAAAACGCCTATACCATTTTTTTACGCAAATATTATTACGGTTTTAAATAGTTCTTGAACTTGCGAGTTTTTTAAGACCATCCGGAGCATCATACGTCCAGCCGTTCGTTCACAGTAAGGCCCCGAAGTTTGCACCGACAGGCATTTTCGACTCCAGTGTGAATGAAATTGTATACAATCCAAACCAAATCTCGTAACCAGAGACGCGCCCACAATAGGAATTTGTGAATACGGCCAATCATTGGTAGGGATCACCTGATTATATTGGCGGAGTATGAAGTCGAGTTGGTTGTTCTGTGATATTATTTAATTTGAAAAATGATGGCTCTTTTGGAGTTTGTTGGTAGGTAGTGAAACTTGAACGAACGTTGAAGTATTATTGATGGGTAAATTATTACTACGGTAATCATTACTCAACGGTAAATTATTACACAACGGTTCATTATACCATCTACGTAGAAGGGGCTGGAGTTTGTTGGTAGGTACTTTTGCAACTTTTTTCACTCCTCATCAACAATTTCTTTTCAGAACTTCATTAGGTATGTATGTGTGTTTCTTTTTGTTAGGTACTATTTGTCATCGGCAGAATTATTTTAGCAACATTTAACTCGTGATTTAGGTAGGTACCTAGTAACGAGTACGGGGTTAGGTACCAACCTACGGAAGGTCTGCGATCTACATAATATGTATAGAATAGTACATATCATATTATATAGACGGGTTATCTATACATAGAGCTGTGATCTGTAACAGAAGGGTATTCTATACAAAATAATAAACCGTTGTGCAGGGATTTGCAGCGTTTTCAAATGAAATAATATCACAGAACAACCAACTCGACTTCATACTCCGCCAATATAATCAGGTGATCCCTAGCAATGATTTCATCTCCGCCAAATTTCCTATTGTGGGCGCGTCTCTGGTTACGAGATTTTGTTTGAATTATTGTATACAATTTCATTCACACTGGAGTCGAAAATGCCTGTCGGTGCAAACTTCGGGGCCTTACTGTGAACGAACGGCTGGACGTACGACGCTCCGGATGGTCTTAAAAAACTCACAAGTTCAAGAACTATTTAAAACCGTAAAAATATTCACGTAAAAAAATGGTATAGGCGTTTTGAAATTTTCAAACCCTATTTTGAACCCCTTAGAGATGACTCACAGTTACGTCGAGCTTTCGAGGACCAACTAGACAGCGAACGGAACCTATAACCCGAATTTCATCAATTTTCTTTCATGGTAACTAAGAAAAGTGGCCCGTACGGCGTACGGCGGACAGACAGAAATATTAACATGTTTAATGTTTTAGGGCTGGGGGTCATTCTGTGAATTCCGACACGCAAATATGCAACGTTTTTCATTGGTTACTACACAGTTACTACCTTCTGTTGTAGCAACCATAAAGAATATCGCACTCGAAAGAAACAAGAGTCAATAGCTACGTTTTTCATTGGTTACTACACAGTTACTACCTTCTGTTGTAGCAACCATATGTTGATGGCGAGTTCTATAATAAGTACAGTAAATGCAACATTATACTTGTAGAGTTCAGTGAAATTGTGGCTTTCATTTTTTCTTGACATTAAATAACTATATCTAATTTCTCCCTTGCGAGGGAAAAACATTAAACATGATTTAATGTTTTTCCCTCTCAAGGGAGAAATTTAAACTGAGTTTCAAATACTTTTTTTTATTGCAGTTTTGGATTCTACATACCTTGAAACGTAAACCATCAAATTTTGAGGGGGGTAAGAATTTTTTTTTTTCATGCTCGATTCCAATGGTTCATTATTGAAAATAATAAACCAAAAATGCCTCTTTGCTGCTATAGTCGTAGAAATCTATAAAATTAACGATTTGGTCAACATTTAAGGCCCTGTACACACTTGCATACCAATTCGAGCGATTTTCGTTGCCGTAACACAATCGAGCGATTGTATAATAAATTAGACAATCGAGAGAAAAATTTACGTCTACTGACCCGCTTTTGAAACAAAATCTATGCGAAATGCTACTAATTTAGGCAATACTGCGCAACACTCCGTACAGTGGACGTTTTGGCAGGCATAATCCCTAGTTATGCTCTTTCAGCCATTTCAAAAAACTGTAAATTAGGCTGGCGAACGGTCCTCTATTTGTCAGATAAGGCAGTGTCACTGCCAGTCTCAAACATGAGGAATGATTTTTTCTACATCTATTCTCTTGTTTCTTTAATTTTCAGCCTAAAAGCTTTAGCAAATTCTTCGAAGTCACTTGGGTTCAAACGGGTGACGTTCCGGAAACTTCTGTCTTCTAACTGCAAAGCTCTTGTTGCGATTTATTCCCCTGTCCATGATTATAACTGCCCAAGCCGCGATCCCAACAACCCCAGCCGTATTTAGCAACTAACGAGAAGCAAGGCTTTCAATTATTACATGCGACCAAGTCTGTAGACTGGCTATATACATATCTGTCTAGAATGCCTATAAGTGTGTAAAAATCCTGACATATCTACCTATGCCAAAAACACAAAAAAACACGTAGGTACAATGATGCAGACATCCAACACATGAACGCGTTTCCCTTCCAAACTCAATTTTAGTACACAATTTAAAATCTCATTCACTCAGTAGTGCCAGTATTTTTGGTTTAATATTTTAATAATGAACCTTTGGAATCGAGCATGGAAAAATAATAATAAAAATTCTAGCCCCCCCCCCCCCCCCCCCCCCTCAAAATTTGACTGTTTCCGTTTCAAGGTATGTAGAATACGAAAAAGGAATTTAAAAAAATCTGTCCGTCCGCCGAACTTCGCACTTTCCTTAGTTACCATAAACCAAAATTGATGAAATTTGGTTTGTAGGTCCCACTTGGGGTCTAGTTGGTCCCCTAATGTCAAGGTCGGCGTAAATGTCGACCATCTGTAAGAGATGAAAAATAGGGGTTGAAATTTAAATTGATCTCGAACTTAAGAATTTTTTGAGACCACACGGATTGTACGTCAAGCCGTGTTCACAGTAAGGCCCTGAATTTTGCACCGAAAGGCTTCGTCAACAGGAGGGTGAATCAAATTGTATACCTACATTCAGCCCAGATATAATTGCTAGGGACGCCGCAATAATTTGGTCACCAATATAGGGATGGGAGTGGGGGGGGGGGGGGTTCAATTGGCCATAATACTGCCACAGATTGAAGCCCTATAATATATAGACCTTCCTGGAAATTGGCACTATAGATTCATAAGCTGTAGGTTACCAGTATGTTTTAATATGCGCGATTGACCCAATGATGTAGGTGGAAATTAGCTAATCTTTGGGTCAACGGAAATCGATATCTTGCAATAAATTGGTATATAACATCATAGGAAGAAGATGGTCAGCAATGAATTTCAAAACGCTTGGCTCACGGTATGACTATATTGCGAATTAACAAACTCGAAATCTTTATTGGCCTTTCGAATATCTGGGATTTTGCGTTGAGGCGCCGGCTTTTGTTTCCCAACGGGAAGTATCTTCTATCCAATTCCCAACCTCATGCGACATTCCACTGTGCGGCTCCATTTTCTATGTGGTTACTCGATTTCAGGGCTTTCCTGGGGGAAGCACGATGGTAGGCATTGACCGCAGAAAACACTGATCTGCGCAGAAGGGGAATCTATAATGAAAATAGTAAACAGGAGATTCGGTTTTTTGACCGTTGATATTCAGACTAGGTGAAGGGTGGGGATCTTGAGGTTCGGTCGAGAAATAAAATCAGATAGTTTAGGGTTTAGGCCGACGTTTCGATGTACTTGTACATCACCTTCAGGGCTACAAGAAAGAACCGAAAAAGGAATGTTACACTTAAGACTATAGCAAAACAGAAGTAGGTGAAATGCAATACAAATGTAGGGAAATTGCAGTAATTTGCAATACAAACGAAGGTAGGTACCTTATGTATCATGTGCATTTGTTCCCAGTGATGATTATATGAACGGCTGATGAACTGAGATTACTTAACTTACATCGATATTATATTATAATAATGAAGAAATATCGTATGTGCTGACAGTGGATGCGCAAAGATAAGAAGGATATTAACAAATTGGATTATAGTAACAATACGGATGCTATAAAGTTGCAGATGTTGTTGTTTGTGGACTGGATATTTCGGATGATGCAGATAATGTTTGATGTAGCTGTATATATGAAGGCAGAAAAAAAAAGAATAATAATGATTTGAAAAACAAACAAAAATGTTCCCCTCCCATCTACTATCATAGGTATTGTTATTTGATAATATTGGTATAGATTTTGCTGAGGCTGTTAATATCGTTTTGTTTGTTGCATGCGGTGGGGGTCCTGGCAATGTAAATCATTTCTTTGATTTTGCGTTTAGATGTATGGCTGTCCCTGTCTATGACTTTGGCATTGTCGAAGTCGAAAACGTGACCTTCGTTAATGGAATGTTCTGCCAGACCACACGAGATTTTGAATTGCCAGACATCTGATTTGTGGCCTGCGATTCTAGTTTTCAGATCGTTTCTCCTTTATAATATGTGGTGCTGCACCCTTTGCATGGGATGGAGTACACCACGTGACTTTGACATTGTGATGATATCTGGGATTTCAGTTTAGTACATATTAATGTGTTGAGGGTGTTTTTAATGCTGAAAACAATCCTACAACCAGCTTTATTGCAAATTGACTTTTTTAGTCTCTCCGAAAGACCCCTTACACATACCATACTTATATAATTATGGTATGATGTCTTGAGGTAAGTTGGAAGGAGGGTTTGAGAGTGTATTTTTTTATGTAGCTGTAGGTTTTGCTGCAGTTGGTGTAATTGGGGTTGTGGATACAAGTGGTGTAGCGATAGGAGGGGATCTATTCAAGATGTTAGTATTAGGAGATAATTATTATTGTATTTAGAGGAGAAATATTATTGGAATTGAATTGGCTGGTGGTGTTGGGCGTGTTGTGGATGATTCTGTTGACAAGTGAAGTGGGAAAAATTTTTTTTTAGAATTGATTTTATGAGATTGATGTTAGCGAATTTTCAAAGAAAATGAAGCTATTGCAATGGCTTCGAAATTTAAATAATATAAATTTTTGGAAATTTTCTTCATAGAAATCCGTTTCAGACCATTCTAAAACGATTCCTGAAATTTAACACTTTTTTATATGTATATATATATATATTTATTTATATATGTGTCACTCCAGACGATAACTCTCGATAGAATTGAGATAAACAGCTCAAATTTGCACAAAAAATCTATCTTGGCAATCGAAAGGCTAAGTTCGAAGATGGGCGAAATTGGCCTACTCTAAGGAGGGTTTTGGCGCATTTAAAGTGCGCAAAAATTACCCAAAAATCCCCAAAATGTTATTTTCCAACAAGTGACCCCTCATTTTAAAGGTTTTGCACGCTGAACACGATGGTGGAATCGGATTTTAGATATCTTGATCCGTTCTCAAATTAGAGCATTTAAAGTGCGCAAAAATTACCTAAAAATCCCCAAAATGTTATTTTCTAACAAGTGACCCCTCATTTTAAAGGTTTTTGCACGCTGAACACGATGGTGGAATCGGATTTTAGATATCTTGATCCGTTCTCAAATTAGAGCATTTAAAGTGCGCAAAAATTACCCAAAAATCCCCAAAATGTTATTTTCCAACAAGTGACCCCTCATTTTAAAGGTTTTTGCACGCTGAACACGATGGTGGAATCGGATTTTAGATATCTAAATCCGTTCTTAAATTAGAGCATTTAAAGTGCGCAAAAATTACCCAAAACTAGGATAATCTTTAAACTCTTACCCCCACCCCCTTAGAGTGGTCAGATTGAAAAATGTGAGAAGTATTAATTGAAGACGAGAGTTCGAAGCAAAAAAGGGGGAGGCAAACGATTAGTACAACTCCTTGAATTTACCCACAGCGATCAAATAAATAAGCACTTAGTACAATTACGTAATAAACAAACGGTAGAATCAGGATGGACAAAACGTACAAATTAAAATAAATACGAAGAGAATATACATAGAAAACCAAATTTTAGACCGAAGTTTTCCTTTATTCAAAACCATAGCCATTAATTCGAATATTTCTTTGAAAATTCGCTCATTAAGTCATGCTGCATGACTGATTTTTTTTATTATGAAATTGGGGGTCACTGAGTTCCAGAGCTCTACTTTCGAGATTAAGTGCGGTGTTAATTTTTATTTCTCGACCGAACCTCAAGATCCCCACCCTTCACCTAGTCAGAAAAATAGTAAACCCTTCTGTAATAATTTGCAACGTTTTTATTTCTAGAGGTTATCGGGGCAAACTCCAGTTGTGGCGAAATTTGTTTTGTGCTGCGCAGATTGGTTTATCTGGAGCTGCGGAGATGATAAAATTCCGAAAATAAGTACCTATAGGTAAAGATACAAGATGTCGAAACACAATTTAAAAGCGTCACGCTGCGATAGGTGAATGTGAAATATATGATTTCCTCTACGACCCAACGCCGTTGGGTAACAGCCGCGAACGGAGGGGACGTTAGAAGGACTAGCAATTGAAAAATACAGAGTCGATTCTGGGAAGGCATAAAAAGGCCAAGCTCATTCTCCTCATTAAAGTGCTCGTAAAAGGCCCTCAACTGGCTCAGGTTTGGGGCTCAGGGGGTCGTATCTCCGGAGGGAACAAAAAAATAAAAGTTGCCGAATATATCTTCCCACATGTTCTCCGTTCAGACTTCCGCTGGACCTCCGGTGCTTCACTGGAGTGCGACTCGTGAAAATACTGGGGACTCCGGTAGGAGTTTTGCATTCAGGTGAATGGTGGAGGTTGTAGAGTTCCGTCGCAGCACCCCACCACTCCCTCAACAATAATTTTGCGTATCCCTGCTCACACTACGACACTCATCATCCTCAACCGCAGATCAAAATAATCTGCCGCAAGAAAACCTTTATTTCCTTATTTAAACAAAAAAGTCTTAATTTCCGTCTTATTCTTCAAAGACAAAAATAACACCTCCGGAATTTGATGATAAGTAATTATTCTGTCATAATTATTTGGTAATTTTACTATACTTCTAACCGAGGGAGGAGTTAAACGAGCCGCCCATACAGCATAGTTTTCTCCAGAGCTCAATAAAAGTAAGTTAGAAGTCTGGTTACATTTAAACGCAATGCATCTGGGAGTTGATGGTTCGTTTTCGCGAACCGCCTGTAACCTTTGTGCCGCGTGCCCAAAAAGAAACAGACCTCGTCCTTTTATGGAAGGGATTCTCATGTACCCCCCCCCCCCCCCCCCTCTCTTAAAACATGCTTATTTGAAGAATAAGTATGTTAGGGAAGAAAAAGGGACTGGAAACAGTATGGAGTACAGGAAAGAGCCGACTGGAAACTCCAAAGTTTGGAAACCTCCACCGGAATGGTACCTACTTACTGCAAATTATTTGCTGGTGGCAAACGTGTAGCTTAAAGCTCATTATTAGCTTCTACAAACGTTGTACTGGCGGACTTGGGAATAAAGAAATTAAGAATCACAGAAAAATTTAAATAAAATTTTAATGTGAGTAAAACAATATATTTTAGGGACATAATTCCCTTCGGAAGTGAGAAAAAGAAAAAAGAATAAAGAGTAGGGCATTGATCGCCAGGCATTCTGCGCCTTAAAGAGAGAAGAAATAAAATTGGGTGGCATTGGTCGCCTTAAAAGGAATAACATCACAATGGCTGGAGAAAGATTATATTTATCTATACTATATAAATGATCAGTGGCCGATACAGTATTTATACGCAAAGGGATTTGTATGTATGAGATTTCCTTCAGGAAAATGGAAGTATGGTGAGTTTCAGTGCATAGGTACGCACCTCACCACGTTCTGCTACCATGTGATGGGAAGCTAATACTATCTGCTACCACTCAGTTTTGGGAAAACTGAGAAAATCAAAAATGATGATAAAGTGAAGTGAAAATGCAAAAGTTAGAAGAAAAGAACCAAAAACTTGTATTGAAAATAAAGAAAACGACCTATGTACCTACCTACTTCCTGCCAAAATAATAAATGATGAAAAAAGGAAAATCAAAAATGAGAGAACAATAACAGAACAATACTACCTGAAGCGGCAAAAAGGGAAAATATACCAAAAGAATTATGAAAACGAAAAATTGAAACTAAAAAAACTGAACAAATTACGGAAAACTGCAAAAAATTACGGGAGGATGTTGACGATAGACGAGGGAGATGAAATCAGGAGGCTTCGATATCTGTAAGAGGGTGGGGGCGTAATCACTGCCTTCCCGACCATCTTCCGAACTAACTGACTGTCCTGGTAGGAACAGGGGAACTGGTTCGGAAATAATGGAATCCGTTTTAGCGAATTTTCAAAGAAAATGAAGCTATTGCGATGGGTCCAAAATTTTCAGAACATGAATTTTTGAATTTGTTTTATTGGCAAAACCGTTTCAGAGCATCCTGAATTCATCCCTAGATTTTAACAAAAATGTATATTCACACACACACACACACGTCACTCTAGGCAATATCCGAGCTTGGGTGCATGATAAAAATTCCAAATTTCGCCAAAACGTTCGTATTGCCAAACAAAAGTGAGTTCGGAGATGAGTGATTTCAAACATTCTAAGAGGGGTCAATTTGAGTTTTTATGGGTCTAAAATCGGTAAAATAGGCTAAACCGCGAACAACTGGTATAAAATCACTGGAAGTGGTATGGAAGGGTGGGTAAAGACAGGAAACGACCGTTTCAGTTGTTTTTCATGCAGAATAGGGCTCAAATTTGGATTTTGGGAGTCAACAATTATTGGTATTAAGGGATAAAATCAGTATCAATTCACCTGACGTTGTGTGGGATGGTGATTCACGACAGAGAGACTATCTCGATAATGAAGAAAAAAACAAATTTCTCAAAAAAGAGTGCATCAAATTTGACTTTACAAGGGTCAAAAGTAGGTTGAAAAAATGGCTAAAATCATGAGAACCATATAATTTTGCGAAAAGTGGTATGGTTTCCCGCTAAATCACCTTTTTACACAGCAGCACGAATATTTCGTTGAACGTTCGCTCTTATTGCCATGCTATTGTTATTTTATTTATTTTTATTTTTTAATTAAAATGGGTCTTACACATCGCCCTAAGGTCCACTTGAGAATTGAGAAACTCAAATCAGAATAGGATATTCCAGTGGTCCTGGGACATAACTGCCAGTAAGTTGGTGGAATGCAGTGCAAAGAGATGCAGTGCAACATAACTATTTCATTTGACCAGACACTACCTACTCGAAAACATGGGTATCACGAGCTCAAATAAAGCGGACACCATCACCCATCAAAATTCTAGCGAACTTATCATCATAGCCCAAAAAAAAGAGATAAAAACACAAACGGTGGGTACAGCTTTCTTACAAGTACGCAACCACGAGGGACATTTTATGTCTTTGCGCCCCCTCCCGCAAACACACCACGTACTTGTGCTCGTTGATGGTTGCGATGTAATGGTAAATCGAGAGCTTTCCAACGAGTGGTGAACGATTTGTATACGATGATAACCGGAGAAGTTCATACGCATTCATTTAAACAATCACGCTCATACCGCAGCTTGTCGGCCACGCACTGAGCAGTGGTTAACGTAATATGGTTAGGTAAATCGAGAGCTATCCAACGAGTGGTGAACGATTTTTGTACGATGATAACTGGCGAAGATAAAGTTCCGTAGCAACGAATCGGTTGTAAGCGAAAATCATCAGAAATATTTTCGTGACGCTTCTCCGTTACATGTCCCGCGTTACATTTTCGAGTTTATGTAGCAAAGTAAAGACATAAAATGTCAAAAAAACAAAAAACTACAGGATAAAAATAAAATAGTCTATTTCCACGTACAATAGCAAAAACTGTAGACCGGTTTCGGTTGTTACACCATCGTCAGTACACTATAGAATAAAGTGTCAGAGGATTCAGTGTTCCCGTGGTTTACGCTCTTTTTTCATAAAAAACGAAGGAAATGTACATAAGGTTGTGGACGAACAGCAAAACTTTAATTTTGTCTCTGGTCAAAACGGATTACCATTTTTCGGGTTTTCATGTCGATTTTGAGAAAGTTCCGAAACTGTGCAACCAAAGGAATGTTTCCCAAATGGTAAGATGTATGGGTGATAATTTCACCTCCATCAAGCTTGCTTCCTCACTACCGGAGGTAGGGAAGCCTTGGATTCGTGATTGAGTAAAAAAAAATGTATGTCTTCCAAAATGAAAATGTCCACTTCCATTTTGCGTTTCAGACACGAGGAACATTTTTGGCTCCGTGTCTGTCTGTCTGTCTGTGGTAATTCCTTGTAACGCCCATAACTACCCGAAATGATGGTCGAAATGGGCTGGAATTTGGAGGGTGGGTGCGAGTTGGGTCAAAGACGGTCCCATACCAAAACCATCGAAAAATTACTGTACCTAACTTCCGGCTGCGCATGCGCAAACGCGAAATACTTGAAAAGCTCATAACTACCCTAAATACAGTTGAAATGAATTCAAACTTAGGAGGTCGATCAGGAATGATTCTTTGATAGTTCCAAATGAATTACATTGGAATCGTACTGTAACTTTCGTCTAAATCCGCGAACATGAATTTATTGTTGACCATTTCCTTGTAACGCTTCTAACTACGCGAAAAACAGTCGTACAGAGCTTGAAATTTGAGGGTACACGCGGGTCGCATCGCAAATGGTCCCGTTTCAAAATCATGGAAATAGTTCCGCCTGCGCATGCGCAAACGTGAAATACTTGAAACGCCCGTAACTACTTTAAATATCGTTGAAATGAGCTCAAATTTGGTGGGTCGATCAAGAATAATAAATTATTTGATAGTTTAATATGAATTTCATTCTTCTGCACATGCGCGAACATGAATTGTCGCCCGTTTCCTTGTAACGTTTCTAACTATTTTTTTGGACACCATTCTTAGCCTAATTCGGTCTTCATTCGAAATCCGATCCTTTTTTCCATTGCAAGACGTTTCCTATTTTATTTCTTCTGTATGTTAATGATTTATTTCAATTGAATATTGCGGGAAAACTATATGGTTTCGCTGATGACACGGCATTAGTGTTTTGGGGTGAAAATTATTGTACTCTTGTAGATTCTGTGAATAATAACCTTATGTTGGTAGATGACTGGTTCAATTCAAATGTTATGGCTTTGAATGTAGAGAAAACCTCTGTACTACGATTCAGAGTAGGCAATAAAACTTTCCCCCATTATAATAACAACAGGTTTTGCTCTACAGGATACTGTAATAGTCATGAGGGGGAGTGTCCTTGTTATCCCATACCTTTTTCTGAAGAATGCAAATACCTTGGTGTGATAATTGATCATAATTTAAATTTTAAGTCTCACATTGATTATTTAATAACTCGGTTGCGGAAACTGTTTTATGTCTTTAAGGAAGCTAGAAATTTTTTAACCAAAGAACAAATGCGTATAATTTATTATGGTTTGGCGTACTCTATTATTAAGTATGGTATCATGTTATGGGGGGGAGCATTCAAATCTTATGTAAGTAAAGTGCAATGTATGCAAAATCAGTTAATTAAAATTATTCTTGGTAAATCTAAAAGGTATCCTACTGCGAAGCTCTATAAATATTTCGATGTTAAGACTATTAAACAAATTTTTTTATTTCAATCTTGCATTCATGTATATAGTACGGGCATCTGTGTTGAACATGTCTCAACTTGTTCAGGTACAAGAAATTATCATAAGTCAGGAATTATTCTGCCTAAAGCTCACACAGAGTTCTTTAGGAGAAATGCTTATGTTCGGGTATTGAAGTTTCTTTTTGATAATAATATTAATTTGTTAGCTGTTCATAGCTTAGTAGGTTTTAAGAGGATGGTAGAGCTGTACTTGCGGGCATAGTTGCTTTTTTCTTCTGACGGCTGTGGCTGAATTGGCGATTCCACCAGATAGCACAAGGTCTTAGGACCTTATTTTCTGGTGGGCGTCAGTTTTTATTCTTATTTACAAGTCGTTTAGGATAATTTTTGAATTAATCTGTTTGAATGACCGAAGTGTGTCTCTATGTTTATATATATACATACTTTTTTTATAATTTGTAATGTAATACCTATACTTTTTGTACTTTTTTTTTATGCCAATAAATAAAATAAAAATAAAATAATAATAACTACGCGAAAAATAGTAGTAGAGAGCTGAAATTTTGAGGGTACACTTGGGTTGGATCGCAGATGGCCCCGCATCAAAATGAACCTAACCAACTATTCTATACGTTCATGCGATTCAAGTGAGGACGCTATTCTGCCTACTCGAATTTGAAGACTTTTTTTCCATGGTCAATTCCGAAGGTTCATTATTGAAAATTATAAACCAAAATGGGCGTTCTTCCGCAAAACTTGATACCTCTTCGACTGCAACATCTCGGTAACGACCCCCCCCCCCCCCCCCCCCCTTCGATCAGGCTGATATGCAGGAGGTCGAGGGAGCTGCAAGGCGCGGCGGCCGATTTCCTGATACGGCTGTGCCCAGAGGGAGGCCTTCCTATTATTAACCAGATATCGTGAATGCAGACTTACCGGGCAAGAGTTGTAGGGCACGCGTGTTTTGACGAAGGGTTCCTTGAACCAAGGGAAACTATTTCTGTGTACATGTCGGAGGGGAGGGAGGGGGGGGGGTTGATACCAGTGGTTGTGACGGGAAGGAGGGGAAGGGATGAGGCCACTCTGCCAAGTGAACTCCTCGCCATATAATCCCCTTGAGCGTATAAACCACTCGTGGCCAGCGGCAGTACGCACTCCTCATGTCTGTCTCGGTGTATTTATGGAACTGGGCGGTGGAGGGAGCGAAGATTTTGTGTTGATGGGAGATTTAACGGCGGGTGATGGGGGGGGGGGGGGGGGGACACGTGTGCCCACACGTATTACGCCAGGGGTATTCCACTTACCATCTCCGGACGCTTGGACACCATTCTTAGCCTAATTCGGTCTTCATTCGAAATCCGATCCTTTTTTCCATTGCAAGAGGTTTTAATAATCGAGTCAACTTCAACTCACCGCGTATGGCAGGTTCACGTGATCAAATGGATAATAATATTCATAAATAATGCCGCTGATCCCCTCGACACATGTTACAGAAAGTGGTCTACAACGAAACTTGAACACCCCCCCGCCCCAAACCACCCACAATTCAACTCTAACAAGCCCCATTTCTTCTTGTATGGACATCAAGAGATGAGTATCCTGAGTTACATGAAGTCGTTCTTTCGCGGAATAGAAGATGTTTCGTATAAATATTTGATAGAACAACCAAATGAATAAATGGCTATGGCGAAAGCTAAGGCCAAATTAAAAAAAAAAAGATGTTTCGCAGTCATCCCCTAAAACAACAAAACAAATTATCCGGGAAAATTCTACAACAAACATTTTGGCACTCGGGCGCTTAGGGGGTCAAAAGAAATTCCGAAAAAATCCAAGATTTTGAAGATTGGTGAAATTACAGATTTTTTTTGCTCCACACCATTACTACCTTAACCTCAGAGAAACTGATGAAAGTAAACAGGGTCTCGGGTGCCTCGGGTGTACTATGTTCTACCCGGACTATTTAGACAATATAACATGGAAAAAGATGTACTCAATAAATCTTATTGTTTCAATAAAATGTATAATTGAATGTTATTCAATATTGAAATTATCCTGGCAAATGATATGGCGATTTTGGTTTATAATTTTCAATAAATGGACCTTTGTAATCGACCATGAAAACTAAAATTTTAACCCCTCAAAATTTCCTGGTTTAGTATTCAACGGAAGTAGAATACGAATATCGAATACAAATATTTCCGGCTGTCCGCCGTCCGCGGCTTTTTACTTAGTTCCCATGAACCAAAATTATTCACGAAATTTGGTATATGGGTCCCGTTTGGGGTCTAGTTGGCCTCAAAGCTCGGCGTTACTGTCACTCAACTCTAAGGAGTGACAAATAGGTGTTGAAATATTCAGAGTATCTAGGGTTGAAATATCCCAAAATCTAGGGAAATTTTATTTTGAGGTGTGGGATTTCTCGCATTTTTAAAGAGTTCGACTTCTTTTCTGAATTTTTGAGACCATCCGGAGCTTTCTACGATCTTGCCATAAAATTTCCTATACAATTTGCCATATGCAGGCATCAAGCTGAGTTGGGAGCGCACATCACTGGTCTCTCGGCCAGATGGGCGCTGTAGCGCAGTGGCCTAAGTGGCGGACTGTAACGCCGAAGTTCCCGAGATCGAAACCCTATCGGGACTGAATATTTTTGACTCCACATCAATAATTTCCCTTCAGAACTTCACTTGTGTTTCTTTTCGCCATTTTGGCTACTGTTTATCATTGGCAGGATAATTATTTTAGCAACATTTTTAACTCGTGATTTAGGCAGGTACCTAGTAACGAGTGAGGGGTTAGGTACTAAACTACGGAGGGTCAGTGATCTACATTGTGACAGAGTATGACAGCGGTGGTGGACCCTCGAGAGTCCCACGTCTAGACCAGCGAGATTATCACCGGTTAAGAAGGGTTATCGAATAGGCTTCCACCAAAACGACCGGAACAACAAACGACTCAAGAACAGCCACACCGTCACACTCCTCCCCACATGACATACTTCTGGGTAGCTGAAGTATGAGAGGGAAAAGGGGGAATGAAAAATAGTACGAAGTTCAGATTCAGGCAAGGACATCTGAACAACTTCAAGGTGACTAACCTACGTCGTAATGGTACTACCTCAGTAATATTTACTGGTGGAGAACAAAGCTCCTACATACGAGTACTGGCGGATAATGTTGTCAGAGGTTGTTGTCCAGTGAACTGTGTTCATCTGGGCAACCTATAGGTGATCAACCTCCACCGTTAGGATGGAACAACTATTGGGACTTGTCAGTTGGGACACCGCATCAATCGCCTTTAAATGAGCTCAGTATATTTTAGTTATACTGACACTCTAAAGGGGGGAAAGGGGATGGGGAAGCCAATAGATGTATGTATTATCAAAGGGACAGGTAGTTAGTAAAGGAATCCTTCTCGAAACCTTTGGCTTATCCTTCTGGTAAGTCCACAAAAAGTGGTTGGAGTAGGTACGATGAATTGCTCAGCACATACCACCAAACCACGCTCTGCTACCATTTGACAGTGTGTAAAGGCTAGTACGCACTGGGATTCATTGTTCGGACTCTTTGTCGCGGAGCTGCATCTCGGATTCATTTTATTGCATCCGGGACGCTCCGCGACAATGAGTCCTGCATCTCGTGTGTTGCGTTTTAGTATTTTTTGAATCCCATCCGAAATGGGATTCTTTACACAATGTCGCGCAACATCGAGTCAGTGCGTACGTGAATCTCGAACAGAGTGGGCCTCTCATCACTGTGTGGGAGTGATAGCACCACACATTCATTGTCCTCATACGTACAGAATTACATGCCAATGTAAACGTAGTTTTCAATCTCCTATATAATTTTTTTTTAATATGTAAATTGATTTTTTAATGCAATTACCTAAGATATTTCTTTTTTTAAATGTAACCAGCAATAAATAATAACCTAGAATATAATAAATATTTCCTTATTTTATTGCAAACTGAGCAATAAAATGACCATGTACCTACTCCATACAAGAAAAAAAATTACCTTAATATACGTTCTCAATGCAATGTTGATGGCTGTGCAGACTTCAGGAACAAACTCGGATATAATCTGCTTCGAAATGTTGAAAGTATACATGAGGCTTGTATACGAATCTCCACTTGCGAGGAACCGGAGAGTGACTGCAAGCCTGTTGATTGCAGAAACTGGCTCCCTAAAGTTGGTCTTCTTTTTCGAAATACTTGGTCCAACCATTTTCAGGAGACATTCGAAACCGACTGTACTCATACGAACAAAATTGCGAAAACCCATTCCATCCTCCAATCTCAGTGTGTCAAGAAGATCGTGCCCATGGTTATTCCGATCCTTGAATAAATCACGCATCCACCAACGCGGTGGCTTTTTTTTTAGTCGCTTTTGGTTTATTATTCTGTGAATAATACACCTATGTAATCGCTCAGCAACAAATTTTTATAACACCCCCTCAAAATTTTTTCTTTTCCGTTTCAAGGTACGTAGATTCCAAAAATGCAATGTCCGTCCGCCGTCCGCCGTATCACGTGTACAGGCTTCATTTTCGGTCTAAAAAAATCGTTCTTACGCACACATGCTCCATTTGGGCCCTAGTTTTGTCCCGGAACTTTTCAGCCCGATCGGAATATACCCAGGGGTGTTATGAGTGAAAATGTGTATAAAAATAGGTACTTTTTGCGTTTTAGCAACATGTTGGTAACATGAGGTTTTGAGGTATCTTTTTCCATGTTTTTGGGGACGAGAAGACCGAATATGAAGTCGACTTTGACCAAAGACACGGAAATTGAGGTTTTACCAAAGGTTCAGCTCCCAAAATGGTTTTTTTATGAGTCAAAAACCTGGAAAACTGTCTGAAATCACCATCAATGTGTATAATAACATTAGAAAATGTGTAAACATGTGAATCAAGACCATTAAATGGCACTACCAATGATCAAAGATGATCTGGAAAAAAAAGCGTACCTATTTCATGTTTTGGGGGCCAAAATTGGTGGAAATCATCAGAAATAGCTATTTCAATCATTCCACATGAAAGAAACAATAAATTCAACAGCCAACAAGAATCTCTAGAACTCCAATAGAATAATAAACCCATGTGACAAGGACTTTGCAGCGTTTTTTTTACTCCGTAGACCTATGTAAAGTGCTACTGCAATTCCCCAATTCCCGAAAGCGCGACCTCGTTCGACAAGGCTCAGGTTCATACTAGATGCGTACACGATTTGCAGAGCGACAATGTCGCGGGGCAAAGAATCTGCGACATAAATCCGAGCGTCTGCGACAAAGAGTGCGAACAATGAATCCCAGTGCGTACCAGCCTTAACAGTGGTGGTGGACCCTCGAGAGGTCGAGAGTCCCCCTCCTAGACCAGCGAGATTATCACCGGTTAAGAAGGGATATCGATTAGGCTTCCGTCCAGCGACCCCGTCTCCACCGGACGAAAAAACTACTCGAGAACAGCCACACTGTTACAACATAGAAGGGTTATCTATACACAGAGCTGTGATCTGCAACATAAGGTGTTCTGTACAAAATAATAAACCGTTTTGTAGGGATTTGCAGCGTTAATATAATCCCCCCTGGTTGAGATCGATGGTCGAACGCAGAACACGTGATTACGTTACGCTTAGTAAGTAAAGCAGTTTAATTCAAACCGAAGTGTTTTGTCACTTTGATTAAATCAATCACAAACGTTGAAAAGGATGTTCTAATGGTTTCCACTCACTTGGTGAGGCTAGAAACGGATCGCGAAAGTGAACAAGTTGAGTGGGGTGTTTGAGTGGAACGATAACAGCTGAGCTGGAGGTGACATTCAGGTAATGTTGACTACCTGGATACCGCCGCAGTCCCCTCGTTACTTTTAGTGGGATGACTTTGAAAGGGAGGGCATTCCGCATCGTCACGCTTTGACTGGGAGGCTGTGAGAGCGGGGATGAGTGAGGTGCACAATCCCCTTGCATTATGCATCAGTGGAGCTTTTGGGAGTCTTCCCGAAATATTGAGTACCTAGTGATATGTTAAATATAGCATTTTCCAGTCAAATGAAACCAAATGAAAATGAAATCAAATGAAACCTTGCACCCATCAAATGAAATCTTGTGCCAATCAAATGAAACCTAGCACCAATCCAATGAAACCTTGCACCCATCAAATGAAACCTTGTACCTATCAAATGAAACCTTGCACCCACCAAATGAAACCTTGCACGTATCAAATGAAAACTTACACCCATCAAATAAAACCTTGCACCCATCAAATGAAACCGTGCACCCATCAATTGAAACCTCGCACCCATCAAATGAAACCGTGCACCCATCAAATGAAACCCTGTACCTATCAAATGAAAACTTGCACCCATCAAATAAAACCTTGCACCCATCAAATGAAACCGTGCACCCATCAATTGAAACCTCGCACCCATCAAATGAAACCTTGCACCCATCAAATGAAACCTTGTACCTATCAAATGAAACCGTGCACCCATCAAATGAAACCTTGCACGTATCAAATGAAAACTTACACCCATCAAATAAAACCTTGCACCCATCAAATGAAACCGTGCACCCATCAATTGAAACCTCGCACCCATCAAATAAAACCTTGCACCCATCAATTGAAACCTCGCACCCATCAAATGAAACCTTGCACCCATCAAATGAAACCTTGTACCTATCAAATGAAACCGTGCACCCATCAAATGAAACCTTGCACGTATCAAATGAAAACTTACACCCATCAAATAAAACCTTGCACCCATCAAATGAAACCGTGCACCCATCAATTGAAACCTCGCACCCATCAAATGAAACCTTGCACCCATCAAATGAAACCTTGTACCTATCAAATGAAACCTTGCACCCACCAAATGAAACCTTGCACGTATCAAATGAAAACTTACACCCATCAAATAAAACCTTGCACCCATCAAATGAAACCGTGCACCCATCAATTGAAACCTCGCACCCATCAAATGAAACCGTGCACCCATCAAATGAAACCCTGTACCTATCAAATGAAAACTTGCACCCATCAAATAAAACCTTGTGCCAATCAAATGCTTGCACCCATCAAATGAAACCTTGCACCCATCAAATGAAACCTTGCACCAGTCATATGAACCCTTGTACCCGTCAAATGAAACCTTGTACCAATCAAATTAATCCTTGTACCAATCAAATGAAACCTTGCACCCATCAAATGAAACCTTGTGCCAATCAAATGAAACCTTGTACCAATCAAATGAAACCTTGTAGGTACCAATCAAATGAAACCCTGTACCAATCAAATTAAACCTTGCACCCATCAAACGAAACCTTTTACCAATCAAATGATACCTTTTTTAAACCAATCAAACGAAACATTGTACCAATCAAATGATACCTTCTTTAAACCAATCTAATGAAACGTTTTATTTTGATCCTTGACGTACATGTGCTAAGTAGTGAAAAAGCTGAACAAGTTTAGTGCATCGTCATCACGGAGCAGAACTCTGTCACCGTTATTAGCGCCCATCTTGAAAAACGCTGCGAATTATTACACAACGGTTTATTATTGATGCCCCTGCTGCGTAGATCAATGTTTTCTGTGGTCAGTACCTACCCTCATCCTCGAACTAGCCATAAATCGAGTACTGGAGCCGGCCCGGGAATTAGAGTTCCATAAGAATGCGCGGGATTAAAAATTCGATCACTAATCATTTGTTGTTTTTCATGTTTGCTCAATTCGCAAAAGCACTTATCAATAAAATCCAAAAGAGCCACTCTTCAAATGAAATAATATCAAAGAACAACCAACTCGACTTCATAAAGCCATCCGTGATTATAATCAGGCGCTCCCTAGCGATGATATCTGGGCCGGATTTATACAGTTTGATTGACGATCATGTTGACGGAGCATTCCGGTGCAAACGAACGGCTGGACGTACAATACTCCGAGTGGTCTCAAAAAACGCTTTAGTTCGAGATCAACTTAAGAACGATGAAAAAACCCATCATAGCCTACTGAAAGTTTTCGAGCTACGGCGTTATGAAAATTTCAACCGCTATTTTTCACCCCTTAGAGATGACTGACAGTAACGCCGAGCTTGGCGGACCAACTAGACCCCAAACGGGACCTACAAACCAAATTTCATCAATTTTGATTCATGATAACTAAGAAAAGTGCGAATTACGGCGCACGGTAGACGGACAGAATTTTTTTTATTCCTTTTTCGGATTCTACGTACCTGGAAACGGAAACCATCAAATTGGTGGTGGGGGGGGGGGGGGGTTACAATTTATTTATTTTTGTTCATGCTCGATTCCAAAGGTCATTATTGAAAATAATAAACCAAAATTATGTACAAAAAGCTTGAAATCTAAAAATTTGTCAAAAAAAGTAAGGGGCAAGAAATAGAACAGTTGAAACACTGTCGTGGGGTTGGCACTTCTCACAGGAAAAGGTAATGTGAAGGAATGCGTACAATTGCATTGAGAAGGAATGCGGGTGACACTGCACAGAGAAGGAACACAAGAATGTTCTTAGAATGCAAACGATGGAGATCGCGACAGCAGGGACTTCGAGTACGTACAGGGGAAGGTGGGGTAAGATGACGAGTGTGGCAAGACGACGAATTCAGTATTTTTCCAAGTCGCTCTCACACAGCAGCACCTGCAATGCAGCACCAGAGTCCCCTGCTGGCTGCTCTTGACACTCGCTGCAAGAAACCCGCTTCCGCACACTCTCTGAGGAGAAAGGAGCCCGAATGTGTTTTCAGTGAAAGTCCACGTAATTTTCGGTCCTCAAATCCTATAAGGGTTCACCATTCTACGGTGAGTTTTTCAACTTCCTCACTCAAATATTCTGAAAGTACAACTCAAAAATCTACCGTTTCATACAAAATCCATTTTGTTTACGATGGTATTTGATAATTTCTAACAGGGTTTCATAATAATGGTGGCATTGGGCAAGTTGATGAGAGATTACTGGGGTAAGATGACGAAAATGACTTTTCATTTCGCCATCTTGCCCCGCATGCTATTTAAACATTCAGTTCCGTTTTATTCATCCTTTTTTTCGCATCATTAAGTATGAGTAACTGCCTACCTCGATCGATAACTTGAACATATTAAACTATTCAATATAGTCTGGTATGTTTAACTTAATATGGCTGATGAGCATTAAACTATTAATAAATTTATGTAACTTGTTGTTTGGTTTATCATATACATGTTTGCAGTGAGGAGTTTAGGAGGTGAATAAAGGTGGATCTCTTGTTTGGATGAAGTTTGAACATGGAGTTTTTGTGTTCTGATTTTTGTTCGCCATCTTACCCCAATCCAATCGTCATCTTGGGCAAGATGACGAAAATGACTTTTTTGGAGAAAAAAAAATCTGTTTTCACCCCTTTAATGTGGAATTAGGGGACTGAAAAAATTAGAATACTCTAGGAAGGATTGGAAGACGTTCTCATACAAATTTCAGCTCTTTAATCCATTTATTGAGGCCAGGAAAAATCGCAGAATCTTAGCTTCGTCATCTTACCCCACCTTCCCCTGCGTGTTCCTGTAACCAACGATTATGACTACGGTGAGTTTCATTTGGTTGGTGCGAGGTTTCATTTGACTGGAAAATACCATATTAAACACAAATTGTACTGAAGAGCACAGAATCCCACAAAATGTCGAGATTATAATCTATTAATCTAGTACAGCCTACTAGTCAACTTAACTCAAATTAATCTAGTCAACCTACTAATATAGTATTTGCACATTGTAGCTCGTAGATTGTGCGTAAGAGGGTGGTGCTAATTAAATTGGCCGATTAAATATTTGCCCAAACCAAATTTTGAATGTTCGGATTTGAGAAGTGGCCCCTTTTCGAATACCTGTATCTACTCTAATAGCGAAATGTGGAACCCAAGAAGATAACTCGGCGAGAGGCGATTATGTTCATCATCTTGAAAGGGTCCAGAGATGGTTTATAGCCACTTTAACCACCTGTCGTGAGAAGCGGTAACCTGAACCAATCAGATTTTAAGGAATGGAATTTGAAATCAAATTCACCCCGCGTGACAAATCAAATTCGCATCACCAAATTGATATTACCGATTTTCAACAGACCAACAATGAAAATGTCGGTAATAATGTGCAACCCGGATTCCTTTGTTCGGGCTGATTAGTTTTCGTTTATTGGGTGAAAGAAAAGTGGGGGGTGACAAGAGCAAAGAACATTCGGGGTCCTAGCATTAAAACCCTCATCAACTTGTTTACTCCTTAAAAATACCTTTTAGACGAGTTAATGATGGGTTTATGAAGGCTAATTATATTATCTGTCTGACAATATTAATACGTTCATTAGGAGGCAATTGCGTTTTAATGAACCTCTTGCAAGTTCATGGGGTTAATTGGAAACGGTTACATGAATGTGGCGGATTGGAATCTAAAGGCATCTTGGAAAAGCACAATGTCAGACATCAAGGCGCCCGTGCATTACAAATGATGGTGTAAATGAAGAACGTAAGACTGATCGTCGAGGAAAAGCGTTATTTTTACATGATCCCTTTCTTCTTTTCGGCGCTAAACACGGAGGTGCGTTTTCTCGTATATTCCTAGGAAAAGTGAGGTGAAAGTGTTTAAATTACACGTCACTGTTTTTAGCAGGTAATTGTGTTGAGACGTTTTGTGTGCCAGGCAACCGCAATACCGTTTGCGCCAAATGACAGAGATCAACATCAAAAGAAATCTCGTAATCGATTTCTCAATATTTTGCTTCCTCACTACCGACGGTAGGGAAGCCTTGGATTCGTGAATGAGTAAAAAAAAAAGTATGTCCTCCAAAATGAAAATTTCCACAGCCATTTTACGTTTCAGACATCGAGGAACGTTTTTGGTACCGCGTCTGTCTATTCGTCTGTGGTA
This sequence comes from Leptopterna dolabrata, assembly GCA_954871275.1. Classification (NCBI taxonomy): domain Eukaryota; kingdom Metazoa; phylum Arthropoda; class Insecta; order Hemiptera; family Miridae; genus Leptopterna; species Leptopterna dolabrata. The sequence goes on along the minus strand of OX940975.1, from coordinate 8,805,282 downwards.
ATTCCTTCTAATGCCCATAACTACCCGAAATAATGGTCGAAATGGGCTGAAATTTTGAGGGTAGTTGTGGGTTGGGTCACAGATGGTCTCACACAAAAATCATTGAAAAAGTACAGTAACTTTCGTCTGCGGATGCGCAAACTTGAAATAATTGAAACGTTCATATAGCAACCCTAAACCGTTGAAATGAGTTCAGACTTGGAGTGTCGATCAGGAATAATACTTTGACAGTTCCAAATAAATTTCATTTGAATCGTAATGTAGCTGTCGTCTGCGCATGCGCTCATATGAAATGTTGGCCATATCCTTGTAACGCTTCCAACTACGCGAAAAATAGTCGTAGAGAGCTGAAATTTTGAGGGTACAACGCGGGTTTGATCGCAGATGGTCCCGTTTCAAAATCATGGAAATCGTTCCGTCTGCGCATGCGCAAACGTGAAATACTTGAAACGCCCGTAACTACCATAAATATCGTTTAAATGAGTTCAGATTTGAAGAGTCGATCAGGAATAACTCTTTGGTAATTGCGTATGACTTTCATTCGTCTGCACGTGCGCGAACATGAAATGTTTACCGTTTCCTTGTAACGCTTCTAACTACGCGAAAAATAGTCGTAGAGAGCTGAAATTTTGAGGGTACACGCGGGTTGGGTCGCAGATGGTCCCGTATCAAAACTAACCTACCCAACTACTCTGTAAGTTCATGTGATTCAAGTGAGGAAGCTAAACTGCCTAATGACGTAATGCAAAAATATACTAGGTAATTATTTAACAACATGTAGCAAGCACACATGGTTGCCTGCATTTATTATTGCGTGCATATGATTTTATGTTTTTATTATATTTTACGTTAAATGTATCTAACTTATTGAACAAAATTCCGGTATTACTTGATTAAGAGACGGTCAGAACAATAGGTACCTGTTTTACATCGAGATGCGAGGAGATGAGAGAACAATTTACAACAAATTTAATACAACACATCTCGAAGGTAGTTAAAAACTGGAAGCAGAAGATCCTATCGTGTGCCCTGACCAAATGAGCAATTTTGATGTAAAGTAGGCACCGACTTGTACTAGCCTTCAACATACCTACTACCACATTTTAGAACCATAGTGTCGGGGAAATTACGATAGAATTCATTCTAAATTCATCTACGGTTTTGGAACAAATCGAAGAAATAGACCGATGAATTTCTGAATTCAGAGACAAAATAGCCATGCAGTTTATTCTGCATATTATGGAGGTGAGATATATCAAACTAATGATAGGTAGGGGATTTTACATGATATTGTGATAAGGTATTGGATCTGTTGAAAAATTCACATTTTTCGTATTAACCTGAAAAGCCCGGATTCATCAAGATTTTTAGGCTCTTTTCCGGGCACACCTCCACCAACCAGTTTACCTCCAATCATAAATATCAAATCTCTTCCGTAGATTAAAACTAATCCCAGCAAAAATCTTCTCTACATAAACATTACTTTTTTCATTTCTGGAAATTTCTTTATATTCCAATTTTGGGTTGTGCAACACTGCGCCACAATTGCTTTCGATAAAACCAAGAAGAATGATTCTTGAAAAGAAAACGTCTACTAAAGTGCGAGACATGGATTTCTCGTATCCACAATATGGTAGTAACGATAGTACAGGGTGACTCCTGGTAAATCTGACAAAAATAATTGAAGAGTGAAACTTCACATCAAACGAACAACAGGGTTCCGAACATGGGAAATTAATGGAGAAATCGATTTTTCAAAAATTTTCCGTGAGAAAACCGTTATTTCTCACAAAAACTTGCGACTTTCTCCTCTGTTTACTCAGATTGTTTTATTGTTGACCTCATTTTTGAAAACTATGTTGAATTTCACGTTAGTTCGACCATCAGCATTTCCCAGAGCTCACAAAAAATTGTGTTTTAAGGGGCTCAAACTTAGCAAAACACGAACACAAAATTGTACGAAAATTTGGAAAACTCAGGTGGTGTACTGCCTCTAGCACATTGCAAATCTCCTCACAACTTCTCCCAAATTTCAGCTTTCCAACGGTTTTCTCAATTTTATTCCGATAGTGATATTCACGGGAGAAAACGGAATGATTCTCAAAAACGTGGAATTCCCGCCAAAATGAAAGGGGTTTTACATTGTAATAACATGATTCTCTCAAAACTGAGGATTTAGATGTTGACTTCCACATAATGTTCTCCGTTGAATCGAATGGAGACCTCCCAAGCCTCCAAACATGTTGACAAAATTGAGATATGAAAATTCCGCGTCTTGGTTTATTAGTTTCCATAAAGAACCTTTGGAATCGAGCATGAAAAAATATTATAACCCCGCCCATCAAAATTTGATGGTTCCCGTTTCAAGATATGTAGAATGTGTTCACAAAAATTATTGTTGAGCGAATACATAGGTGTATTATTCACAGAATAATAAACCAAAACTTTCAATAGAATTGGTTTGTTTTACATTTTTAAATTGATCTCGAAGTAAAGAATTGTTTTAGAACACCCGGTGGGTCCAGCCGCTCGCCTGCACCGAAAATCTTCGTCAGCGTGACCGTGAATGAAATGGTCTAAATCCGGCCCAGGTATCACTGCTGTTATAATCACGCATGACTTAATGAAACGGAGTTAGTTGTTCCGTGATATTACTTCATTTTATGAATGGATTTTGTTGATAGGTACTTTTGAGACTTGAACAAGCTTTATGCTATGAATAACAACAAATAATAATCAATTACTGAATTATTGAATCCCGCGCATTTTTATGAAACTGTAATTCCCGGGCCGGGCTCCAGTACTCGATTTAGGGCTTTCCTGAGGGGAGATGCGTAATAATTTACAGCGTTTTTTGGTATTAATCATGTGCGGATAAAAATAACAATCACATCGTTTAAAAATGAAAACATGAAATAATTTTTAGGCTCGGTCCCTCAAAATTGGCCGAAGCCTTATGTTTTCGATTTTTTACTTTTTTGTGGTACTTTTTTTGATGGATTTTTTTTTGTTTCTCTCTATTTTCCCATAAACCACATAGATCCCCATTTGTGACGTCCCTGAACACGAATCCCCCGGGAGGAACTCACAATTTTAATTCCTGTAGGTAGTCGATTATGCGTGTTTCTGGTAAAAACAATTTACTTGCTCTCTCAAACAAAACCGTTTTCAGAAACTTGTTGCACTCAAGAGACAAAAAAAAAAAAATTAAAAACCAAAAAAACACCCCAAACAACGTAGTTATTACGTATTTAGGCCGTTACAAATTAATTTAATTTGTAATTTTCAATTGCGATTATTGAAATTGAATTACATTTTGCTTAAATTGCGATTTACAATTTATTGCACTGTAATCCAACTACGTTTGGTAATTGTACCTGACAGTGTAATTTAATATTGTAATGAGGCGTACCGATGACTTCTGTTTATATTTTTAATTGAAATTTGGTTCCATTCTAAGAATTTTGATACCAACTGCACTCTCCTGCGATGAATAGTTCTTTTTCTATGATTTTTCAAAGATTCCAGCACCACCATCCTTACTATTGGCAAGGGGGTCCCGCCCGGGCCGGAGAGGTGCAATGACGTCACTCATTAGCGAAATTTTGAAAGCTCATAGAAAAAGAACTATTCGTCGTAGGAGGGTGCGGTTGGTCTCGAAATGCTTAGAATGGAACCTATTTTCATTTGAAAATGGGGAAATAAGCAGTACAGAAGTCATGGGTGCTCCTCATTGAGCCCAGCTCTGCCCCCGACCTTGGCAGACTCGGAAGAAAAAATCAACACACACCCAAGAAATTTGAATAAGTGAATCGAATCCATAAGGCTTTCCTAAAGGGCCTGAAGGGCCGAGGCGGAAAAACTGTAGCCGAAACCAAGTTGAAAAGGGAAGGGCTCGTCGTACAAAAAGCATTGAGGGGGATCTTGAGCCAAACTCGCGTGTCACTGAACCGTTTACGAGGGTAAAGATGATGACTGCGAAGGCGAAGGGAGGGGGGTTGACAAAAAGGTTTTAATAGAGTGAAACTCTCCATTAGGAAGGGATGGCAACAAAAACCACTCGCCCACGGGGAGGCACTTCATTATTGCAGCCCCTTCCTACCACCATCCGATTGTACGAGCTGGCCACCCTGATTCGTATTATGCTAACGATTATCGATAATAAAAGCAGACTAACCCGTGTCCAGTGTATCACTAAGATGGAATCAATCGTGTAAGAGCCCCAACGCACTTGCGATTTTCTGTAGAGCGACTAAATAGTCGCTCTACAGAAAAAAGTACAACACACTGAATCCTACGAGGACGTACGCACCTGCTTCCAAAAAAGTCGCCGCTTCTAAAAAGATGCAACATGTTCTATTTTGAAAGCGACACGACTGTCGCTCTCAGAAATGTGAACCACAGAAATGAATGCCCTTGCACGCACTTTGCGTCTGCTACTGATCAGTCGCGCTCGAGGTGTCCGGTTGTTTCCAGTTCTTTCAACAAGATGACGGAAGTTGATGAAGTTTCTTCTCCTATTTTGGACACTGACATTGACAAATTGATTACAAGTACTGGAACCCGGCCAACTTTATTTAATAAGAAATTGAAAGAATACAGCGACAGGAATTTGAAGGAAAAGCTGTGGGATGAAGTGTATGCAAGCGTTATCAACAACTGGTACACACTCGCCGGAAAAGATAAAATACTGTAAGAGATGTATGGGGTAGTTCGATTCAAGATAAATTATAAGTTTATTTATTATTGAGAAATTTAGTGAATCATTACATAATTAGGTATAATCCACGTGGAATCACGAATTATGAAATATTACAAGTTCAAAGTAAGTACATTACATGACTCGTATGAAGAAGTGGGTACCTTCTTGGAACTGAATTTAGTTACAAATTTTCTTTTATATTTGTAATATTTGCACGGTCAAATCATGGTGAATTTTATAAAATTGTCCCTTGTTAGCACTTTGGGTGATAAGAGGATGTACCAACATCATTTATCACGTTTTTTTCTTCTTTTTTTTAACTTATAAGAATTGCCACGATGCATGCTGTCTCGATTAGATCCGTCAGTTACTACTGAACAGTCGCGATACTTCAGTCGCAAGTGCGTAAAGTCAGTTTTCGTGACGCTACTTTTTAGTAGCACTACTTTTTTGTCGCCGCGACAGAAAATCGCAAGTGCGTTGGCGCTCTAAGTCTCAATAGTGGGAGTTGACCGAACTTTCCCATGTTATGGAGAATAACTTTTGGTTTATTATTTTCAGTAATAAAGCTTTGGAATCGACCATGAAAAAAATTTAACCCCCTCAAAATTAAATTTGATGGTTTACGTTTCAAGGGACGTAGAATACGAATGTCTAATTAAAAAAATTACGTCCGTCCGCGGCTTATTCCTAAGTTCCCATGAACCAAAATTCACGAAATTTGGTATATGGGTCCCGTTTGGATCTAGTTGGTCCTCGAAGCTCGGCGTTACTGTCAATCAACTCTAAGGGGTGAAAAATAAGGATTGAAATGTCCAGAATATCTCTATCGCGGAAAATTTTATTTTGAGGTGCGGGTTTTTTCGCAATTTTAAATAGTTGGTTTTTTTCTGAATTGTTCAGACCATTCGGAGCATTCTACGATGTTGCCGTAAAATTTGCTATACAATTTGCCGTAAAATTTGCTATACAATTTGCCGTAAAGAGCAGGGTGTATGCGCAGACATAAATAATTGTGTTGAGAGCGCAAATCACAGGCCTCTTGGCTGGCTGGGCGATACAGCACTATGGTCAAACTATCGGATTGAAACGCCGAAGTTCACGAGACATCATTGCCGCTTTTCTACGTACACATTGTTTTATATAATCCACGGCGTTCAGGTGAGCTGTGGCATCGATACTACTGCCGGATATGTCACGGTATCTGTTCTGCTGTGTTGTAGCATGGAGGGTAGACGTAGCGGCAATGATGTCACTGGAGACTCCACGTTATCTTGGAAACTAAACTAATATAATGCTATTCCCGCGAACCGATTCGATTTTTCTCATCAACAAACAACACGAAAGACAAACTGGGGAAAAAATAAGCTATTCGAGAAACATGGGTATTCCCCACTGTACTACAGTTGTCGAATTTACAATGAAAAAGAATTTCGTTCATGCAGCATGGCTTAAGGAGCGAATTTTCAAATTTTCCATCAAACGAATTATGACGGAAATTTAGGAATGTGTCGAGGGTCCTACTTAGGTTTAGCGACTATCAGACTTTTAAAATGACCGGGTGGGGGGTTCGTGGGGCTGAAACGGCGCTTTACAGGATATGAGGCAAAATTACAGGACGGTGGTAAAATACATACAGTAAAACCCGCTCAAGACGTTCCCGCTTAAGACGTATTCCCGCATAATACGTACAAAACTGCCGGCCCCCTGGTTTTCAGTATATAAACTAACGTTAATTTTCCCAGCTAAGACGTAGTCGGTTAAGATGTATTCCCGCTTAAACCGTACTATTTTGACGGTCCCGAGCCCTGTTTTCGAACAGTTAATAAGTAGGGAAAGTATAGGTACATCGCTCACTCTCGAGTTGGGGAAATCGTCAATGATAACGTGACGGTAGAAGCAACTGCTGAAGACGAATATGACCCTCAACCTGAACTCCTAATTTCAGTCGTGGTGTGGACGGCACCAACTGTTTCCAAAGTCAGGCAGTTGGTATCTTCTGTTGAAAATGCAGATTTGGCCTTAAGTGCTTTGTGTAGAGTACAATATTTTTTGAGTACGAAAGCTTATAATGGTAAGCAAACAAAAACCACCAACTTTTTCCGCTGAAAATCCGTTCATTCTGCTGAATGCATGCCCTTTTTTTTAAATAAACAAATGTTTTATCGATGCACAGGTTATTTTTCACATTCCCCGTGTAAGACGTATTCCCGCTTAAGACGTATTTTTGTCTGAGTCAGGGGCGTTGCGTCCATAAGGCCACTTGGGCCACTGCCCCGGCATCCAGAAACACAAAAAACTCCAAAAAAATGCCAACCATTTGTTCAGCTGGCATTCGAATTTCCCTCCATATACTGTACCCTAGCATTTTTCACGAAGTTCAACAGCGACTCGACAGAGTTCTCTCTCTCTGTCTCAACCTATGTCTGGCATGGCTGCGGCCAAAACAAGTAACTGTGAAGAAGAAGAAGAAGAAGAAGACAGAGTTCTCTGGCTATGGATATTCGAGCATTTTATCGGAATATAGCTACAGTAATCGATGTCTTGCAATCGAAATCGAAACCTAAGTTTTCGAAACTAATAGGTCCCGGGACCGGGTGTTACTGTGGCAACGGAGAAAAGTGGCCCGTCGGCGCAAGCTCAGTAGAGTAAAAATTTGGTTAGTCACGCCCCTTTTGGGCCCGTGGCCAACATTTCCATCCAAAAATCGTTTGTGTTCAAAATCGATTGGATTGTTTCAATTCATGTTGTTATCTCGATACGAGATGCTTGTCCTTCTATCTGTCCTCCCCTAAAAATTCTTATCACTTTCGCCGTTCTGTTCCTATGGTGAGTTTTCAATTTTCTGCTTACGTTTCGAATTTTGTATGTTCCCATTCGAGTTCCCGGGACAGATTTGGATTTGCGATAATTAAGTGCTTTGTGTCCTGTCTGTGGTCTTGTGGATTGATCGACGTCAACATACACAGATAAGTACCTAGTCTGACCTACTAGTCTGATTCTCCATCCATGCAGGTTGCGAGCACAGAAATGCAGCTGTTCTTGATTTTACAGGCCTAGTCGTCGTCAGTTAGAAGAAAAGGTTGCTTTTCACGAGCCAAATCCGTAGCATTTACGAACTAAATCACTCGCGAAGAAATCGTGGAAACCCATTTCAAAGAAAAACGGAGTTATTGAAAAAATTATCTATTTCCACTAATACACGAAAACGCAAAAAACACTGTTATAGGTACCGGTTTCGGTGATCAAACCATCGTCAGTAACAAACAATAACTCTCTTAGTTTTTGTGTGGTACTGACGATGGTTTTATCACCAAAACCGGTGTAACAGTGTTTTTGCGTTTTTCGTGTATTAGTGGAAATAGACTATTTTTTCAACAACTCCGTTTTTCTCCGTAGCATTTCCTCATTCTACTCCTTTGATCGATTCTCTGATAGATAGCTCCTGATTATAAATCAAAACTCCATTGTTCCTCGTTATTTCGTATGATTCCACAAGATCAGTTCGCAAAATACACCATTTCTCAAACAAGAGAGAGAAAAAATTGGCAGAAACATGCAGGTTGCGAACACAGGAATGCAGCTGTTCTTGATTTTACAGGCCTAGTCGTCGTCAGTCAGAAGAAAAGGTTGTTTTTCACAAGCCAAATCCGTAGCATTTCATCATTCTACTCCTTTTATCGATTGTCTGATCAATAGCTCCTGATTCAAAATCAAAAACTCCATTGTTCCTCGTTATTTCGTATGATTCCACAAGATCAGTTCGCAAAATACACCATTTCTCAAACAAGAGAGAGGAAAAATTGGCAGAAACATGCAGGTTGCGATTACAGGAATGCAGCTGTTCTTGATTTTACAGGCCTAGTCGTCGTCAGTCAGAAGAAAAGGTTGTTTTTCACAAGCCAAATCCGTAGCATTTCATCATTCTACTCCTTTTATCGATTGTCTGATCGATAGCTCCTGATTCAAAATCAAAACCTCGTTGTTCCTTGTTATTTCGTATGATTCCACAAGATCGGTTCGCAAAATACACCATTTCTCAAACAATAGAGCAAAAAAATGGCAGAAACATTCAGGTTGCGAACGCAGAAATGCAGCTGTTCTTGACTTTGCAGGCCTTCTCGTCGTCAGTCAGAAGAAATGGTTATTTTTCACGAGCCAAATCCGTAGCATTTCCTCATTCTACTCCTTTGATCGATTGTCTGATCGATAGCTCCTGATTCAAAATCAAAACCCCCTTGTTCCCTGTTATTTCGTATAATTCCATAAGATCGGTTCGCAAAATACACCATTTCTCAAACAGTAGAGCAAAAAAATGGCAGAAACATGCAGGTTGCGAACACAGGAATGCAGCTGTTCTTGATTTTACAGGCCTAGTCGTCGTCAGTCAGAAGAAAAGGTTGTTTTTCACGAGCCAAATCCGTAGCATTTCCTCATTCTACTCCTTTTATCGATTGTCTGATCGATAGCTCCTGATTCAAAATCAAAACCCCGTTGTTCCCTGTTATTTCGTAATATTCTGGTTGCAAAACCCAGTACCTACTTCTTAGCTGCAGTAAAGATACTGAATTTGTGTAAGCTGATTGCTCGATATTACAATGAACTCGCAAAGTGGACTGTATTTTAATGAAGAAGAACTGTACTACAACAAAAAAATAACCACTGACTAGATGTGACTCTGTGATGGCTAGGGAAACAAATGGACTTAACAACCATAAACAACGTTTCACCAAATATACTGAACAGTGAGTGAGGTAACTTGTGACATTAAAGAAAATATTGTGACTAGAATAAACTCCTAACTAGTGGCCACTTATAACAAATAGATACCTAATATAATAGCTGATATAGAATTTATCACAGGAACGAAGTTGGTAGGAACAAACTCGACGTGGACAGGTAATGTCTTAATTCCCAGAAGAAGAAAGTAGGTATAGATGATGTGAAGAGTGAAGATGATGGGCCCAACTCCAGGTAGGTAGAAAGAGAAGATAGTTATATGGTATGTATGGTGATGTACAGCCTGACTAGAAATTGAGATGCATGCGAAGAAAGATGACTAGATAGAATTGGTAGGATCTCACCGCAGTTCCTGGAACCTGTACTGGTTTTCCAGCAACAGGTGTGCAGTTGTTGGATATGTTTCACCAACACTGAAAGGTGTCCATCCAGTGACTCTCCTTGATTTTTCGGAGAAGTTGATGCAGCGCTGAACGATTCGGTACCAACTTTTAATACAACAACTTGTTCTAGACACGGATGACTAGCGATTTTAAATATAAGGAACAATGCGTGGGAATTTCATAGATGGCTGACAAAAGGCTGACGTCACACACAGATGATTGCCTGGCAATGATGTCTGACGAGTTGAGGCAGATGAATTGTCACTAGTATCCACATTACACTCACTCACAAGCAGTTTTGGGGTTTAAATAAATATAGAAAGTCCTACAGTACTACGTAAACAACGATGAATTAAACAGTAGATACAAACAACGAAAACAAATAATTAAAAGTTGACGATCATCAGGATATAATTACTTTTCTACCGAAATGTTGTGCCGTTCAATTGGCACAACTGGAAAATGACGATATAGGAGGCTTCAGAATAACATGGCCGGTTTGTTGATATTCCGTTTTTGTGGAAGAAAGGATTGAGATGAAGTGAATATTTAAGATGTGTTTTAACTATAGAAAGAATGACGGAAATAGGTACAGGTGTGATGGTGAAGGTGTTAAGTAGAAGAAGGATTGCTGAAGATTCTATGGATTGATGCCAGGTACTATATATGATGATTCTGGATTGCACAAGTTGCTGATTTAGGTTGTAGTTTTCCAAACATACTCCCCCCAATCAGCAACACAGGGCAAGAGTATGTACAGCTTCTCACAATGCGGACAGGTGCAAAGGTATCAGCTTCACAACTGGTCGTTTATAAATCCCTTGGGCCGTCTTGAGTGTAACCACTCTCACGATGTTATCTGCGCCAGGGTGCACATCGACAATCCGGGCCATTGGCCAGCGGGTGGCTGAAACATTGACATCACGGATAATAACCAAGTCCCCAATGCTCAGATTTGGAATTCTCTTGGTCCACTTGCCTCGATCCTGCAGGCTTCTCATGTACTCCTCAGTCCATCTGTGCCAAAAGAACTGGACCCTCTCACGAATCAGTTCCCAACGCCGCAGACGATTACTAGGAACCTCGGTAAAATCCCATTCGGGTACTGCATTGAGAGGATGACCAAGGATGAAGTGGCCAGGGGTAAGGGTTTCCAGGTCATCAGGTGAGTTGGATATGGGCTGCAGAGGTCGGGAGTTCAAGATGCATTCCACTTTGGCGAAAATTGTGCTCAATTCCCAGCAGGTGAATGGTTGGTTACCCACTGTCTTGAAGAGGAGTGACTTTGCTGCCCTGACCGCTGCTTCCCAGCTTCCACCAAAGTGCGGAGAGAGTGGGGGGTTGAATTTCCACTGGATTGCTAAATGGGATGTGCTGTCGGTGATGGCAGCGGTAGTTTGCTCATTATGGAACCATGTGAAGACCTCCTTCAGGTAAGAAGACGCCCCAACAAAATTGGTGCCATTATCCGAATACATTGCGGATGGGAGACCTCTCCTGGAAACAAACCGGTCAAAGGTATCCAGGAACTCCTCGACTGACAGGCCCAGAGCAAGCTCAAGGTGGACAGCTCGGCTGGTCATACATATATAAACACACATATATGCCTTGCGGACACCCGAATTCCTGCGGAGAGACTCACGACACAGGAAGGGACCGGCAAAATCCACACCCGTATGCAGGAATGGACGTACTGCCTTGAAGCGAGAAGCAGGGAGGTTTCCCATCAGAGGAGACATGACACTCTTGGAATACCTTATGCAAAGTACACATTTATGCTTGACAAGCTTGATCAAATTTCTTGCAGCAGGAATCCAGTAGTCATGCCTGATGCTGGCAAGTAAAGCAGTGGGACCTACATGATGGTTCTGGCTATGATAGAAATCCACCACCAGGGTGGTGAAATGTGAGCGTGAAGGCAGGAGGACTGGTTGGCGTTGTGATTCGGGCAATGGAGCATTATACAGGCGTCCACCAACTCGCAGCAATCCCTCACTGTCAACAAAAACTGCCAAACGACGAAGGTCCTGTGGCAAGTTATCGAAGGTTATGGCCGAAAATGGCTCAGGGTAGAAGATGTGTTGAACAAGCTGTATGGAATGAAGTTTTGCACGATGAAATTCAAAGGGAGATAATGGCCCTGCAGTTCTGGCACACCTGTGTCTTTTGGGTATGCGGCAATTTGTAAGAAAACGTTTTACGTAAGCCAACACACGGATCATTCTGATAAATGATGAGAATCGCTCGGTAAAGTGGAGGAAGTCGGTACTGCTCTTCACAGTGATGAGTGACAGAACAGATTGCTTTAGTTCAGGAGTGTACACATTTGATGTATCTGACGATATTGGCCACGATTCGATTGGCTGATGACACCAGGCTGGTCCTGACCACCAAAGCTCACTTGAGTGTAGCGCAGATACAGACAGACCCCTCGATCCAATGTCTGCAGGGTTGTCTGAGCCACGGACGTGATGCCAGGAGTGCAGCTCAGTGTGATCCAGGACCTGCTGCACCCTATTAGCAACAAAGGTTTGAAGAAGATAGGTTGGAGTCTTCAACCAGGCTAGCACTATGGTAGAATCGGTGAAACAGAATAAATCATGGATATCCAATGTTTGCCTCAGACGGTGCAGGGATTCGATGATTCTGGTCAATAGCAAGGCTCCACAGAGTTCCAAACGAGGAATGGTAAAGGACTTCAATGGGGCCACTTTGGTTTTGGCCTTGAGCATGGTCAGCGACACACTATTACCTTGAGAAGCTCTCAAGTAAACAACACCACAATAACCCCTCTCCGATGCATCTGAGAAACATAGAAGTTGGTATTTGGCGGTAGAAAGAGGAAACTGACGAGGGATCACCACTGAGGACAGTGTAGGGAGCTCGGACGTGAACTGGTTCCATGTTACCTTAACTTCATCAGGCACCTCTTCATCCCAGCCAATCTTGAGTTTCCAGAGCTCCTGAAGAATACATTTTGCCTGGAAAATAACAGGTGTCAAATATCCGAGAGGGTCAAACAGGCGTGCTATCACTGAAGATATACTTCGTTTGGTACATGAGTTAGCTGGTGGGGTTACATGGTAGGAGAAGGTATCGTCAGTTGGGTTCCACTGCATGCCCAATATTTTGGTGATGGAAGGCTCCTCAGAATGGATTTCTACAGGGCCTTGTGTCATGCCGGTATGCTCCAGTAGAGGTGGGTAATTAGTGTGCCACTTGTCCAAGGTGAATCCACCCTTAGACAGGAGTTGGATCAACTGGTGTTTTATATCAAACAATTGTTCGATAGTGTTTGCCCCGTAAGCAATATCATCAACGTATGTATGATGTAACAATGCAGATGATGCATGCGGGAATTCCATGCCTGAATCTGCCACAAGCTGATGGAGGACGCGCTGAGCTAGATAAGGCGAACAGCGTAAACCATACGTGACAGTCTTAAGATCATAATACTGCACTGGCTCCGAAGGATTCGATCTCCAAGCAATTTGCTGATAGCAATGATCTTCGGCTCTTACCAAAATCTGCCTGAACATTTTGACAATGTCACAGGTCAGAACATATCTATGACAACGAAAATGAAGGACTATATCACAGATATCAGCCTGTAATTTAGGGCCACTGAACAGATGGTCGTTGAGGGAGCCAAGTGATGTGCAGAAGCTGGCATCAAAGACGACTCGAAGCTTCCTTGAACCATCCGCACAAGTCTTGAACACTGGGTGGTGTGGTATAAGGTACTTTGGCTCAGTGATGGATGGTGACATGTGACCTAGTGATATATACTCGTCCATAAACTTCTGGTACTCAGCTCTAAGCTCTTCATCCCGAGAGAACTTCCTCTCAAGAGATCGGAGCCGACCGATCACCTTACCAGCCTCAAACGGGAGCATAGGGGGACTACCTGCCTTGAACGGCAAGGCAACAACGTACCGTCCATCACTGGTTCTCTGAAATGTGTCAAGGAAGTGCTTCTCGCAATCAGCATCCTCCTGCGACTCGTGAGGCCGGACTGCAGAAGGCTCTTCAACCTCCCAGAAGCGCTCAATCAGATGTGAAATATCTGAGCGGGTCAGTAATGCTACACCAGGAGCCGCAGGGTCATCACCGGTATATTTCCCAAGAACAGTGTAGCCAAAAACTGTCTCCATTAATCTTGGTCCATGCTCATGAATAGCTATAGGCTTGCCCGTGACAATATCTGGGTAGAGATCGGCTCCTATAAGGAATGAAATTGGTCCTGGTGTGGTGAAGTTAGGGTCACTCAGAGAGTATGATTTATAATCCAACCATATGTCAGAGTCCAGTGATACCTGAGGCAGGGGTGGGGTGATAGATGGTACCACCACGGCCTCAGTCCCAAGTGGGGCAGAAGCAGATGGAGTGCAAAACGTGATAGCTATCTTGCCCTTTACATTTTTTAGAGGTGCGTTGTTGACACCGGAGATTTTATGGCCAAAAGGTCTGGTTGTCATACCTAACTGCCTGGCACATTGTTCGGTAACAAAGGAGAACATGCTTCCCGGGTCAAGCAGACCCCTAAAACTATGGAGTTTTCCATCCAGACCCCTGATACTTGCCGTAACAGTACCCAGTAAGACTGTCTGCATTTGTGCAGAAGTACTGGCACCAATAAAGGCTGAAGGCTGACTGGTAGTGGACGATTGGTTCTGTGTGGTAGGTGGAAGGTGAAGGTCTGTGTGGTGACGGCCGTCACACTCCCTACAGGAAAATTTAGAGTTACACTCCTTAGTACGATGGAAGGGATGTAAACAGTTCCGGCAGCCCTGGAATTGCTTTAACATGTCCAGGCGCTGATAGGGTTGAGCGGCTTTGAAGGTATCGCAAGATAATATGTTGTGAGGCCCTCCACAGACGAAGCAGGTCAAGTCACGAGTACCAGAGGATTTGCCATTGTCTCCCTGATAACCAGATTCAGATTTGGCTGATGAGTGCGCAAGAAGAACTGACTGAGCCTTGTGAGTAGCAGGCGCAAACTTGTTGGGACCCCCATTAGCTTTACCAGTGGACCGTGAGTCTGGCTTGGAAGCTGACTCTATGGTACCTTGTCTGCCCGACTCCTGGGTCAAGCGAAACACATGACAGCGACCCCTCACAAACTCCTCCAGCGCCCCACAAGTGGGAAACTCAAAACCGATCTGATCTATTTCAAAGGCCTCACGGGTTACAGGGTCCAACCCTCTGAGAGCCAACTCACACAAAAGATATTTATCGAAATCGGGAATTTTAAGATTTTGCAGAGACGTGATGCTCTCCATCACTCCAGACAGATATGACTGAAGAGAAGCATAGGTTGGTTTCCCTGGTGCTGGCTTAAAGGCCAACATACGCTCAAGGTACGTAGAGGCTATCTTGCGCTTATCATCATACACCTTCAACAGTGCCCCCCAAGCCTGATCAAAGTTCTCCTCAACCATTGGTATGTGTTTGATGGATTCATATGCAGGACCCTGTAGGTAGCTCACCAGGTAATGGAACCGCTCAGCAGGCGACAATGACGGCTCGTTTAAAATTAAAGATGTGAAAAGCTGCTTGAACGATGGCCAGTGGGAGATGTCACCGCCGAAGGTCTTGATGGGTATTTTGGGCAGGATGGCACGCGGACGACTTCCAACCATTGACATATTCGTCATATCAAGGACAGGAAAAGAGGATCGTTCAGGAGGGTTGGTGATAGAAAGGATATGGATCTCAAATCCTTTAGCTTCATAATATCTATGTTTGGTATCCTCCAATAATTTGGTATCCTCTACCGTAGGAAATGGAGGAACCACTGAATGAGCATCAGAATATTCGGCAGCCTCAGCCCACCTAGTGTGGAACTTGGCTAAAAGAGCGTCCAAACATGCAGCCATTCCCCTAAACACCATTCGGTCAGCCTCAATAGTGAGAGCAGAGAAACCCTTGTTCCTAATGTACTGGATTTCCCGGCCAACAAGCTCCAGTGATGACTTGATTTTTATTAAGCCCCTAAGGGTCACCTGACCCTGGCCCCCACATCCAGGGGATATTTCGCCTCCCTGCATGTCTAAATGTGACAACTGAATGTAGTTAAATATGAATATCAATAATATTACAACAATATAAACCTAACAACAGTATAATAAATATATATGCAATAAATATGTGGAGAAAAAAAAACAAGCCTACCTAAAATACCACGAGTTACTTAAATTATCACAATTATTTATCACAGATGGTTACCTCACGAGATATCACAGACTGGTTACTTAAGTGTACAGTGAACTCCGGTAAAATCCGGTTCGATCGGACCAAAAATTATGGTTGCAAAACCCAGTACCTACTTCTTAGCTGCAGTAAAGATACTGAATTTGTGTAAGCTGATTGCTCGATATTACAATGAACTCGCAAAGTGGACTGTATTTTAATGAAGAAGAACTGTACTACAACAAAAAAATAACCACTGACTAGATGTGACTCTGTGATGGCTAGGGAAACAAATGGACTTAACAACCATAAACAACGTTTCACCAAATATACTGAACAGTGAGTGAGGTAACTTGTGACATTAAAGAAAATATTGTGACTAGAATAAACTCCTAACTAGTGGCCACTTATAACAAATAGATACCTAATATAATAGCTGATATAGAATTTATCACAGGAACGAAGTTGGTAGGAACAAACTCGACGTGGACAGGTAATGTCTTAATTCCCAGAAGAAGAAAGTAGGTATAGATGATGTGAAGAGTGAAGATGATGGGCCCAACTCCAGGTAGGTAGAAAGAGAAGATAGTTATATGGTATGTATGGTGATGTACAGCCTGACTAGAAATTGAGATGCATGCGAAGAAAGATGACTAGATAGAATTGGTAGGATCTCACCGCAGTTCCTGGAACCTGTACTGGTTTTCCAGCAACAGGTGTGCAGTTGTTGGATATGTTTCACCAACACTGAAAGGTGTCCATCCAGTGACTCTCCTTGATTTTTCGGAGAAGTTGATGCAGCGCTGAACGATTCGGTACCAACTTTTAATACAACAACTTGTTCTAGACACGGATGACTAGCGATTTTAAATATAAGGAACAATGCGTGGGAATTTCATAGATGGCTGACAAAAGGCTGACGTCACACACAGATGATTGCCTGGCAATGATGTCTGACGAGTTGAGGCAGATGAATTGTCACTAGTATCCACATTACACTCACTCACAAGCAGTTTTGGGGTTTAAATAAATATAGAAAGTCCTACAGTACTACGTAAACAACGATGAATTAAACAGTAGATACAAACAACGAAAACAAATAATTAAAAGTTGACGATCATCAGGATATAATTACTTTTCTACCGAAATGTTGTGCCGTTCAATTGGCACAACTGGAAAATGACGATATAGGAGGCTTCAGAATAACATGGCCGGTTTGTTGATATTCCGTTTTTGTGGAAGAAAGGATTGAGATGAAGTGAATATTTAAGATGTGTTTTAACTATAGAAAGAATGACGGAAATAGGTACAGGTGTGATGGTGAAGGTGTTAAGTAGAAGAAGGATTGCTGAAGATTCTATGGATTGATGCCAGGTACTATATATGATGATTCTGGATTGCACAAGTTGCTGATTTAGGTTGTAGTTTTCCAAACATATTCCATAAGATCGGTTCGCAAAATACACCATTTCTCAAACAGTAGAGCAAAAAAATGGCAGAAACATGCAGGTTGCGAACACAGGAATGCAGCTGTTCTTGATTTTACAGGCCTAGTCGTCGTCAGTCAGAAGAAAAGGTTGTTTTTCACAAGCCAAATCCGTAGCATTTCCTCATTCCACTCCTTTTATCGATTGTCTGATCGATAGCTCCTGATTCAAAATCAAAACCCCGTTGTTCCTTGTTATTTCGTATGATTCTACAAGTTCGGTTCGCAAAATACACCATTTCTCAAACAGTAGAGAAAAAAATGGCAGAAACATGCAGGTTGCGAACACAGAAATGCAGCTGTTCTTGATTTTACAGGCCTAGTCATCGTCAGTTAGAAGAAAAGGTTGCTTTTCACGAGCCAAATCCGTAGCATTTCCTCATTCTACTCCTTTGATCGATTGTCTGATCGATAGCTCCTGATTCAAAATCAAAACCCCGTTGTTCCTTGTTATTTCGTAAGATTCTACAAGTTCGGTTCGCAAAATACACCATTTCTCAAACAGTAGAGAAAAAAATGGCAGAAACATGCAGGTTGCGAGCACAGAAATGCAGCTGTTCTTGATTTTACAGGCCTATTCGTCGTCAGTTAGAAGAAAAGGTTGTTTTTCGAGCCGAATCCTCAGCATTTCCTCATTCTACTCCTTTTATCGATTCTCTGATCGATAGCTCCTGATTCAAAATCAAAACCCCGTTGTTCCCTGTTATTTCGTATGATTCTACAAGTTCGGTTCGCAAAATACACCATTTCTCAAACAGTAGACATATTTTTGTCACCATCTGCCCAAACCGTTCACTATAATATCCCAAGCAGAAGAGGTCGAAGCTGCGACAATTTTCGAAGGCCGAACTCAGAGGAGTCCACAGAACCTTCGCTAGTGGTCCGACCCCCCCCCCCCCCCCCCCATCCATTCGTGGCTTCGCATTCAGTGCGCGGCAGTTGCTATAAAACTAAACTGGTTTCTCTCCGTGCGCTCCGGAAACGAGTTTTCGGGGCTCCGGTCACCTTAAATTTTTATCCAACGTGCCAATTGAAGCCAGAGAATCCGTCTGCATCGCTTTACTCCGAAGTGGACCCCTCCCCTCCTGGTTTGCTCTTTGGAAAGAACTTTTATAAACACTATTCAGGAATGCCACTTGGCGGCTCTAACCTTTCATTTCTATCCTGCTAACCGAAGTGTTTTTTCCTTAAAGCTTTGTCCCGATCTACTTTCCACGAAATATAATTTTCAATGGTGAACAGTCATTTCAGAGGTTGCTCCCACAGGAAAAGCAATCAACTGTTTGCGTCTGACCCCAGTAACTTGTCACGCTATAATTCAGTGCCTGCACAGACATCAAGATTCGACAATAATTCAACATCAAACCAACTTAAAACGCTGCAGATTATTACACAACGGCCCCCTTCTGCGAAGATCACTGTTTTCATTGGTCAGTACCCTCGAGCCCCCCCCCCCCCCAACCACCCCCCCCCCCACACCAGAAAAGCCCTAAATCGAGTGCTGCAGCCGGCCCGGGAATTAAAGTTTCATACAAATTCTCGGGAAACAATAATTTAATAATTAATAATTTGTAGTTTGTAGTTATTCATGAAACATAAGGTAAATAATAAACCGTTGTGTAATAATTTACCTGTACAGATATGCCCCTTCTGCGTAGATAGTATAATAAACCGTCGTGCAATAATTTACCGTTGTGTAATAATTTACCCAATAATACTTCAACGTTCGTTCAAGTGCAAAAACCGCTGCAAATTATTATTCAACGGTTTATTATTTACTGTATAGATGCCCCTTCTGCGTAGATCACTGTTTGCAGTGGTCAATACCCTCGAGCTCAATCCAGGAAAGCCCTAAACGGAGTACTGGAGCCGGCCCGGGAATTGAAGTTTCATACAAATGCGTGGGATTCAATGCTTCAATCATTAATCATTTGTAGTTCTTCATGACATGAGGTAAATAATAAACCTTTGTGTAATAATTTACCTGAATCGATGCCCCTTCTGCGTAGATAGTATAATAAACCGTTGCGTAATAATTTACCGTTGTGTAATAAGCTACCTTTGTGTAATAATTTACCGTTGTGTAATAATTTACCCAATAATACTTCATCGTTTGTTCAAGTTGCAAAGGTACCTACCTATCAACGAAATCCAAAAGATCCATCATTTTTCAAATGGAATAATATCACAGAACAACCAACTCGACTTCATACAGCCATCCATGATTATAATCAGTTGCTCCCTAGCGATGATATCTGAGCCGGATTTACACCGTTTCATTCACGATCATGTTGACGAAGATTTTCGGTCCAAACGAACGGCTGGTCGTACAGTGCTCCGGATGGTCTCAACAAATTTTTAGTTCAAGGTCAATTTAAAATTTAGAAAAAAATTATACCGTTCTATTGAAATTTTTCGAGCTACGGCGTTCTGAAAATTTCAACCCCTACTTTTCACCGCTAGAGATCACTGACAGTAACTCCGAGCTCCGAAGACCAACTAGACCCCAAACGGGACCTACAAACCAAATTTCATCAATTTTAGTTCATGGTAACTAAGAAAAGTGCGAAGTACGGGGTACGGCGGACAGACAGAAATGTTTTTATTGCATTTTCAGATTCTACGTACCTGGAAACGGAAACCATCAAATTGGTGGTGTTGGGGGGGGGGGGGGGGGGGGGGGGGGTTACAATTTATTTATTTTTGTTCATGCTCGATTCCAAAGGTTTATTACTGAAAATAATAAACCAAAAAGTTGCAAAGTGCCCAAAAGATGCAGTAAATGTTTACTAATTTGTTAACAAAATATTGGTATTAATCCGTGAAGCTTTTTGAATCCATCCCTTGAGTTGAAAAAGAACAATCGAATATAATTAGGTAACTAATTAGGTAACTATGTGCCTGTTCATTTATAATCAATGTTTTAGTCATGTTACATGAAAATGTTTATAAACGCCCAAAATTCGCCAAAACTCTGGTTCGAAGACGTGCATTTCTGGAATAGAGAAAGCTGGTCAAATTTGTGTTGGTGGGGGGGGGGGGGGGGGGTTAAGATGTCTTGCTACCTATTATATCACTAAAAGTATAATACATGGTATAGTGCCTTGGGACAGAAGAAACTAGGTATTTCAACAAAGTAAAATGTATGTTTGCTCAAAAAAGATATCAAAATTAGTTTGAACCTAGATCACAACGTGGAAATTTACTGGGGTTGATGAGGATCAACCACCATCAACTACATTGTTCAGTAAAACAATGTTCAGTAACAAACAGCAACAAACATTAGGGAAAGTGCAATAAACAACTATTTGGACAAAAAGAACTTCAAAGGAAGAAAAGTGTTCGAACTTCGACTTTTATGGTTATACTTACTCTATGGACAATTTTCAATAAAGGTTGAAGGGTAAAATAGACGCTTCGAAAATGTGTACACTGAGGCTGTATGACTGGAAAGTTTATGTGACTACAGGAGAGTTTGAAGTGTCTTCGAATGCTAACGGCCCAGCTGGGAGCAGGATATATCTACATCATAAACTCTGATATCGCATGAATGGTCCGTACAATGTTGGCGCAAAACACATCGTTATTTTTTATTCCCCACCTCATTTATCCCAAGTACAACCCCGCCCATAGAGCTCGTAGGTGTTTATTTATTCAACAGCTATATGCAAATGAGAATCAGATTGAATCCACGTGCGCTAATTGGTGAATAATCCTGGCGCGGGTTATATACTATCCGAACCATTGGCAGCTTCACTTCGGAGTTACGTTTAACTTTAATGATATCAATAATAGCGTACTGCTGTGTTTCATTAACAAAGCCTCATAAACCAAATGCTTCACGCTGTCAGAATGAACACTAACTCCGACTAAGAATGAAAATAATTGGAATCAACCGAATGTTTATTTTAAATAAAGTGTTCTGACTAATTGATCGACATAGTTATTTTAGTAGGTACCCTACTGTACCGTTTATATAAATATTCCTCCTTTGCCAATTATGAATGTTCAGTGAAATTATTTTGTTCAATTTAATAAATAGGCATTATTTGAGCTCTATCGTAATGCATATTTCAGAACCAACGAAGTATATTTCCAGGACATCGGACTAATCAGATTATTAATACACCCATTGGGTAGACGAGCATTCTGGCTGTTCAGTTAGTGTACAGATTTTTTTTTTTAAACATAAAAGGAACTGTTGAATGAAAAAAAAAAAAAACGCTTCCAGTTATATGGTTTATGCAGGTACCTAGTTAATTCTGCACCGAATGCTATCAAAATGAGATTTCCGTGTAGGCACTGGTTGTTCTAATGTACGCAAGTTGTTTACTAATCACATTATTAATACACCCATCGGTTTCTGGTTGTTCAACGAGTATACAGAACTTTTTTTTTAACATAAAAGAAACTGTTAAATGAAACAAAACGCTTCCAATTATAAGTTTTATGCAGGTACCTAATTAAATTCTGCACCGAATGCTATCAAAATGAGCTTTCAGTGTAGGCATGTTGTTTACTTTTTACTGGTTATTCTAATGTATGCACGTTGTATGCATGTTGTTTACTAATCAGATCAATAATACACCCATCGGTTAGACAAGCATTCTGGTTGTTCAACGAGTATTTTTTTAAACATAAAAGAAGCTGTTAAATGAAACAAAACGCTTCCAATTATAACGCTTATGCAGGTACCTAATTAAATTCTGCACCGAATGCTATCGAAATGAGCTTTCAGGGTAGGCATGTTGTTTACTTTTTAATTAATTTCCACTTTTCTACCGAAAATTTAGAAAATCGGAATTTAACATTCATGCTTAGATACAGCAAGAAAACGCTGCAAATTGTCACACAACGGTTTACTATTTTACTCATAATCCTCACGGACAGAAGATCAAGACCTGTTTTGACAAATTTTCATTGTACGGGAAGACCTTGAATTGAACAGGGTGATTAAATTATGGTAATGGGAATGGATGGAAAATCTCCAGTAGTTAAGAGTCCCTTAGTGGTTTGTGAAGTAATTTGTTTGACGAATGGGTTCCCAATTCGTCATGCGCAGAATTTGATAGAAAACCAGCAATCGTTGCCATACAAAATGTTTCGTAGCGGGTACCATTGCAGGGGCAATGTAGATAATTAATTGAAGAAGGGCATTAAGAGACTCATACATGTCATTAAGTCGTTGTTGTGTGATGCCATAGTAACCGGCCGTTCCGTTTGAGTCTCGGTGTTTTAATGGACAATCTGTCTATCGACTATCATAAAGAGGAATGTCATTTCAATTTCTCTTTGAGCTTTTGATTTCTCTTTGATTTCTCCTCTTTCTCTTTGAGCTTTGGGTAAAAAGCAATGGATGGAAATAGACAGCAATGTGTTAAAATGAATGGAAATAAAAGTACTTAATTAACTTCGAATTCATTCGGAATTCCGCAGGGAACCGTGTTGGGGCCCATATTTTTCATAATATACATTAATGACCTTAGTTATCTTGATGTGCCTGGGAGTGTGTTACTCTTTGCTGATGACGCGGCCCTGTATTTTGCGGCTCAGAACTGGGAAGAGACCGTTAGGCGGGCTGAGGCTAGTTTTCGGGTTATCAGTTCCTGGTTAATTGTGAACAAATTAACTTCGAATATTAGCAAAACATCCTGCGTCCCATTTTCCCACTCTTCAAAAACAGCTCCTTCCGAGAATTTAAAACTGTTGCAACATACAATCAACTGCACTCTAAACACTGGATGTAATTGTCCAGTGATGCCTAGGAAAACTCAGGCCAGGTACTCGGATATGAAATGGGTTAGCCAAATACTTTCTGTCAAGCAGAGGCTGAGAAAGTAGATATTCGTGTTTGTAAGACTGAAGACCATCCTTAGACCAAACCTCATGAATGTGCTGTATTTTTCGTAAGCCCAGTCTGCCCTTCTTTATGGTTCGCCAGCTTGGGGAGGTGCTTACCCGTCGACAATACAGCCAATTGTCCTAATACAGAAAATCCTCATACGACTAATATCGAGAAGCAGCCTCTTTGCTCACACTAAACCAATATTTGAAAATGTGAAAATCCTTGATTTTCAAAGGTTATTGGAAATGAGCAACATAGAACAGATTTTGAAGGAGCAACTATGCAAATTCCCCCAACATAAAGTGGGTACTAGGTTTCAGGTAAATAAATATTCAACTTTCCCGTGTTTTTGTACAAAAGCAGCTCAAAATTCCTACACCTACAAAGGTCTCTCTTCTTACAATAAATTGCCTTACAGTGTCAAAAAAATTACTGGAACAACCAGAAAAATCAAATACTATAATAAAAAATTACTTTTTTTTCAAAATAAAATTAGTCCATCTAGAGACTCTGTTATGTTCTATATAACTGTAATATCTCTGATATGAGTTGGTATGGCCATACCGATTTTTACACGATATTCCTATGTTATTTTTCTACAAAAATGTTTTTGTTTTTTCGTATTTACCTTAACCTTTATTGCAGCTTGAGGTAAGATTAATTACAAGAGCGATTCATCTCCCTGCCGTGGGCTATGCCCTTATAGGGGATTAATTTCAGACTGTATTATTTTGCAATTTTAGTATTGATTTTCTGGGTTTTTTTTTGGAAATAAAGGTTATTTTTATTTCAATTTACACACTCCGGAAAACGGCAAAATAAAAAGTGAGAGACTGAAGATCCTGGAGCGAGGGGCTCTGGTTCCACCTTGGATAGTGCGCATGCGCAGTCGAAGTAGCTATGGTTGAGCGAGATAGCTGCGTTTCGACGAAGGTTAAATCTATCTACAGGAGCAACATTTTTCGCTATTGAAACTCAACAACTAGTTGAGGAACCCGTTTCGGCAGGAATCGATGTGTGATTACTTTTTTTTTTCTTCCATCAAAACGCTGTAGGTACAAATTATTTAAGGCGTCCGAAGCCTCCGCTTATTACGAAAGGGACCTACCTACTTTTACGTCCCCGCTACATGATTATTATTAGGTAACGCCTCCAGACAAATTCTAATAGCTTTCTTTTTACTTGATGAACTAAACTCGTTACGATGAGCTCAAGGGAAACCTCGAGCTTCATCAAACAGGAATGATCCGGATCTGTTGCTTACGTCGAGGGCTGTCGTTTAGAGCGCAGTCACCTACCGCAAGACCCCGAATCCGCATGAAAAAATTGGTACACTGATCGCTAAGACCAGGCCAAAACTGCCGCTTTTACCTAGTTACGAGAAAAACACTAATTTTAAACTTTTGACGGGTATAAATCGATAAACGCTTCAACGCTACCGCACATTTATAAAATTAGGTAAAACCTTTTGGTGGTCACTGTTAACACTCCACGTGCCAAAAAGCTGTTTTGAACTAGTAGGGGAGGGGGTATGGCACATACGTACTTTTTCCATTATGCACTTTGAATTAAATCGCACTTTCGTGCCAGAAGTTGTTGTCGATAAAGAAGGATATTTTGGTCTATCCTTGGCTTCATAATCACTAAAACTGCTTATGGGGACCTACCATTAAAATCGGAGCATCACGCTTAATCCTAAGGGAGAAAATAATATGGAAAAGCCTTTCAAAGAAAATGAACTGTAACCTATCAAAAATCATTAAAAACTCATGTGAATGAAGGTTGTATTTTAGATCATTGAACACCGTCGAGAGTAAAACCTGATATCATAGAACTTCTTTTTTTTTTTAAATAAAAATATATAAAATTTGTTAAAGACGTCAAGTAGTGTTTACGAGGGCATCCAGACCCCAAATTGACATGGTATAGAACATCATAGTGACTCCAAAAATGAACTTAGTGAAACGGCCCAAAATGACACGGGGGGTTTTGGCTTGTATTTTTATACGTTTAAAACCACATTTTACGATTGATGAACAACATCTATGGCGCGGGAAATTGCCTTCGGGGTTAGTTTCGTACGTACCGCATTTCGTTTTTCATAAAACTATTTTGGAAGGTTATCATACACCTACCGGTAGATGTATAATAACAAATACCTGCTTGTTTCTAAGCTGAAGTGGTTTAGTAAACTCATTGATATTATACATATTTTTTTTTAAAACCCGACAGCCGGCAACCTGTGCAGCCCCCGGAAGTCTGGTGTGGTTTCTCGGTTTTGCAGTTTAGCTCTACAGAAGGACGATGATCTCAACAGTCCAACTATCGGTAGAAGAATCCCCACCGCCAAATGCCCACCTCAGACCTTCTTCACCTCTACAAGTATTCGCGGCAACTATTCGGGAAAATAGGAAAAAGTGAGAAGGAAGGGAAAAAAAGAAGAAGATTTCTCTTGATGTAGAAAAGTATTGTATTAGTAAAATAATTGCTAATATTATCAATCGTTAATACCGTAAGGTGATTCATTTATTTTTATTTCATTTTGTTTTTTCTAATACTCTGCATCAAATTGAGGCCTGAAATGCTGACGGTTATTAACCATGCTGTACTGTTTATTTTCAATAAAAATGCATGAGTATCTTATATATAATATTCTCTTATGTATTGCACAATAAACATTTTTCTTCTTCTTCTTCTTCTTCCCTTAACTCCGACGTGCGGTAGAAAGATTAGCAGCGGAATGTTGATATTCATTGCAAATTTAATCTTTTAAGAATCGGATTGATTGATGTTCACACTTTAATTTATCTTACCAGGCAAAAACGTCTGCCAAGTGGGTAGGCAGGTCCTCACTTTGATTCATACGTCACATAAACAGGAATTAATTGTACGGTACGATCCTACTCATTGAAATCCACACCTTAAATCCATCTGTCAAACTTGGCCTACCCACACAAGTGGAATGTTTCAAAGTAATGTAACATTAAGTCTGCTCATGCGCAGATATCCTACTCGAACCTTTACTGCATTCGCATATATATTATACTCGCACATATGTATGTATACCAGATGGCTCTGCCGAGACACCCAAATAGGTAACTGGCTCTTGGAAACTTCATCGAAATAAATTTTATTCCACCAACCACTGTGGGATTCATGGGGAACCATGCGGGGGACCCAACCAGTACGATCCCTGAAAACTGTTCCTATACATCGGATGAATGGAACAGATTTAACCGATACAAAGTTTTCGTTGTTCGCGCGTGCGCAGATAATAGTTACAGCCCAATTTTGATGAAATTCATGTGGGAACATCTGTGGAGTATGGAATTACAATAATTTGCCAACAGACAGACATAAATGTAGATTTAATCGTGATATCGCAAAATGGGAATGGAAATTTTGACTTTCGAGGACACCAGTGGCTCGTTTTACACTGATTCCAACACAGAAGGCTGCTGAATTGAGGTAGGTATTGACGGTAGTTTGGTCCTATATAAAATTAATCAAAATCGAAATGTTTCGTCATGCTCTTGAAAACCCTATTCGTTTACACCTACCTGCTTTTGCCCAAATGTAGTAGTAATTGTGGAGCTCACATATCGGTTCATGGATACGCCATGTAATTCGTGGGTTGCAGAAAACCCGGCGATCCTTCTCGTTACTGAACACCAAGTACCTACTGACCCACATCGTCAATAAATTATTCCTTTCAAGAAGTAATTACTTATGAAAGAATACCCGTAATTACCGCCCTGCCGAAGACACAAAAACCATCTTCGAAAAAAAAGGACAAACTATGAGTGAAGTTACGAATGAGCTGTTCCGGAGTATCAGACTAGTGAGAATATTCACCTTTATTAACGAAATATTATACTACAAAGTGAATTACTCTAATTTAAACAATCTAAATGAGCCGAACTGAACTGAGAAATAGGTTACTCAACAGAGCAGTAACTATTGAAGTTTGCAGTTTTCTGCAGAAAAGATTAAGAAAAACAAAAATAATTATAAATATAGTAAAAATTGCAATATGCAGTTAGGGAAATCTGCAGTAAAGTATACATTTGCAACCTCATTTTTTGTGAACTCGATGTACGATTTCAACATCAAAGTCGCTCAGCATCAGTTGCTCGTTCTGCTCGTTGTACGACCAATTTAATGTTCAACATCAATTATTGCTCGAGCAAGTTTCAACATCGATTGCACGAGGTTCAATATCAATATTGTTCAAGGTTCAACATCAATTGTTCCAGCAAGGTTCAGCAACATTACGAGCAATTTAATGTTTATGTAATTGATTGATATTCTGGCCAAACCGATTGGAAAAGTACCTAACGATTGAAACTTGATCAACTAGATCTGACTTCTTAGGAAGGTATCATATCTATTAACAACGCGAGAACGAGGTACAGGAGAAGCGTCATATAAACAGTTAACCTAATCGAGAACAAGAGCTGTGGTGAGTATTAGTTCACTACTTAGAAGTAATGATTTCCAGAGGTTGACCTACTTGATGTGATAGCATCACAACAGTTGAATTGTTAATGGTCGAATAATAAACTTATAGAAATATTCCGATGAAGGTACAGGATCGAGATTCAAAATCCTATACCTACTGAAAATACCGTAAAAACGCTGCAAACTCTTTGTCACATGGGATTATTATTCTATTGGACACACCTACAGAAATGTTGGCTGTTCATTTATTGTTTCTTTCATGTGCAATAATTGAAATAGCTATTTTTGGTGGTTTCCACCAAATTTTGCCCCCCAAAACACGAATTAGGCACCTATTTTTGACAAATTATCTTTGATCATTGGTAGTGCGATTTAATTGTCATGATTCACCCGTTGATGCTACTTCTAGTGTTATTATACAAATTTATGGTGATTTCAGACTGTTTCCCAGGTTTTTGACTCATTACAAATGAATTTTGGGAGCTGATCCTTCGTTACAACCTCAACTCTTCACTCTTTGGTCAAAATCAACTTCATATTCGGTCTTATTGCCCTACGAAACTTGGAAAACGATACCTCACAAGCTCATGTTCACTAAAACCTGGAAAAAAACTCGAAAAAACCCTATTTTTACACCCGTTTTCCACCCATAACACCCCTGGGTATATTCTGATCGGGCTGCCGAGCTTCGTAGCACATATAGGACCCAAATTTGTTCCCAAATGGGGAACCAAACTGTGTCCGGAAGAACAACGATTTTAGGACGAAATTTTAACGTAAATTTAATGCTGAAACTTCACTAGAACCTCAATTGCCAACTCTTTGGTGAAAATCTACTTCATATTCGGTCTCCTCGTCTTGAAAAACGTGTAAACGATAGGTACCTCACAAGCTCGTTCTACTCATACACCAAGCCCTATTTTTATACCCATTTTTCACCCATTACACCCCTGGGTATATTCCGATAAGGCTTCAAATTTTCGGGATACAACTAGGGCCCAAGTGGAGCCTGTGTGTGAAACAACGAGTTTTTAGACCGAAAATAAAGTAGATAAGC
This sequence comes from Leptopterna dolabrata, assembly GCA_954871275.1. Taxonomy (NCBI): domain Eukaryota; kingdom Metazoa; phylum Arthropoda; class Insecta; order Hemiptera; family Miridae; genus Leptopterna; species Leptopterna dolabrata. The sequence continues at coordinate 8,776,416 of OX940975.1, read as the reverse complement.
ATGATACTGCGGACGGACATCGCATTTTTGGAATCTACGCACCTTGAAACGTAAAATAAAAAATTTTGAGGGGGTTGTTGTGATCGGCTGCTCCTCCACAACCAATGTAATGTACATACATGTTGTACCTCAGAGTGGGGACCCCCCGACCCCCCTCTGATCATGTCAGGAGCCTATAAAGAGCCGAGGGGCCAACAAATACATAACCATTCTCAAGCTAACTTTCGGCCTCGTCTGTTCCATCCTTAATCACTACACTGGTGACCCCGAGTGGTGACACGCAGCCTCCGCCCGCCGTCTGCGACCGCGGTGCGACGACAGCGCCTAGCACCGACGTCGACAACGCCGCCCAGCGCCCGCCGTTCGACTGCGTAGAAGCACCGCCTCCGCAGCACTACGCCCGGCACACGCACCCCACTCCGACGCCCCACAGCGCCGCCCCCACCGACGCCACACAGCGGCGCCCCACTCCGACGCCCGCCTCGACGCCCAACGCAGCGGCCCCCCGCTACTTCGCCCCACCATCCGATTCCTATATAAGGAAACGGACGCCGGAGCCTCGCACACTTCCTGCTGACACTTCCAGACGACACCTCTCCGGGACTGGCGCCTACAACGAGAACACGGACCCGAAACCACCGACACCCGCAAAAACGACTCCACCGACATCAACGCTCCAGCTCCGGCCGTACGACCCCGCATTCCCGCACGTCTGATTCGCCCAACTCGAGATCACATTGACTCACGAAGGCCTCACGACGCCGCATGCTAAATTCGCCCGCGCCTTCGAGCCCCGACAAGCGGACCTCTACGACGACCCCAACCGACTTCCGAGCACGAGAATCCGTCAGTCCACGCCCGCCGACTCCGTAGAGCCCTCCCGGCCGACACACCGCAACGCGTAGAACATCAAATCGTCACGAAGGGACCTCCATGCCACGCGAAACTTCGCCAAATATTACCGGACCTCAACGCGAAAGCGTCGGCCCATTTCGGCGAATTACTAGCGGCTGGCACCATCGAACGCCAACAGCTACCAGACGTTGACAACTCGCCTTTTCGCCACGCACGCACCATCCGACGGCTCCCGGCTCACCGCCTTACTCAACCGACTTCCGACGACGAACTACCGTCAGTCCTCGCCCGCCGACTCACTCGAGCACTCCCGGCCGACACACCGACCCCGCTCGTTCGGCAGCTTTTCACACGCGCCCTTCCAGACAGCATTCGCCTTCACATAGCGGCGCGCGACGAACCCGACGTCACGAAACTCGCTGCTCTCGCCGATCGCCTCAAACCCTTCGCTCCCCCTCCTCGAATGGCTACCGTCACCGAAGAGGTTCGTGTGATTCGAACAGACGACAACAGCGACCGCCGACGCAGCCACGACCGACCACACGCAGCGCGACGAACGGCTCGTGTTTCTACCGCCGCACATGGGACCCCCGAGCACAAAAACGCCGCACCCTATGCACCTGGCGCCCGCAACAACAGCCGCCGCGGCCGTACCCACGCACTCAACCAACACCCCGGCTCTTCATACGTCGCAAACGTACCGCCCCCAACGACACCGACCCGGACAGCCACAGCGGACCACCGCAACCAGCACACGCACCTCCCACGCCCGACAACCGCCACCGCAACAGAACAAAATTTAACTAAATGCGTTACTTAAATTCTGGGGGGAGCAGTGTTGTGATCGGCTGCTCCCCACAACCAATGTAATGTACATACATTACTGTGCTTGCACTGTGCTTGCCCCATTGTTTTACATTATTTACTGTGATGGGATATTCTCGAGGGACATAAACGGGGAAGTGATCTGCTTTGCCGATGACTCGGCGATGATTGTAAGAGGAAACTCGTGGGAAAGTGTAAAAGAGACAGCGGCAAAAAACATAACTGAATTAAATAACTTCTTGAAAATGAAAAATTTAAAGCTTAATTATAGCAAAACGCACTTTATGGCATTCTCTTGGCTCGCTTCATCCATTCCAGTTTTAGGGAACATAACTTGTCATATAAAGCATGGCTGTAAAGAAGATTGTGAGTGTCCATCGATAGAGCAAGTTAAACAAACGAAATATCTGGGAGTAATAATAGACCAGTGCCTAACCTGGGAGCAGCACATTAAAACCTTGTCAACGAAACTTAGACAACTAATACCTGTTTGTCGTGGGGTGAATTTCATGAGCATCAAATTAAAAAGACAATTTTACAATGCCGTAGTCCAGTCGTTGCTCATCTATGCTTTGCCGGTATGGGGATCAGCCTATAAAACCAAGATTCATCCAATTTTAATCACGCAAAAAACACTAATCAAGATTTTATTGAAAAAGAAAAGAACTTATCCTACGAATCTGTTGTTCCGAGAGTTTAAAATAATGGACGTTTTCAACCTAATTGAGAAAACTACCTTGATTTTCACCCATAAAAAATATTTGGAGGATAAATTGGAAAGGGTTGAGGTTGGAACGCGGAGTGCGGACAGAGTTACACTGAAAGCTTTCAAATTAAAAACCACGGCAGCTCAAAGATTATATTTTCATAAAGGCGTAATATTGTATAATCTACTTCCATATGATCTCGTTGGAAAAGAAAAATTACCTATAGACAATTTTAAAAAACTAATTAAGGACTATTTTTTTGGCTTATTATGAGATATTGTATTTAAATTGGCACATAAGTGAAACATATAGAAATTTATGTCGTTTTGTAGTTATAAAATATTTTTATTATTGATTTGTAGTACTTGATAAATTACAATTTACTAATATAATATAAAGCGAGGCACATGACACGCTCCAGTTCCCAGCTCAAGATTTATCTTAAACGGAACTGATGCATTTTTTTCTCAATTTAAATTGTTTGTATTGTTTGTTTATGATGAAATAAATGCTTTTATATTTTAAAAAAAAAAACATGTTGTACCTCAGAGTGGGGACCCCCCGACCCCCCTCTGATCATGTCAGGGGCCTATAAAGAGCCGAGGGCCCAACAAATACATAACCATTCTCAAGCTAACTTTCGGCCTCGTCTGTTCCATCCTTAATCACTACAGGGGTATTATAAAAATTTTTGCTGAGCGATTACATAGGTGTATTATTCACAGAATGATAAACCAAAACAGCAGAGATCCACTATTTTAATGAACTGCACTCAGTGAAAAAATTTCAACACCCAGGTTCGTCTATGCTCTATGCGTTTCATCATTTGTTTATTTGTTTATTTGAGTACAAAACGGGCCATCTTTACGTCATCATCTTTACGGTTTTATGGTTAGCATTTCGGGGAGAGCAGGAAACCGTTTTTTTTTCCTTTTATAACTGTTCTCGTTTTAGTCATGCAGGGGAAAAACTATTTCGGACTTTTACTAGCTGGATTCGTAAATCACTAGATTTACAAGGGAAATATCCGAAACGCTAACCAAGTCCGGGAGCCGACAAGACAATTAACTGAGTCGTAAGGTCCGCACGTTCCAAACATAAATATCGAACGTTTTCCCACTGGTGATGCGGGTTTTCTCGCAATAATGGAGGGAATGGCCGTGATTTAAGCCTGAATTATGGAAAGCCGGACCAGTACAGTCGGATGTTCCACTGGAACTTCAGCTGGAAACTAGTTAGAAAATTGAGAAAAACGCAACATGGATCGTTGAATTGAACGGCACTTAGTGGAGGAGGGAATTTTCATTCCTTGTCTACTATTATGAGGATAAGGGACACAAGTGCATTGATCAGCGCAATATCACTAAGTAACTAATTTTTAACACGAGTTTGATAGCACATATGCGACGCACAGTATAAAATTAATAGCGTGTCGGTGACATTAAACTATTCCAACTCTTACAGTCGTCTTAAATTTTCGTTTCCCAATTAAACGGTTCGAATCCAGCGGAAGCTTGAAATGATGTTAGTATGTGGCCCGATTCCGATTTATGAAATTCCCATTATTACTTATCTAAATTTAAGTAAAACGTTGAAAATTTATTCAAAACTGCAGTACGTAAGGGTTCACTTTCATTTCATCTGAGAAAATGTCCTAAAACGTACAATGTAGTTTGTATGTTCCTTCCAATTTGTATGTCCCTAATAACACTTCAATGTTCCTATGTATGTCCCTAATAAAACGTCAAAAACAAAATACACGAGGTATAAATGCGAATCCCATACAATAGTATGGTATAATCGCTAGGATGAAATTCATTCAACTCAATTTCATTATTTTGGGCATAAGTGAGACCAGTGTCTACGTCAGCGGACCCACTACCTAATATTATTTTGCAGTTGAACCCTCCCAGAGTTAAGTAATATGTATACTATATTGTATATTATGGTAAGATTTTGGAATTATGGAATTCTAGCAAGAGTTGACAAAAATGTATGTCCTCCACAATAGACCGCTGTTCCTTCTAACGCTTATAATTAATATGGGTCATTCTCACAAAAATTTCACTTTTTTAATGCAATTTTTTTTATCTGAAAGAAGTCAAATGTTGATAATTTCATCAAATTATGTTTTGCCAGGTGTCTGAATGATACATCGCCGCTACAATGCTGTATATACACTTTTTTGCTTTATACACAGTTTTACAAGATGCCAGCTTTATGAGGCATCACTTGGATTCAAAATTTCATGAATAATGAAGCTGGAAAACAATAATTTTGTGGTCAGATTGTACGGATCCAAATATCCTTGACAAATTCCCTAGTGAAGCCAGTGGCCAGGTGGATGATAAGCCATAAAAATACTCACAGGATTGATGAACATGGTATGGAACATGGTATGCTTTTTCGGTTTTTAAATTGATCTCGAACTAAAGAATTTTTTGAGACCACCCGGCTCATCGCAAACACTATCGGTCAACACGATCGTGAACGAAACGGTACGAACCCGGCCCAGATATCATTGCTAGGGAGCACCTGATTATAATCACCGATGGCTGTACGAAGTCGAGTGTGGTATTATTTCTTTTGAAGAATGATGGCTCTTTTGCATTTTGCTGATAGTTACTTTTGTAACTTGAACAAACGTTATGCTTCATGAATAAAAACAAATAATTAATTATTGAATTATTGAATCCTTCTCATTTTTGTAAAACTGTAATTCCCCGGCCGGGCTCCAGTACTCCATTTAGGGTTTTCCTGGGGGGAGCTCCAGCAGTGCGATTCTGCAACTCGGTATGGCATCGTGACGACGATGAAATATCGTTAGCATAACAAAAAATATCGATGCCACTAAATACCGACGATTGGTATTCTGTAAGGGCTCAATAGCGTCAGCTATCGCTTAATCGTCGATAAATTGTCGTTGCGGGGTCGTTTGCATTTCGACGGCTCTAGACCCCCCCCCCCCCCCCCTTATCCGTACCGAAAGATTGTTACACCCAAAAAACATGGCCTACGTAGCTTTTCGGCGGTAGAAAGCTTTAGGTAAATGTACCTACTTTTCTTTTGGCATGTTTTTTCAATTTTATTTGATGTAATAAGCCCAATGTAGGTACTTATCGTAGGTAAATTAGTGACTTGATAATATTCATGGCAGTGATGTCATAAAAACATCGTAATAAATCACTTAAACGTTAAAATTACTTGATAGGTAGGTAGTTAGGAAGTTAGTGATATAGAACACTTCTATAAGTGATATAGTCTATTTCACTTTGGGCAGTTATCTACTTTTTAGAATCGCATTTCACCACATAATTATGTAGTTGTTACCTACCTACCTACCGTATTTTTTCGTGCGCTTATGAATTTTGGATAATAATGTCGGGCATTATGACGGTCGAATTCCTTGCTTGGGAATTGAAATTCTGCAAGAAAGGGAACAGAGGTATCGCCCTCGGTTTGAAAGAAGAGTGCTACGAGATGGGCAAAATCCTTATTACCTTGATCCCTGCATGTTCAGAAAAACCTTTAGGATAAGTCGACACTTGGCCATGAACCGAAATTCGACCATTGCTCCAATGCTCCAGATTGAATGGATTATCCCCTGAAATCCAGGTACGTGCCTACCTAATTTTGCTGTAGATACCGATCCCCTGCGTTTTCTTTAATAAATGCAAGTGACCTTAATAGGTTGTTAATATTAATATAGGATTTTGAAAATAACGTAAACGTACGTAGGTATTCATTCACTTGCGTACCTATTTATCAGAATTTACGAGTAGGTAGGTACCAATTATAAAACGTTAATGTCAACAAAATCATACATGAATTTATACAAATAAATTTGACATAATACATTTTACATTCAAGCTAAAAACGGTAAAAACTGTATTAATACCACAAGACGAAACAACAAATTGAAATCAAAACCTATCCCAAGTGTCAAGTGATCCCAAACTGCAATTTTTGGCTTCCAAGGTATGAGCATTTATTTCGGCCACCGAGTGAATTCGGGGTATTCAAAACACAATCACTGACTCCGGCGCACACACACACTCTTCAATTCACTTCATCACTGCTTATCACCATGGAAACGGAATGAGTTCCAGTCGATTGCTCGCCCTAGACTCAGATTTCGTGAGACAAGCTAACGACGTCGGTATCTCATTCTGCAACGACAATTTGTTATTCAAGTTCGGTATCATAAGTTCCTGAATACCAATTTCGCTATCCGGGTGTCGTTACACGAGAGGGATCGCGACACCTACTCCATACCGACAATAAGGTAGCGAGTTGCAGAATCCCGTTACAGGGCAGGTACTGACCACATAAAACAGTGATTACGCAAAAGGGGCATCTATGCAGGTAAATAATGAACCGTTGTGTAATAATTTGCAGCGTTTTGATAATAATACAATACTGTCAACCGTAATTCTAGTGACGTACTCGCGACCCATGCAGTGTTGGATTTCACCACTTTCAACACAAGTTGTAAGGCTGGAAAACGATGATATTCCACGATTTGTTAATAAACGTCGGTATGCGTATCGCTAATGAGAATCCCATCCCGCCTGTGGTCTTTTGTCCGCTCAAAGATCGGTTTGAATACATCAGTATTTCTAATCTAACATTCAAATGAGGCCGATGTAGGTACTTCATAACTATGCTGAATCAATTTATTGGCCCCGTATCAATGTTTGGGAGGTGTAATGTATTCGAAAGTATGATTGACTCACACGGCGGGCGAGCGGAGCAAAGCGGGGAATAATAAGCGCCCACGTCCCGCCTCCCTTCAGGTGTCCGCTTCGGGGTTTTGCGATCACCGGCTCTTGGAACGCGCATTGCGGCACGTAACGTAAACGTGAGTGAAGAGAATGGGATTGGTAGGTACGGCCACCTCGAAACCCGATAATGTGGAGCTAAGTGCACGATGTTTTCGCCATCAAACACTAGTTAGGAAGATCTGTCGTACATAAAGTAACCTACCTAAACCCCCCCCCCCCCCCCGCCACGACTCCTTCCTCACCGCACAAATGATTTTATAATTTTTTCATTGTCGTGGTTCCCTTCAAATCTCTACTCTAACAACTCCTATAACATTGTTATAAGATTTAACCAAATAAACGAAGGGAACGACGAGCCGGGTAGCGCCAGGGGAGAAGGGTTCCTTCCATCAACCGCCATCGCTCCTCAACGGTCATAACGGCCGATTGTGGACGGGGGACGGGTGGCCTATATAAGCAGACCTTTTGGCCCAGCTCGTCATTCGACCTACCGACCGACCGACCCTCAACTTGCGACTTCTCTCTCGGCCTCTCTCTTCTACCTTCTCCTGCACTCGCTGTGGTGAAAACCGCGGGGTGCTAGCCTACACACTTTCCAGGCGTCTGCTGTGGTGAAACCCGAGGGACACCTTCTTCTTCTTCAACACCTGCTGTGGTGAAAACCGTGGGACACCTTCCACTCCTCAAGTCCCTGCTGTGGTGAAAACCACGAGGTACTAGCCTCCACATCCCAGGCGCCTGCTGTGATGAAAACCGCGGGACACCTTCCTCTTCTCTAGTACCTGCTGTGGTAAAAACTGCGGGGTACTTGCCTCCACATCCCAGGCGCCTGCTGTGATGAAAACCGTGGGACACCTTCCTCTTCTCTAGTCCCTGCTGTGGTGAAAACTGCGGGGTACTAGCCTCCACATCCCAGGCACCTGCTGTAGTGAAAACCGTGGGAAACCATACCCTCTAGCTCCTGCTGTGGTGAAAACCGCGAGGAGCTAACCTTCCCTCCAACTAACGCCTGCTGTGGTGAAAATCGCGGGACACCTGACTCTCCTCTAGCTCCTGCTGTGGTGAAAACCGCGGGGAGCTAATCTTCCCTCCAACTAACGCCTGCGGCGGTGAAAACCGCGAGGCGTTAGTAAACAGACTCCTACGCAGCACGTCCTTCCTCGTCCCTCCTCATCCGCCTTCATCCAACTTCTCAACTTCATCCTGATCCAACTCACCCGCCATGCAGTGAGCATAACACATCCGCTCACGACATTCATCACATTTTATTCATTCGCCTTTACAATAGCGGACTGTGAGAGGGTTTTTGGTGATAGCAAACATGTAGCGAATCACTTGAAAGATTCAGTCCAGTACAAGAGCCAATGCGGAAAAAGTTGACCTAAGGTGTTGCAACTATTCTTGCTCAATTTTATTTTTTACTAGCTCTGTTGCCCGTCGCTGACGGGTAGAACTCGGGGTGGGTCCATCTGACTTTGTTACCTCTCGCAGAAGTAAACCTCCTTATGTCCTTCCCTGGTCATAGAAACATTTAAATACGCGAGATGGGTTCGATCCATTGAGGTGTTTTCGAGAATTTAATTTTTTTATGTTTCGGCTTCCCTATAAACCCCCACCCCTATTCATCAGATCCGGGAGTGAATCCCCCTATGTCCTTCCTCGGTTATAGAAACATTTACGGTCATAGAACCCATACGCGAGATGAGTTCGATCCGTTGAGCCGTTTTCGAGAATTTAATTTTTTTATGTTTCGGCTTCCCCATAAACCCCCACCCCTATCCATCGGATCCGGAAGTAAACCCCCCTATGTCCTTCCTCGGTCATAGAAACATTTAAATACGCGAGATGGGTTCGATCCGTTGAGCCGTTATCGAGAATTTAATTTTTTTATGTTTCGGCTTCCCCATAAACCCCCACCCCTATCCATCGGATCCGGAAGTAAACCCCCCTATGTCCTTCCCTGGTCATAGAAACATTCAAATACGCGAGATGGGTTCGATCCATTGAGCCGTTTTGGCGTGATTGAAAGACAAACAGACAAACAGACAGACACCACGATCACCTGTAAATTTAGTTAGGTATATAGATTTCACAGTAACTATAAATATTGATCCGACGTATAAAGTTATACAATAACAAAATCTTATTTATTTTGTTGGAATATAAATGTTAAAAAATGCTGCATGTTATTACACAAAGGTTTATTATTTATCAGTATATATGCCCCTTCCGCGTAGAACACTGTTTTCTGTGGACCATACCTACCCTCTTGCTCCCCCCAGGAAAATCCTAAATCGAGTTCTGGAGGAGGCCCAGGATACAGTTTCACAAAAATGCGCGGGATTCAATAATTCAATCATTAATAATTCATTAGTTGTTATTCGTGAAGCATAACGTTTGTTCAAGTTGCAAAAGAAGTAGGTACCTACCAACAAAATCCAAAATATCCATCATTTTTCAAATAAAATAATACCGCAGAACAACCAACTGGACTCCATACAGCCACCCGTGATTATAATCAGGTAGCAATGATATCTGGGCCGGATTTATGCCGTTTCATTCACGATCATGTTGAAGAAGCTTTTCGGTGCAAACGAACGGCTGGTCTTACAATGCTCCGGGTGGTCTCAAAAAATTCTTTAGGTCGAGATCAACTCAAAAAGTTAAAACAAACCATACCATTCTATTGAAGGTTTTCGAGCTACAGCGTTCTGAAAATATCAACCCCTATTTTTCACCCCTTAGGGATGACTGACAGTAACGCCGAGCTTCGAGGACCAACTAGACCCCAAACGGGACCTACAAACCAAATTTCATTAATTTTGGTTCATGGTAACTAAGAAAAGTGCGAAGTAAGGCGTACGGAGAGAATTTTTTTATTCCATTTTCGGATTCTACGTACCTTGAAACGGAAACCATCAAATTGGGGGGGGGGGGGGGTGAATTTTTATTTTTTTAATGCTCGATTCCGAAGGTTCATTATTGAAATAACAAACCAAAAGATGTCGAGATTTTGCAAGCCACTGACTGGCCACTTCTTTGCCGAGTGCCGAAAAACCCTCTGTTGCTGGCTCGGCCAATTTCCCAAACGCAATGTCCTCTTCCGCGTGTTTCCACCAATTTCAACGAAATATCCCGCTATTTCGCAGTTTTATCTCTTCTAATGACTCAAGACCACGTACCTATGGGCGAAGGGAAAGGACATCTTCTGTCCAACTCCACTCAGTTAACAACAAGAAAACCAAAACAACGCGTTGATTGAACGCGTAACTTGAAACGTCGAACTCTACTGTCAGACGATGTATTCTTCATTTGCTCGCTTTGGGCGAAGCTGGCAGGTCTCGTATAATATATTAATTAACATTATAATTATATGACGGTACCCGATATCTAGCGATAAATTCATAAATACCTACCAATAGCAATTAAAGACATTCAAACACTCCTATCGAGAAGATAAAATTAAACAAACAAAAATACTTATTTAGAAATCCCCCACCTCTTGAAAGAATAAAATATCAAAAACTGCTCGTACAGTTTACAGCAGAAATTAATGTGGTGTGAAGCAGCTGGAAGATGCCACCGAAAGCTCCTCCAAGTACCCAGATTGCTCCGATATCCACGATTTCCACATTTTGGCCTTTTATAAATATAGTATTATATAATTACATATTAATACTATATAATATATTTATATAGTATTATAATTAGGTTGGGGCTCAACTTCAGTAACATTGCACAATTAAATTCATGTTGAGAATTTGGAAATAATATAAATTATACAATAATATTATAGTATAATTGCATAAAATAAATAATACAACAATTATATTGTATTATATAATTTTTGATACTATAATTATATTGTATTAGGTATATTACTATTATTATGTCATCATTTCAGTATTATTATTATATTACCTATAGTATTATATAACTGTAGTATTATTTAAATATATAGTATTATATAAGCGTATAGCTATATGATATAATTATATAGTATTATAAATTGGATTGGTGTCCAACATCAGTAATATCGCACAATTAAAGTCATGTCGAGAATCGGGAAATAACCGAAACTACCTATACAATAATTACAGTATAATCGTATAATATAATTACATAGTGTTGCATAATTTATTGATACTATAGTTATATTGTAATATAATTATTTTAGTATTATTATATAGTATTATATAAATGTAGTATTACATAATTATATACCATTATACAAGTTTTTAGTACTATATAGTATAATTAAATCGTAATTATAATTGCATCGTAATATAATTGAATAGGGGTCCAACATCGCACTATTAAAGTCATGTTGTGAGTCGGGAAAATAATCGAAATTATACAATTAATAGTACTAAAGTGGTAGGTAGACATCAGAGAAGCAGCTGTGTGATGGATTCCAACTGAATGAAAGCCATCGCCGTCTGCTAAGCAATAAAACTCAAAGGCACAAAGACAGAGAATTTGTGGTATTGCCAAGAGCACGTTCTGATTTTTCGAGGGTCGTTTCGCCTGTAACAAAGGGGGGAGAGTTAGTTACTCCATCACTGTGCCACTCTGTCTTCATTATTTCTCTCGGTCTCAGTCGCACTAATTCACAGCGTAGGTTTTTATGCGAGGGATGAGTGGCGGGCGGTACTAATAGGGCAATATCGAAAGTACCTGCACTACGGTAGGTATGTACTCGAATTTTAGCTGTTTTCGCGCAGCTGTCGATGGTGTGCTATGTATTAAAATTCCACGTAAGACTAAAAATTAGCTGTGCTTTGAATTAAGCGGAGCATTGTCGGCGCCAAGGTGCCGCTCCTAGGCTTCAAAAGCGACAATTTTTCTCACGCTCCATTCATTTACTTTCCAATCGATTATATTTCTGAGGCAAAACTATTACATTAGGTAGGGACCTGATTGCTCCGTGATATCACATTTCGCCTTCCATCAAAAACCTAACCATTTTAAGACTAATCCAACGGTTACAATAACTAAAATCCAGGGGCGTTGTGTTCCTAAGGCCCCGGCACGCAGAAACACTAGGCGTAAAAAAAATAACTTCAGCCATTGTTCAGTTGATATTTAAATTTCCCTCCGTACACTGTACGGATGTGTGCATTTTTCATAAAGTTCAATAGTGACTCGCCAGATTTCTCTGGCTATGGATAGGTACTCAATATTCTAGTAGAGCATCCATGGTGGTTCCTTCATAGACCAAGCATCTTATAGGAATAAAGCGACAGTGATCGATGTCCTGCAATAGAAATCGAAACCTGGGCTCCTGAAACTGGCAGGTAGGTCCTGGGACCTAGTGTTCCCATGGAAACTGAGAAAAGTGGCCCGTCCACGCACGCTCAGTGGAGTAAAAATGTTATTCGCCACGCCCACTTTGGGCTCAGCCCCCAGAATCTGACTTCCACCCCAAAATCGTTCCTTTTCACAATCGATTCGATCCCTTCGATTCAATTTTTCATCTCGGTACAAGATGTTTCTTCGTCTTCTGATTTATTTTTGTGTCCCCTGAATCACTTTCGATTTCTCTGTTGAGTCTGTTGTCAGTTTTCAATTTTTTGCGTAAAATGTTGTACACTTGCGTCAGGTCCGGTTCTGATGACAGATTTGTATTTGTGGTACCTACATATGCGCGTTTTGTCCTGTTCGCCGTTTGTGGTTTGTGGACTGATCGGCACTCTAACACACAGATAACGACGGGTATTTAAGTTTACTATTTTCTTAACGCATGAATTCAGTGACTAATTTGCAGTAGAAATTGTCGACGTTTTCGTACGACGATACAGTGTTGATTAAAAGAGATAAGGTTTGCTAAATATCAGGGTGTTGTTGCCTTGGTGTATTTTGTAGACAAATCAGTTGGTTTTGTGTTCTGACTTGGTGCCCCACCGTTTTCAGAGCCCACTCACCGCTACTGTCAAAATCGCAAAAAAATGGCGCTTACGATATTCTGCCTTTCAGGGGACCCACTTAGTTTTAGATTTTTCCAGTGTCGCTTGAGCTGCAGAAAAAAGTGGCTGAAGCTCGCACGTTTCTTCGTTGGAATTCTCATGAGTGGGGTAATATATCCCTTTGATGTTCCACCTCATCGAAACTCCCGCAGGTTAAAGCTCAGGCCCCGTCTCGAGCCCTTACATTGTAATCCTGTTAGAAAAACTTTCCGCGCTAGTCGGCGTGTAACAGAATCTTCAGAGGAGTTTCGGTAACCGGAGTAGACCCCCGGTTAGGGGAATTAAGGTGGATTTTATAGTTCATTAATCACTTTAGACGACGTGGAGGACTACGGGAGCGGTATCGAAGGGAGGGGGGTCGAAGGTGAACATATGTTAAGGGCCTGAGTCTTCTCATAGGGCTTGAAGAAGGGCGCAAAGGCGTCGAATCTAACCGACTGTATTCGACATTCTGTTGGGTTAAAACAACACTTGGGACGAAATACATCGGATGGATGATCAAAACTTCGTTTCAGTGCCGCAGTCGTCTTTGATTGATTTTGTCGGGTTGTTGGTCCGGAATTTGACTACAACCCCCCGGAAAGCCGGTTGAACACCTTTCAAGATGCTTTTACCAGAAATCTTTCCAACGACGCGGCTCGTGTCAGTACGTAACGGCGCGCACAGGTTCCAAACGATGGAAAAACGACCAAAACTCGGCAAAACTAGAAAAACCACGTAAATTGGTGTTTCAACATTGAATCCTTTGTATTTTCGGCTTATTATTTTCAATAATGAACCTTTGGAATCGAGCATGCCCCCCCCCCCCTCCAAATTTGACGGTTTTCCGTTTCAAGGTATGCAGAATCCGAAAATGGAATAAAAAAATTTCTGTCCGCCCGCCGTACTTCGCACTTTTCTTAGTTACCAAGAACCAAAATTAATGGAATTTGGTTCGTAGGTCCAATTTGGGGTCTAGTTGGTCCGCGAAGCTCGGCGTTACTATCAGTCAACTCTTAAGTGATGAAAAATAGGGGTTGACATTTTCAGAACGTCGTAGCTCGAAAACTGACAGTAGAAGGGATATTTGTGTTAAATTAACGTTTTTAAATTGATCTCGAACTAAAGAATTTTTGAGACCACCCGGAGCATTTTTGTACCTTCAGCCGTTCGTTTGCACCGAAAAGCATCACTTTTGAAAACTGCTCATATTCGAACTCATCACTCTATCAGCCAGTACCTACCGGAAGGAGATAATATAAAATATATGTAATATGCATATGACAGAGTCAAAATCCAGGTTTCAATTCTACGAAAATTCGCTAAAAGACGATTCCTAAATGACAATAATATTAAAAATTCGCTCTTATGGTCATGCTGCACTTTTAAGGGTGGAGGTCGGGTAAGAATTCAGGGATATTCGCCATGTAGCGATGAGGGTTGCTGAAGAAGCACATCTAACTCGAATTGTCACTATTCGAAGCGAGGCATGCAAGGTTAGTAGATCAGATGAACATACCTGGTCTACTAACCGTGGTTAGGAGAACCCGACTAATATCTGGCTTCACCAGTACTTCCTAACCAAGGCTAAAATAAGTCGTTGTTTTATTGAATAGGAGATTCGAAGCGCTGGTTGAAGACAACTGGTTTTCACGAGCGTAATCAACGGTTATAATTATAATGTTTTAATAAAACGTTGTTTTCATAAAACGTCGATCTAACTTTTAAATGCCTATTTAATGGTATCATGGAAGCGTTGGAGGTGATTACGACTGATAACTCAGCTGTTGACGTGCAGGTGTGAGGTTAAGTACCTACTTGTGCTCATTTGTTTCTTGGCTTTTGGTTGTAGCAATGTTACGTTTATCTTTGAAAAAAGTTTGTTGACTGTCAAAATCGCGGAAACCGTCATAAAGTCAGCGTCGCAAAAACGGGAAAACGCTGCAAAGTCCTTGTCACATGGGTTTATTATTCTATTTGACGTAAATACAGAAATGTGGGGTGTTCATTTATTATTTCTTTCATGTGCAATAATAATTACTGAATTATTATTGCAATAATCTATTTCAATTACTTAAATAGCTATTTTTGATGGTTTCCATCAATTCTGGCCCCCGAAAACAAGAATAGAAGTCCAATTTTTTTACAAATCACCTTTGATCATTGATACTCCATTTAATTGTCTTGATTCACCAGCTGATACAACTTCTAGTGTTAGTATACACGTGTATGGTGATTTCAGATAATTTCCCAGGTTTTATATCAATTTATTATCAATAAAAAATGAATTTTGGGAGTTGAACCTTCGTTAAAACCTCAGTTCTTCACTCATTGGTCAAAGTCAACTTCATATTTGATCTCCTCGCCCTAAAAAACATGGAAAGCAATACCTCACAAGTTCACGTTCACAAAACCCCTCGAAACCCCCTATTTTTACACCCATTTCTCCACCGTAACACGCCTGGGTGTATTCCGATCGGGCTACCGAGCTTCGAAACACATCTAGGACCCAAATTTGTTCCAAAATTTGGACCCTAACTGTGTGAGGAAGAATGTGTGAGGAAGGCTGAAACTTCGTGAGAACCTCGATTTTCCACTGTTTGGTCAAAATCGACATCATATTCGGTCTCTTCTTCCTAAAAACATGGAAAACGATAAATCAAAAGGTCATGTTACTAAAACACCAAAAAACCCCATTTTTACCCCATATTTCACCCATAACACCCCTGGGTGTATTCCGATCGGGCTGCCAAGCTTCGAAGCACAACTACAACGCAAATATGTTCCAAAATTTGGACCAAATTGTGTGAAGAACAACGACGATTTTAGACCAAAATTTAACGTAAGAGTAAATCTGAAACTTCGTTAGACCCCCGATTTTCCACTCCCTGGTTAAAGTCGACTTCATATTCGATCTCCTTGTTCTAAAAAACATGGAAAACGATACCTCACAAGCTCATGGTACTAAAACGCCAAAAACCCCCATTTTCACCCATAACACACCTGAGTGTATTCCCAGCGGGCTGCCGAGCTTCGGAGCACAACCAGGACCCAACGTGTTCCAAAATTTGGACCCAAACTGTGTGCGGGAGAATGACGATTTCAGACCAGAATTTAACGCAAACTTAAGGCTGAAGCTTCGTTAGAACCTCAGTTGTCCACTCTTTGTCAAAATCAACCAAATATTCGGTCTTCTCACCATAAAAAACATGGAAAACGATACCTCACAAGCTCATGTTCACTAAAACACCAAAAAACCCTATTTTTATACCCAATTTTCGCCCATAACACCTGTGGGTATATTCGATCGGGCTGCAAAGTTTCGGAGCACAACTGGGACCCAAACGGAGCCTATTTGCTAAAGAACGACGGAGGTTAGTCACCTTGAAGTTGTTCAGGTGTCCTTTCCTGAACCAGAACTTCATACTACTTTGTAACCCCTTTTATTATTCTGTGAATAATACACCTATGTATTCGCTCAACGAAAAACGTTTATAACACCCCCCTCAAAAGTTTTTTCTATTAGGTACGTTTCAAGGTGCGTAGATTCAGAAAATGCAATGTCTGTCCGCCGTACGCCTATCATGCGGTCCTCATTTTCGGTCTAAAAAATTCGTTCTTTCGCACACATGCTCCATTTGGGCCCTAGTTGTTTCCCGAAACATTGCAGCCCGATCGGAATATACCCACAGGTGTTATGGGTGAAAAGTGAGTGTAAAAACAGGGGGTTTCCAGTGTTTTTTTGAGGTTTTAGTGAACACGAGCTTGTGAGGTATCGTTTTCCAGGTTTTGTAGGGCGAGAAGACAGAATATGATTTTGACCAAAGAGTGACGAATTGAGGTTGTAACGAAGGTTAAGCTCAAGAAATTCATTTTTTATGAGTCAAAAACCTGGGAAATTGTCTGAAATCACCATAAATCTGTATATAACACTAGAAGCAGTGTCAGCAGGTGAATCAAGACAATTAAATGGCACTATCGATGATCAAAAATAATCTGTATTAAAAAAAAAGGCCTAGCCTGATTCGTGTTTTCGGGGGCCAAAATTGGTGGAAACCATCAAAAATAGCCATTTCAATAATAATTGCACATGAATGAAACGATAAATGACCAGCCAAAATTTCTATAAGTATGTCCAGTAGAATAATAAACCCATGTGACAAGGACTTTGCAGCACCCCTCACATGCTTCTGCTACCCAGAAGTATGTCATGTGGGGAGGAGTGTGACGGTGCGGCTGTTCTCGAGTCGTTTGTTGTTCCGGTGAAGATGGGGTCGTTTTGGTGGAAGCCTAATCGATAATCCTTCTTAACCGGTGATAATATCGCTGGTCTAGCCGGGGGACTCTCGAGGATCCACCCCCACTGTCACACTCTGTCGAACATGAGATCTTCGGTTTAATAAAGTAAACGTTGATTGAAAGCTTTGCCGGCCCTAACTGAGGTGAGCAGCAGAGGAGGAAACTGTGTCCGGTTTCGGGTCGGCGTTGAAATTCCGATCCGAATGCACCGAATGTGTGTCGACACTGTCGGCGTCCCCCGACCCTCACCCACTTACCTTCGCGGATGCGGTTGCACCTCGCGTTTTTTGTCCCTTCAACGAAATAACTCCGGCGCCGAAACGAGAGAAAAAAAGGTCAAGTCGTTGCAACCGTCAAAGAACTCGGTCGTGAAGATGCAGTTGTGGGGGGGGGGGGGGGGGTGCAGTGTTGTACAGGCGGTGGTGTTGTAATGGGGGGGGGGGGGGGTCGCCTCAAAAGAAAAAAGAAAGTGCATTCTCGATCGAAGGAACCTGAGTCACCCCGAGACCTACTGTCCTACTGCACTTGGTGGGGAATCCCCCCTCCACCGCTACGAAGTCACTCGGGGCAGTGCGGTGCCGTCGCCTCCCTCGCTGCACTTCCGAAGTGCGCCGCGAGTGACCTCGCTCCCGCCCCTGCAGGCGGTCGGATGGCGAAGAGGCGGAAGGCTGCCGACATCGGCGCGCGCCGCGTTTTCCAGTCGACGGGATTTTTGCCGACGCGGCGTACGGTGGCCCAAAAACGTAAAAAAGCGCTTAAAACTCAAATTTTGGTTTATTATTCTGTAAATAACACACCTAGTAATCGCTCAGCAAAAAATTTTTATAACAACCCCTCAAAATTTTTTTTCTTTTCCGTTTCAAGGTGCGCAGATTCCAAAAACGCTGCAAAGTCCTTGTCACATGGGTTTATTATTCTATTGGAGTTCTAGAGATTCTTGTTGGCAGTTAAATTTATAGTTTCTTTCATGTGGAATGATTGAAATAGCTATTCCTGATGATTTCCACCAATTTTGGCCCCCAAAACATGAAATAGGTACACTTTTTTTTCCCCAGATCATCTTTGATCATTGGTAGTGCGATTTAATGGTCTTGATTCAGCTGTTTACACTTTTTCTAATGTTAGTATACACATTGATGGTGATTTCAGACAGTTTTCCAGGTTTTTGACTAAAAAAAACCAATTTTGGGAGCTGAACCAATGGTAAAACCTCAATTTCCGCGTCTTTGGTCAAAATCGACTTCATATTCGGTATTCTCGTCCCCAAAAACATGGAAAACGATACCTCAAAAGCTCATGTTACTAACATGTTGCTAAAACGCAAAAAGTACCTATTTTTACACACATTTTCACTCATAACACCCCTGGGTATATTCCGATCGGGCTGAAAAGTTTCGGGACACAACTAGGGCCCAAATGGAGCATGTGTGCGAAAGAACGACTTTTTTAGATCTAAAATGAAGCCTGTACACGTGATACGGCGTACGGCGGACGGACATTGCATTTTTGGAATCTACGCACCTTGAAACGGAAAAGAAAAAAGTTTGAGGGGGTGTTATAAAAATTTTTTGTTGAGCGAATACATAGGTGTATTATTCACAGTATAATAAACCAAAATGCAATGTCCGTCCGCCGTACGCCGTATCACGCATACCGGCTTCATTTTCGGTCTAAAAAATTCGTTCTTTCGCACACATGCTCCATTTGGGACCTAGTTGTGTCCCGAAACATTGCAGCCCGATCGGAATATACCCAGGGGTGTTATAAGCGAAAATGTGTATAAAAATAGGTACTTTTTGTGTTTTAGTAACATGAGCTTTTGAGGTATCGTTTTTCATGTTTTTATAGGGCGAGAAGACCAAATATTTGGTTGATTTTGACCGAACAGTGAAGAATGGAAGGTTAAGATCCCGAAATTCATTTTTTATGAGTCAAAAACATGGGAAATTGTCTGAAATCACCATAACTTGTATAATAACACTAGAAGTAGCATCAAAAGGTGAATCAAGACAATTAAATGGTACTATCAATGATCAAAAATAATCTGTTGAAAGGAGAAGCCGAGCCTCATTCGTGTTTTTTGGGGCCAAAATTGGTGGAAACCAAGAAAAATACCCATTTCAATAATTGCACACGAAAGAAACGATAAATGAAGAGCCAACATTTCTGTAGGTATGTCCAATAGAATAATAAACCCATGTGACAAGGACTTTGCAGCGTTTTTGAATTAGGTACATATTTCCGCCCGCCATGTCGACCTGTCTGTCACCGTCTGAGAAGTCATTTCTCGAATTTCAGGACCCCAACGTTGATTGTACATCGTCACAAATCGTTGAAATACAAAAACGCTGCAAAGTCCTTGTCGCATGGGTTTATTATTCTACTGGACATACCTACAGAAATGTTGGCTGTTCATTATTGGTCCTTTCATGTGCAATTATTAAAACAGCTATTTCTGATGGTTTGGGGCCCCAAAACACGAACTACACTCCAATTTTCGACAAATTATCTTTGATCATTGGTAGTGCGATGAAAAAAAAAAAAAAAAGAAAAAAGAATTTCGGGAGCTTAACCTTCGTTATAACCTCAATTTTCCAATCTTTGGTCAAAATAAACTTCATATTTGGTCTTCTACCCGTAAAAAAGTTGCAAAAGTACCTACCAACAAACTCGAGTCCCTTCTACGTAGATGGTATAATGAACCGTTGTGTAATAATTTACCGTTTTGTAATAATTTACCATTGTGTAATAAAATTTACCTATCAATAATACTTAAACGTTTGTTCAAGTTTCACTAACTATCAACAGACCCCAAAAGAGCCATAATTTGTCAAATGAAATAATACATATCACAGAACAACCAACTCGACTTCATACGTTGTGATTATATTCAGATGATCCCAAGCAATGATTTTATCTCGGGCCAATTCCCGATTGTTATCGCGTCCCTAGTGATGATATTTGGGCTGAATGTATACAATTTCATTCCCCCTGCGGTTGAAAATGCCTGTCGGTGCAAACTTCAGGGCCTAACTGTGAACGAACGGCTGAACGATTTACCATTGTGTAATAATTTACCTATCAATAATACTTCAACGGTTGTTCAAGTTGCGAAGTCCCTACCAACAAACTCCAGCCTCTTCTACATGGATGGTATAATGAACCGTTTTGTAATAATTTACCGTTGTGTAATAATTTACCATTGTGTAATAAAATTTACCTAACAATAATACTTCAACGTTTGTTCAAGTTTCACTACCTATCAACAGACCCCAAAAGAGCCATCATTTTTCAAATGAAATAAAATCACAGAACAACCAACTCGACTTCAAACTCCGTGAATATAATCAGGTGCTCCCTAGCAATGATTTCTCGGGCCAATTTCCGATTGTTATCGCAACTCTAGTTATGATATTTGGGCTGAATGTACACAATTTCATTCAACCTGCTGTTGAAAAAGCCTATCGGTGCAAACTTCTGGGCCTTACTGGGAACGAACGGCTGGACGTACGATACTCCGGGTAGTCTTAAAAAACTCCCAAGTTCGAGAACTATTTAAAATCGTAAAAAAATTCGAGATAACGGCGTCCTGGAGATTTCAACCCCTATTTTTCACCCCTTAGGGATGACTGGCATTAACGCCGAGCTTCGAGGACTAACTAGACCTCAAATTGGACCTATAAACCGAATTTCGTCAATTTTGGCTCATGGCAACTAAAAAAAGTGCTCGGTACGACCTACGGCGGGCGGACAGAAATTTTTAGCATGGAACATGCTTTAGCCTTGGACTAACTATCCGAAAAATGTCACGATTTTCACGAACAACCGAGTAGTTGTTAGGGAAATGAGACTTCTTTCATTTTCATCGGACAAAAATCGTTTTCCATTCGTTGGAAAGCTCTTGATTTATCACGAATTTATTTCGTATTTGTTCTTGGTATTTATTTCGTAGTTTCATACTATAACTATATAAATGGATGTTATAAATGGATAGTAAGCAATGACGCTTGTTTGGTTGTCACTTGGTTGTATCCTGGTGACGAAGTGAAATCATAACAGTGCGGCTACAGAATCATAAAACGCTGCAATGTCCTTGTCACATGGGTTTATTATTCTATAGGAGTTCTAGAGATTTTCGTTGGCTGTTAAATGTATTGTTTCTTTCATGTGGAATGATTGAAATAGCTATTTCTGATGATTTCCACCAATTTTGGCCCCCAAAACATGAAATAGGTAGGTACGCTTTTTTTTTAAAGATCATCTTTGATCATTGGTAGTGGCATTTAATGGTCTTGATTCACCTGTTTACACTTTTTCCAATGTTATTGTACACATTTATGGTGATTTCAGACAGTTTTCCAGGTTTTTGACTCATAAAAAACCAATTTTGGGAGCTGAACCTTTGGTAAAACCTCAATTTCCGCGTCTTTGGTCAAAATCGACTTCATATTCGGTTTTCTCGTCCTCAAAAACATGGAAAAAGATACCTCAAAAGCTCATGTTACTAACATGTTGTTAAAACGCAAAAAGTACCTATTTTTATACACATTTTCACTCATAACTCCCCTGGATATATTCCGATCGGGCTGAAAAGTTTCGGGACACAACTAGGGCCCAAATGGAGCATGTGTGCGAAAGAACGACTTTTTTAGACCGAAAATGAAGCCTGTACACGT
This sequence comes from Leptopterna dolabrata, assembly GCA_954871275.1. Lineage (NCBI taxonomy): Eukaryota > Metazoa > Arthropoda > Insecta > Hemiptera > Miridae > Leptopterna > Leptopterna dolabrata. The sequence continues at coordinate 8,754,325 of OX940975.1, read as the reverse complement.
GATACGGCGGACGGCGGACGGCGTACGGCGGACGGACATTGCATTTTTTGAATCTACGCACCTTGAAACGGAAAAGAAAAAATTTTGAGGGGGTGTTATAAAAATTTTTTGCTGAGCGAATACATAGGTGTATTATTCACAGAATAATAAACCAAAAAGCGCGGCTAAAGCATGTTCCATGTTTCTTGAATTTTAGCCGTAGGCTCTAAGCAGTAAGCATCCGGGGGTCCAGGGGGCTTTTTTTTTGCAGTTTTTTATTGCATTTTCGGATTCTACGTACCTTGAAACGTAAACCATTAAAAGTTTAGGAGAGTTGGAATTTTTTTTTCATGCTCGATTCCAAAGGTTTATCGAAAATAATAAACTAAAATTTTGAGGGGTTGTTATAAAGATTTTTTGCTGAGCGAATACATAGGTGCATTATTCACAGAATAATAAACCAAAATGATACAAATTCCAAAAATTATCATGCATTACAATTTTTCCTTCCATTTTTGGATTATTATTCTGTGAATAATACACCTATGTATTCGCTCAGCAAACAATTTTTATAACACCCCCTCACAATTTTTTTCTTCTCCGTTTCAAGGTGGTTCGATTCCAAAACGCTGCAAATCCCTGCACAACGGTTTATTATTTTGTATAGAATACCCTTCTGTTACAGATCACAGCTCTATGTATAGATAACCCGTCTATGTAATATGATATGTACCTACTATTCTATACATATTATTTAGATCGCAGACCTTCCGTAGGTTGGTACCTAACCCCGTACTCGTTACTAGGTACCTACCTAAATCTCGAGTTAAATGTTGCTAAAATAATTCTGCCGATGACAAACAGTACCTAACAAAAAGAAACACACATAATGAAGTTCTGAAAAGAAATTGTTGATGAGGAGTGAAAAAAGTTGCGAAAGTACCTGCCAACAAACTCCAGCCCCTTCTACGTAGATGGTATAATGAACCGTTGTGTAATAATTTACCGTTGAGTAATGATTTACCGTAGTAATAATTTACCCATCAATAATACTTCAACGTTTGTTCAAGTTTCACTACCTACCAACAAACTCCAAAAGAGCCATCATTTTTCAAATGAAATAATATCACAGAACAACCAACTCGACTTCATACTCCGCCAATATAATCAGGTGATCCCTAGCAATGATTCTATCTCCGCCAAATTTCCTATTGTGGGCGCGTCTCTGGTTACGAGATTTGGTTTGAATTGTATACAATTTCATTCACACTGGAGTCGAAAATGCCTGTCGGTGCAAACTTCGGGGCCTTACTGAGAACGAACGGCTGGACGTACGATGCTCCGGATGGTCTTAAAAAAACTCGCAAGTTCAAGAACTATTTAAAACCGTAAAAATATTCACGTAAAAAAATGGTATAGGCGTTTTGAAAATGTCAACCCCTATTTTGAACCCCTTAGAGATGACTCACAGTAACGTCGAGCTTCGAGGACCAACTAGACGCCGAACGGAACCTATAACCCGAATTTCATCAATTTTTTTTCATGGTAACTAAGAAAAGTGGCCCGTACGGCGTACGGCGGACAGACAGAAATATTTTTATTGCAGTTTTGGATTCTACATACCTTGAAACGTAAACCATCAAATTTTGAGGGGGGGTAAGAATTTTTTTTTCATGCTCGATTCCAATGGTTCATTATTGAAAATAATAAACCAATATGCAATGTCCGACCGCCGTGTCATCCGTACCTATCTACTTTCTTTTCGGTCTAAAACATTCGTTTGTTTTTGGTTTATTATTTTCAATAATGAACCATTGGAATCGAGCATGAAAAAAAAAATTCTTACCCCCCTCAAAATTGGATGGTTTACGTTTCAAGGTATGTAGAATCCAAAACTGCAATAAAAATATTTCTGTCTGTCCGCCGTACGCCGTACGCCGTACGCCGTACGGGCCCCTTTTCTTAGTTACCATGAAAAAAAATTGATGAAATTCGGGTTATAGGTTCCGTTCGGCGTCTAGTTGGTCCTCGAAGCTCGACGTAACTGTGAGTCATCTCTAAGGGGTTCAAAATAGGGGTTGAAATTTTCAAAACGCCTATACCATTTTTTTACGAAAATATTTTTACGGTTTTAAATAGTTCTTGAACTTGCGAGTTTTTTAAGACCATCCGGAGCATCGTACGTCCAGCCGTTCGTTCACAGTAAGGCCCCGAAGTTTGCACCGATAGGCATTTTCGACTCCAGTGTGAATGAAATTGTATACAATTCAAACCAAATCTCGTAACCAGAGAAGCGCCCACAATAGGAAATTTGGCGGAGATGAAATCATTGCTAGGGATCACCTGATTATATTGGCGGAGTATGAAGTCGAGTTGGTTGTTCTGTGATATTATTTAATTTGAAAAATGATGGCTCTTTTGGAGTTTGTTGGTAGGTAGTGAAACTTGAACAAACGTTGAAGTATTATTGATGGGTAAATTATTACACAACGGTTCATTATAATACCATCTACGTAGAAGGGGCTGGAGTTTGTTGGTAGGTACTTTTGCAACTTTTTTCACTCCTCATCAACAATTTCTTTTCAGAACTTCATTATGTGTGTTTCTTTTTGTTAGGTACTGTTTGTCATCGGCAGAATTATTTTAGCAACATTTAACTCGTGATTTAGGTAGGTACCTAGTAACGAGTACGGGGTTAGGTACTAACCTACGGAGGGTCTGCGATCTACATAATATGTATAGAATAGTACATATCATATTATATAGACGGGTTATCTATACATAGAGCTGTGATCTGTAACAGAAGGGTATTCTATACAAAATAATAAACCGTTGTGCAGGGATTTGCAGCGTTTTCATGCTCGATTCCAAAGGTTCATTACTGACAATAATAAACCAAAATGTGTGTAACAATGTGATTGGTGTAAAAATGTAATGGGTTTTTCGAGGGTTTTTGAGGTTTTAGTGAACATGAGCTTGTGAGGTATCATCGTTTTCCGTGTTTTTTAGGGTGAGAAGACCGAATATGAAGTTAATTTGACCATAGAGTGGAGAATTGAGGTTCCAACGAAGGTTCAGCTCCAAAAATTCATTTTCAATTATTCAAAAACCTGGGAAATTATGTCTGAAATCACCATAACTTGTATAATAACACCAGAAGTATCAGCATGAGTGAATCAAGACAATTAAATGGCACCATCAATGATCAAAGATAATTTGCAAAAAAAGAGGAGCCTAATTCGTGTTTTTGGGGGCCAAAATTGGTGGAAACCATAAAAATTAGCTATTTCAATTATGCACATTCAAGAAACAATAAATGTAGTTCCAGCATTTCTGAATCCATTCGAGGATTTTAACAAAAGTTCATAGATGTATAGAACGAATTATGTAAATAAATTAACAAAATATCTATATAAAAGTAAGACTCGAGACTATTTCGACTGTCAAATGCCATCTTTTCTCATAAAAGTGGGATTTTATTGGGAAATTGGCTAATTCCGTCCTTTTGACCTGTTTAGCGAAATTTCAATGAGAAGATTTAGATTAACGTTTTCAGTATTCATGTTTTGCATTATAGAAAACAAGTGTTCCTTGAAGTTGAGCGAATAAACCGATATTTTTACGAATGAAGACTTCAAACATCATTTTCGAGTGGATAAGAACTGCATACTTCACTAACTGAGTACAAATTACTACCTAAGAAGTAACCACCGTATCATTTGATATCTCAGCAAGTATTGATAGGTAGGTAAGCCCTAAGGTATAAGGTTTGTACAGTGTCTGACCATCAGAAAGGCTTTGTGCCGTTTGCAGTGATCCTCGGACTCTTTCCTGAGTATACTTAGTATGCATGACCGGCTGTTCACATAAATCCAAAGCCAGTTTTCTGATAGCCATTCCTGTACACAGAAAATAGGGGCGGACCATTATCAAATAAAACCCGTCTCGAACGCTTATCATATGATGTTATTGGATCATGGATGGTTTCTTACGGTTTTCTAGGAGTCAGCTAACCGGCAGTGCGAACAAACCTGTAACAATGAGCGACAGTTATTTCAACTTTATCACGCGAAAACGTCGAGGCTCCAAAAGCAAGCATAGGTGTATACATAACAAAGGTCACCCGAAGAAAGCTCCCCAACCCGAATTTTCGAACGTCCGCCTTCCTTCTTCCAATATCTGTCAACTCCAAATTCAGAGCATCACACTGTTTGTTACAAGATTTCGTCTTCGGCCGACAATTTTCAATATTTATTTATGGAACTGGTTGTGAACATTATTGCACATTTTTCTCAATATGGGGCGGATGTGTTTTTGCAACAACAAAAAAAAAATTGGTTCAACCCTAATTAATCCTAATCTAATCCAAAAAATTTCGACAGTTTGGTTCACTATTTTCAATAATGAACCTTTGGAATCGAGAACGAAAATAAATTTAACCCCCCCCCCCCCCCCTAAAAATTTGATGGTTTACCTTTCAAGGTAAATTCATTTAACCTCCCGTAAAAATTTGATGGTTTACCCTTCAAGGTACGTAGAATCAGAAAATGCAGTAAACAATTTCTGTGTTTCCGCCGCACCCCGTACTTTCCACTTTTCTTAGTTACAATGAACCAAAATTAATGAAATTTGGTTTTTAGGTCCCGCTTGGGGTCTAGTTAGTCCTCGAAGCTCGGCGATACTCTCAGTCATCTCTAAGGGGTGAAAATAGGGGTTGAAATGTTCAGAACGCCGTTGCTCGAAAACTCAATAGAAGGCCACGGTTTTGTTTTTACGTTTTTAAATTGATCTTGAACTAAAGAATTTTTTGAGACCACCCGGAGCACTTTACGACCAGCCGTCCGTTTGCACTGAAAAGCTTCGTCAACACGATCGTGAATCCAGCGGTATAAATCCGGCCCGGATATCATCGCTAGGGAGCACCTGATTACAATCACGGATGGCTGTATGAAGTCGAGTTGGTTGTTCTGTGATATTATTTCATTTGAAAAATGATGGCTCTTTTGGATTCTGATGGTAGGTACCTTTGCAACTTGAACTAACGATGAAGTATTATTGGGTAAATTATTACACAACGGTTTATTATACTATACTAACTACAAATAATTAATGATTGAAGTATTGAATCCCGCGCATTTGTATGAAACTTTAATTCCCGGGCCGGCTCGTTTAGGGCTTTCCTGGAGGGATCTCGAGGGTATTGACCACTGAAAACAGTGATCTACGCAGAAGGGGCAACTATACAGTAAGTAATAAACCGTTGTGTAATAATTTGCAGCTGTTTTTTTTTTCGTGCAGCCGTGCTCTATCGACTAAAAGAAATTGAAATAAGTTTTCAGATTGAAAATTCATCATTATCTCGTCGAGACAGAAAGGAAGTTATGCCGCATCTTCCCTCTCAATCCAACAACTGTACTCGACATTGGCCTTAACGTCAGTTTGGACCTTCATTTGGAAAAAGGTTTTACTGAGTCCCGTAGCACTGGTCGGTGCATACCTCGTTATTATTAGTTTCGGTGGAACGTACTTCCCTGTACGCTGATTGCACCGCCTGCTTTCGTTAAGTTTGAAATATTCACGTCGTTTGACTCACCGTTTTGCAGCCGCCCTCAGGGGCTTCACATGCGATTCGTTTCCGAGAAACTTCAATTACTCAGTTTGCAATGACCGAATGAGTGACCTAACACTCGTTTTCTGCCGCCGCTCCGGTCAGAGCGGCCAACTTTGTACGCGGACTTGATGAATCACTCGAGTCGGGCAATTTTCGATTGGGCAACTGGCGGTAAAAACTCGTGAGTTTCCTCTCGTTCGTCGAAAAACAATTTTGATTTGGGTACTGACTCGCAATGAGAGCAAGAAACGATGATTAAACCCTTAAACGCCCAACCAGAGAATTCGTGGAGAAATTCCACAATGTATTCGGCCGTCAGAAGCAGAAAAGTCTTATCTGACTAAACCTGACTCTTGGGAAAATGGACCTTCAGGTTTCGACTAGAAATTTGCCAATGTGTTCGGAATTTTCTTGAAATGTGTTCCAAATTACCTATTTTTAGTTCGCAAATTAGCCAGCAATCATTTATGTTCCTTCAAATCCGTCTTTAATCCATAATAATTTAATTCCACACCTGATTCCTATCAATAATCGAGCGTCTTTTAATAGTTACTCACCATTTCACTTGTACTTTACCAATAACATAATATATTAGTTACAACATTCAGTTCCTGCACAAAATTCATTTAAGCCCCTTATCAACGTTATCTGGTTATTATCAATTCTTTATCAATATTACCATACAGTAGTTTAATCCACGTATACTCTGATTATGGACTAACAAATAGGCCTATGATAGTTTTGTGCAATATTAGATTAAGATATTGTTATAATTTTGTCATCATACTTTTGTGTATTGAGTTTTAATTTTATAAGGACTACATTTGTCATACCATCCCATCCCATTATACGCAGCAATCCCACAAAATCCCCATTCCAAATTTGAGCATTGTGTGTTGAAAAGGAAAAAAAATGCTGTTAAGCCCTTGTCACATGGGTTTATTATTCTATTGGAGAAACCTACAGAAATTTTGTAGGTTGTTTGTTCATTTACTGTTTCTTTCGTGTGAAATCATTGAAGTTGCTATTTCTGATGATTTCCACCAATTTTGGCCCCCAAAACACGAATTAGATACGCTCTTTTTCTTTCAAATTATCTTTGCTCATTGATGGTGCCATTTAATCGTCTTGATCCACGTGTTGACACTTTTTCTAGTGTTATTATACAAATTGATGGTGATTTCAGACGATTTCCCAGGTTTTTGACACATAAAAAATCAATTTTGGGAGCTGAACATTTGGTAGAACCTCAATTTTCCACTCTTTGGTCAAAATCGACTTCATATTCGGCTTCTCGTCTAAAAACATGGAAAACGGTACCTTAAAAGCTCATGTTGCTAACATATTACTAAAACACAAAAAGTACCTATTTTTATACACATTTTCACTCATAACACCCCTGGATATATTCCGATCGGGCTGCAAAGTTTCGGGACACAACTAGGGCCGAATTGGAGCATATTATGTGCGAAAGAACGAATTTTTTAGACCGAAAATGAAGTAGTTATGCGTGATACGGCGGACGGACATTGCATTTTTGGAATCTAAGCACCTTGAAACGTAAAAGAAAAAATTTTGAGGGGGTGTTATAAAACTTTTTGTTGAGCGATTACATACCTAGGTGTATTATTCACAGAATAACGAACCAAAACCATAAGCCTCAGAGCTCACTCAGCTGATCAGGGCAGGGACCCAATTTGTCATCCTTACCCAGCAGTCCCCGGAACATGAGCTCCATTCCAAATTTGAGCCTTGTGGGTTGAAAAGTGAAAAAAATAGCCTCAGAGCTCACTCAGCTGATCAGGGCAGGGACCCAATTTGTCGTCCTTACCCAGCAGCCCCACAGCTACTCTACAAAACGTGGGAACCAACAATTCCATCGCGAAGGGAAGCCTCGTTCACGACGAAGGACGAAAATTTCGACGGTTTTCACACAGCGTATTTCACCGGTGGCGTTTCAAGAGCGAGTTGAAAAAACCCTCATCAATATCCGATGAGAAATTTGGCCCTGATTAACACACAGACATATACACAAATCCTTTGCGTTTCATATAATAGGACGGTCTGAAATGGTACATTCCAAATCTCGTTTGGCCTGGGCTAACGTATCACTCCTGAGCAAGAGACAAGGATTCAACGGTTGCTCCAGCAGCAGGAACTGCTCTCATAATGTAAGTGGTGACTTTTATGCACTTGATTATTTTGTATACGGACAGTCTGGGAGGAAGCCAAGCCACTGACTTATGTTTATTACTGATTTCGTCGGAGCTCCTCACGCCTTACTGCCTGACATGGGTTCCCATTGTTTTCAGTCATAGCTGATATGCTTCTAACCTACGTCACTGCTGCAATTATTTGCAGGATTATCTGAGAGCACTTTCAACTATCAATTGAGCAGCTCACAAGCTCCCCACCCACTAACTCCGCATCCAACTAGCTACATCCAAGGACGATTACCGCGGGCCTCCACTGAATCTCAAGTCCGACCAGCTAGTTTAGATATCGTACTCCGACGGAGGGAACCACTTTCGTTGGCCGCATTCCTAACGTTAGTGATACGCAGATGTAGGGATATAGGCACGTACATCGGCTGTGCAGAACAACAATTCACGAACATACGCGCTCTTTGAAATTATCTCAGAAAATGCTAGAGCTGAGGCTGCGCCAACACTAAGTTCTTCAGGCGGTCAACATAAGGCAATTCAGCTTGAAGCTGGGTTCACATGGGGCGGAAATCAGGAACGGCAATCCAGTAGGGCAACGCGTTTGCCGGAATTTTTGCTGCAGAGGCGTTCACATGGCAACAGGAAGCTGGAATTCATGAGCTGAGTCATAACCAGTTCGGCTTGATTCGGAAAACGCATTAATTACTGTTGCTGAGCAATAAGAGAAACACAAGACCTCAAACATCGATATAATTGCTGCCACAGCAAACTCTAATAAGAGACCTCCTGAACGGACTGACTACCGTTTTTCCCGAAAAAAACAGAACTCCTTTCGCAATGATAGCTTCCATATTATTGGTTAGAAGCCTCCCGAGTTAATGAAGCTAAGCCCGAGCATCGGAGAGCCCGGGTCCCCCAGATCTAGTTTGTAACGGAGATTACACCCGGGAGAGCTCAGTTTGAGAAGGTAAAAGAGGCGGTGGACATGAATGGGCCCCGAAAGCGTGTCAAAAACGATGCTTCTTCCCTCCCACTTTTTGAACGACTGACACAAGTCGGAATTTTGCCTTCTTTCTCTTCAGTTCTCCACCACCGTTCAGAGTGGAGAGTCACAACATGGAGGGTCCTAGATCCCCCCCCCCCCCACCCATCATTTGTGACAAGGTGGGAAGCAGGTGATTCAGGGGGTTTGATTGTAATTTATATTTTAAAAGAATTGAATTTCAACAATGAATCGGTTTCCCTACCTTGACACGGAAAAGAGATATGACACTTCGCTGACTGGAAGTTACCACTACCAGATTTGTTCAAGTAACCCAATCCATAAATGATCAATTAATGGAATCAAGGGGTTAATGACATGAGAACGAAGTGTTTATTTACAACTTACATGAACAACCAAGGGAAGGTTTATTGCCCTTTAATGGTTCGGCTCCAAGATGCTGGGGGGGATTCCAAATTACGAATTTGCGAAATTGAAAATTTGAACCGCTAATGGATAAGGGAAGATAGGTGCGTGTGTGGAGTAGGCTCGCCGTATTGGATGTCCAAGGAAGACTGCATGCAGAGCGGAGGCATGCAGACCGAAAAATTCGTCAACATGATCGTGAATCAACCGGTATAAATCCGCCCAGATATCATTGCTAGGGAGCACCTGATTATCCACGGGTGGCTGTATGAAATCTAGTTGGTTGTTCTGTGATATTATTTCATTTGGAAAATGATGAGTCTTTTGGATTTTGTTGATAGGTACCTACTTTCGCAACTTGATCAAACGTTGAAGTATTATTGGGTAAATCATTACACAACGGTTTATTATACTATCTACGGAGATGGAGCAACTGTAGAGGTGATTTATGACACAACGGTTTATTATTCAACTTATGCTTCATGAATAACTACAAATAATTAATACTATATAATAATAATATAATAATACTGAAATAATTATACAATAATACTAATATAATACAGTACAATTATAGCATCAAGAATCAATTCAATTCAATTCAATTCTTTATTCAAAAACATATTAAGTACATAATGAAGAATATAAGTTGTACAGAATCATGCGAAAACCATGAATGGGCCCCTAAGGTCTTGACGACCCGTCCAGGGGCTGGTTGTCACTGAACTAGCTTATTAGTTTGGATCGATACTTTTAGCTGGAAACAATATATTTACAGACAATATTCAACTTGAGTGGAAAGAAAAAAAAAGTATATATGAATGGGTATGTAGCACCTATGCCATCCATATTCCAAGATAGTAATTACCTAACACATAACACAGTTACAATTACAAATCAAACCTATTCAAGAAGTCAGTGTGCAGTTCAGATTTGTGCATTTGAAGCAGGTATGCGCCTATTCTTTTTTTGAAGGAATTAGTCGACTGATCTGATTGTAAGGTAGTCGGAAGTGAGGCGTATATTGTGGGAGGCAGCCATGGGAATTGTCTTGTGACAAAATCAGTGGTAGGGCGGGGAACTAGAATTTGACTACCCTCGCATGTTGCTCGGGTGACTCGCAAGACAATGCGGTGGGGTAGACATTTTGGTTTATTATTTTCAATAATGAACCATTGGAATCGAGCATGAAAAAAAAAATTCTTACCCCCCCTCAAAATTTGATGGTTTACGTTTCAAGGTATGTAGAATCCAAAACTGCAATAAAAATATTTCTGTCTGTCCGCCGTACGCCGTACGCCGTACGGGCCACTTTTCTTAGTTACCATGAAAAAAAATTGATGAAATTCGGGTTATAGGTTCCGTTCGGCGTCTAGTTGGTCCTCGAAGCTCGACGTTACTGTGAGTCATCTCTAAGGGGTTCAAAATAGGGGTTGAAATTTTCAAAACGCCTATACCATTTTTTTACGTAAATATTTTTACGGTTTTAAATAGTTCTTGAACTTGCGAGTTTTTTAAGACCATCCGGAGCATCGTACGTCCAGCCGTTCGTTCACAGTAAGGCCCCGAAGTTTGCACCGACAGGCATTTTCGACTCCAGTGTGAATGAAATTGTATACAATCCAAACCAAATCTCGTAACCAGAGACGCGCCCACAATAGGAATTTGTGAATACGGCCAATCATTGGTAGGGATCACCTGATTATATTGGCGGAGTATGAAGTCGAGTTGGTTGTTCTGTGATATTATTTAATTTGAAAAATGATGGCTCTTTTGGAGTTTGTTGGTAGGTAGTGAAACTTGAACAAACGTTGAAGTATTATTGATGGGTAAATTATTACTACGGTAAATCATTACTCAACGGTAAATTATTACACAACGGTTCATTATACCATCTACGTAGAAGGGGCTGGAGTTTGTTGGTAGGTACTTTTGCAAATTTTTTCACTCCTCATCAACAATTTCTTTTCAGAACTTCATTATGTGTGTTTCTTTTTGTTAGGTACTGTTTGTCATCGGCAGAATTATTTTAGCAACATTTAACTCGTGATTTAGGTAGGTACCTAGTAACGAGTACGGGGTTAGGTACTAACCTACGGAGGGTCTGCGATCTAAATAATTATGCATAGAATAGTACATATCATATTATATAGACGGGTTATCTATACATAGAGCTGTGATCTGTAACAGAAGGGTATTCTATACAAAATAATAAACCGTTGTGCAGGGATTTGCAGCGTTTTTTAATCTTGTGGACACGAAGCAGGGAGCGATAGACAAATATCAGTCTTGGTGGAAGAATATCAAATTTTTTAAAAAGATCATTGATTCGCGTTCGGGAATGCGACCGAGTGATGATCCGAATGAGGGAGTTGCACACAATATTGAGCGAGCGGAAGGTATCATAATAATACTATATAATTATATCATGCAATTATACTATAATTATTGTATAATTTCTATTACCTATTTCTCAATTCTCAACATGAGTTTATTGTGCGACGTTACTGAAGTTGGAACCCAATCTAATTGTAATGCTATATAATTATATTATATAGTATTATTTTGTAATTATATAATTATACAGTTATATAATACTATATAATAGTTATATAATGATAATATAATATTATTGAAATAATTATATAATAATGCTAATATAATACAACATAACTGTAGTATCAATAAATATTTATTATATTACTATGTAATTATACTGTATGGTACCATAAACTTATAATTATAATACTATATAATTATATTATATAGTACTATATAATAATACTAAAATAATTATACAATAATACTTATATAATATAACATAATTATAGTATCAATAATTATATAATACTATATAACTATATTATACAGTTATACTATAGCTATAATTTCGATTATTTCCCGATTCTCAACATCACTTTAATTGTACGATGTTATTAAAGTTGGACGCCAATCCAGTTATACAGCTTCGTCATTCCATCAACCCAACATAATAATATTTATGTTATTATCGACATCATTTATTTCAATACATACTCCAACGCTACAAATCTTTCCAGCAGTTTCATTTACCTCAATATTGTCAAGCGATGCGGACAATAATGACTTTCTGCATTGTAACAAAGCCTTAATTGTTTTAATTTACAAAATACCATAATTGATATTTGATTTCTGGGGGGTTGGGATCTTCCTATGACAAATACATTGCATGAAAAGATCCAATTGGACCCTGTTGAAACTATAATTTCCTGGTGATCCCGTGATGGCACCTGTAGAAGCCCTTATCATAAAAAGATAAGGTTAAATTAAATGCAGTAAGACGTCTAAATACCTACTAGTAGAACTAACCACTAGACTACTAGAAGACAGTGATCTATGCAGAAGGGGCAACTATAACAAAAGTACTATACCCATGTACTATATCCATATACGACACCCTATACTCACTATACTGTACTATACCCATATACTCGTAGGTAGTTATTTTATAGTTTATTGGTAGGTACCTACCAATCTAATCTTTGTACAATGATAAATTTCCACCCCTGTATTATACCCAAGTATACTTCACCCAAAGTACTATACCCGTGTTCTACACCAAAAATACGAGTACTACGAGTATACCCATGTGGTACAACAGTACTATACCCATGAGAGAACCTGGCAATCCTTCCCGTTCGATCACCTTCCCATGAACGCTATGATCCCCGATGATCTCCCATAGTCATTTACCACGTCACTTACCAGAACTGCTGTGGGTAAATCCACCCAACGACACCCGAAATCAGACGAAGACAGGCGAAAACCCCCGAAACTCTCCCGCTCATCGCAGGCCCTCGTGTCGAACCCCCCGATAGAGCCCGAAGGTTGTGCAACAATCCGGGGGACTGGTTCCCCACGGAATGCCGCTCCCCACAGTAAATTCTCTTTACATTCATATGCATGTAGCTATTCAGAGTTGCCCAATCTCTTTTTCGGCCGCCTTCGGTGGGACGGGGCGGGGTGTTTTTACTACCTTTTTTTTCTCCACCGTGTGGGATGACCACCTTTTGAAGGCCTCGCGTCCCCTCTGTCGCCTTAACCTTTTTCTATTATTACCTATTAGATTACTAGTTTAGAAAGTTAATACCCGTGAGCGGCCTCATCGGGTTTTCATCAGCCACTTCGCGGAAGACCCGCGAGAGGGAGGCGTCGAACTTAACGGAAGATGACGGAGTCTTACATGCCAACAATTAGATATTGCTAAGTTCCATTTACGCGTTTTGGTTTATTATTTTCAATAATGAACCTTTGGAATCGAGCATGAAAAAAAAAAATTTAACCCCCCCTCAAAATTTGATGGTTTCCGTTTCAAGGTATGTAGAATCCGAAAATGCAATAAAAAAATTCCTGTCCGCCCACCGTACGCCGTCCTTCGCACTTTTCTTAGTCACATGAAACAAAATTGACGAAATTAGGTTTATAGCTCCCATTTGAGGTCTAATTGGCCCTCTAAGCTCGGTGTTAATGTCAGTCATCCTCAAGGGGTGAAAAAATAGGGTTTTTTTTTAAGTTGGGAGTTTTTTAAGACCACCCGTTCGTTCACAGTAAGGCCCAGAAGTCTGCACTGACAGGCATTTTCGAAAGGATGGTGAATGAAATTTTATACATTCAGCACAAATATCATCACTAGGGACGCGGTAACAATCGGGAATTGGCCCGAGATTTAATCATTGCTAGGTAGCACGTGATTATATTCACGGAGTACGAAGTAGAGTTGGTTGTTCTGATTTCATTTGAAAAACGCTACAAATCCCTGCACAACGGTTTATTACTTTGTACAGTATACCTTTCTGTTACAGCTCAGAGCTCTTTGTATAGATAACCCGTCTATATAATATAATATGTACTATTCTATGTATGTAGATCGCATGATCCCACGTTTTTGACTCATAATAAATCAATTTTTGGAGCAGAACCTTTCGTAGAACCTCAATTTTCCATTCTTTGGTCAATACCGACTTCATATTCGGTCTTCTCGTCCCAAAAAACATAGAAATCGATACCTCAAAGCTCATGTTACTAGAACACGAAAAATAGGTACCTATTTGTATACCCATTTTCACCCATAATACCCCTGGGTATATTCCGACCGGGCTGAAAAGTTCCGGACACAACTAGGGCCCAAAGGAGCCTGTTTGTGAAGGAATGCATTTTTTAGACCGAAAATGAACCCGGTATACGTGATACGGCGTACGGACATTACAGTTTTGGAATCTACGCACCTTGAAACGTAAAAGATAGGTTTTGTGGGAGTGTTATACAAACCATGTTCTCTTGGCTTATTTCACTAGGGCCAGACACTAGCAAAAACATTATGTGCAGTATTTATACATAGGGTATTACATTGTCCTTTTATCTTTATTATTTCTCCCTCAATGCATTGATTGAGTTTTGTTGGATTTTGTATGATTAAAATTTGTCTACTCCCCCACACCGCACAGAGTCCGTCTCTTGGTGCTGGGGTAATTCTGTACACTACCATTTAATTTATAGAAGGCATTTATATTTAAACAATCTACAATGTTCACACTGGTTCATTTACGCCTCTGACGGAATAAACCTTTCTTTCATTCATTCATTCATAGGTGTATTATTCAGAGAATAGTAAACCAAAAGGAGCATACCTACGTCGTGTTTTTGGGGGCCAAAATTGGTGGATACCATCTAAAATGTTGCTGAATTATTATTATGCTAAAATGTTGCTGAATTGTTATTTTAATAATTGCGCATGACAGAAACAGTAAATGAACAGCAACATTTTTGTAGGTATATCCGACAGAATAGTAAACCCAAGTGACGGCTTTGCAGCGTTTGTGAATTGAAGAGATTTGTGTGTTGATAGGTGTGTTGAGATTTGTGTGTTGAGATCAACTCAACGAAATAATTTTTTTTTATTTTTACCTATTTATTTATTTTTGTTATTCAATATATATATAATATTCGCCATCTTTGAGGATCTTCACTTTGTTTTTGATTCTTTAAGCCTGATGATGCCCGCAAAGAGGGCGGAAAGCCTTGCATATTGATCCTATAAAATTATTCAGAACTACATCATGTGTGATCATTACACAAAGACGGGCGAAACCTTTTCGGCATGATTGGTTATGGTTTACGTTTGAAGATCGTCGAATCCCAGAATGAAAAACGCTGCAAATCCCTACACAACGGTTTATTATTTTGTATAGAATACCCTTCTTTTACAGATCACAGCTCTATGTATAGATAACCCGTCTATATAATATAATATGTACTATTCTGTACATATTATGTAGATCGCAGACCCTCCGTAGATTAGCACCTAACCCCGTACTCGTTACTATGTTGTACCTACGTAAATCACGAGTTAAATGTTGCTAAAATAATTCTGTCGATGACAAACAGTACCTAAAATGGCAGAAAGAAACGCAAATAATGAAGTAGCGAAGGGAGATTGTTGATGTGGAGTGAAAAAAGTTGCAAACGTACCTACCAACAAACTCCAGCCCATTCTACGTAGATGGTATAATGAACCGTTGTGTAATAATTTACCGTTGAGTAATAATAATTTACCCATCAATAATACTTCAACGTTTGATCAAGTTTCACTACCACCAACAAACTCCAAAAGAGCCATCATTTTTCAAATGAAATAATATCACAGAACAACCAACTCGACTTCATACTCCGCGATTATAATCAGGTGATCCCTAGCAATGATTTTATCTCGGGCCAATTCCCGATTGTTAGCGCGTCCCTGGTGATGACATTTGGCTAAATGTATACAATTCATTCACCCTGCTGTTGAAATACTCGTTACTATGTACCTACGTAAATCACGAGTTAAATGTAGCTAAAATAATTCTGTCGATGACAAACAGTAACTAAAATGGCAAAAAGAAACGCAAATAATGAAGTTCTGAGGGATCTTGAAAACGATGGATGGAACAGTATGTTTTTTGACGTTTGCAAGTAGGTAGATCTTGAACTTGAGGATTTTTAAGACCACCCGGAGTATTTTTATTTTGCTTCCGAGTCTGCGAAGCAGCGGAAGCCTTGTGTTCACTTTCGTGAGCCAAAAAATTTTTGTCTTCAGAAATCAAAATTTCCACTTGCATTTTGCGTTTCAAAGCCTACTGAACAAATTTGGTTCCGTGTCTGTCGGTCTGTGAGTCTGTGAGTCTGTGAATCTGTGAGTCTGTGAGTCTGTCCGCATTTCCTTGTTACAGACATAACTTCCACGATTTTGAATTGATTCAGCTCAAATTTTGAGGGATGGTGCGGATAAGGCCCCTTGAGGTCCCATACAAATTTCAACATGATTGATCCAGCGGTACGCCCTGCGCATGCGCTAACGTTAAATTCAACAAACACGCATAACATTCACAATTTTGATTCAATTTCGCTCAAATTTTCAAGGGTTGTTTGGACAAGGCCTAGTGAGTTCCAGTATGAATTTCAGCATGATCGGACCCTCGGTGCGCTCTGCGCATGCGCTGGCGTGAAATAGATTCAATTTCCTTGTTACAGCCGTAGTAACCAAAGATTTCACCCAATTTCAATGTAATTCTCAGGGATTAAGCGGGTAGGGCCCATTGAGGTCCCATATAAATTTCAACATGATAGAGCCAGCGGTTCGCCCTGCGCATGCGCTAACGTGAAATTCTTCAAACACGCATAACTTTCGCAATTATGTATAATGGACGTAATGTATTATGGACGTCATGTTATGTAATATGTATATTTCATGTAATGTTATGCAATGTAATGTAATGTAATGTAATGTTATGTTATGTTATTTTGCTTCCGAGTCTGTTCTATTTTATAATGGGTCACTCTGATTGTGACGAGGAAGCTCCTGTGCCATCACCTTGGCAGTGTATTTTTATTTTTTTTTTTTTTACGATGCTTTTTGTTGCGAACAAAAGCACTGTCAACATGAGTGTGAATGAAACAGTACACATCCGGCCCAGATATCACTGCTATGGAACAGCTGAATATGATCACGCATGGCTGTACGAAATCTTGGTTGTTCCGTGATATTATTTCTTTTGAAGAAAGACGGTTATTTTCGATTTTGTTGATAGGACTTTAGTAACATGAACAAAATAACATGCTTAACAACAAATAACAAACGTGGAATTCTAATTAGACCTATAATACTCGGCTTAGGGCTTTCCTGGGAAGCACGGTTGAGGTATTGACCACAGTGAGCTACGCAATAGGGGCGTCTACACTGAAAAAAGGTAAACCCTTGTGCAATCAATTTTTGGTTCATCATTTTCAATAATGAACCTTTGGAATCGAGCATGGAACAAAATTTAACCCCCCCTCAAACTTTTATGGTTTCTGTTTCAAGGTACGTAGAATCCAAAAATTTAATTAAAAAGTTTCTATCCGTCCGCCGTACTTCGTACTTTTCTGAGTTACTATGAACCAAAATGAACCAAAATTAATAAAATTTGGTTTGCAGGTCCCTTTTGCGGTCTGGTTGTTCCGCGAAGCTCGGTGTCACAACTGTCAAGTCAGATGAGAAAAATAGGGGTTGACATATTCAGAACGCCGTAGCTCGAAAACTTTCAGTGGTTTTTTTACGTTTTTAAACTGATCTCGAACTAAAGAATTTTTTGAGACCACCCGGAGCATTGTACGACCAGCCGTTCTTCTGCTCAGAAAAACTTCGTCAACATGATTGTGAATGAAACGGTATAAATCCAGCCCAGATATCATCGCCAGGGAACACCTCATTATAATCAAGGATGGTTGAATTAAGTCGAGTTGGACGTTCCGTGATATTGTGTCGTTTGAAGAACGAGGGTTGATTTGAATGTTGTTGATTTGGTTCTGTGTCTGTCAGTCCGTCTGTGTGTACGTATGCAAATATTTGCCTTACTCATAACTTCCGCATTTCGAATTTGATTTTGCTGACACTTTCAGGGATCATGCGGGCTGGGCCCAAGATGTTCCCATATGAATCACAAAACGATCGGCTCATCGGTACATCCACTGCGCATGCGCATAAGCGCGCGGTACTTAATTTCTCACGAATAAATTGTCCGATTTAGCACAAATTCGGTGGGTAGTTGGGATGTGATGACCGTCTATGAATTACAATATCTTAGGTATATGTACGAAATTCCTCATGAACCTGTGGTCCGATTTTGATGAAATTCTAAGTAAATTTTCTTCAAAATACGCGGAGGGATTTTGTTTCAACTTTTTATCAAATTGCTCGTTATGCTCCACGCACAACAACAAATAATTATCGATAGAATTCTCGAATCCGCCGCATATTTATGAAACTTTAATTGGTCGGTCAGCCCCAGTACTCGATTTAGGGCTTCAGGGGGGGGGGGGGATGAGTTTAGGTAATTACCACATCATAAAACAGTGATCCACGCAGGAGCATCTATGCAGAAAATAATAAACCGTTGTGTAATCGTCTGCTGCGTTTTGGTTTATTATTCTGTGAATAATACACCTATGTATTCGCTCAGCAAAAAATTTTTATAACACCCCCTCAAACTTTTTTCTTTTACGTTTCAAGGTGCATAGATTCCAAAAATGCAATGTCCGTCCGCCGTACGCCGTCCGCCGTATCACGTGTACAGGCTTCATTTTCGGTATAAAAAAATCGTTCTTTCGCACACATGCTCCATTTGGGCCCTAGTTGTGTCCCGAAACTTTTCAGCCCGATCGGAATATACCCAGGGGTGTTATGGGTGAAAATGTGTGTAAAAATAGGTACTTTTTACGTTTTAGCAACATATTGGTAACATGAGCTTCTGAGATATCGTTTTCTATGTTTTTGGGGACGAGAAGACCGAATATGAAGTCGATTTTGACCAAAGAGTGGAAAATTGAGTTCTACCAAATGTTCAGCTCCCAGAATTGATTTTTTATGAGTGAAAAACCTGGGAAATCGTGTGAAATCACCATCAGTTTGTATAATAACACTGGAAAAAGTGTCAAGACGTGGTTCAGGACGATTAAATGGCGCTACCAATGATCAAAGATAGTTTAAAAAAAAAGAAAAAAAAGAGCGTACCTAATTTGTGTTTTCGGGGGCCAAAATTAATGGAAACCATCAGAAATAGCTATTTCGATTATTACGCATGAAAGAAACAATTAATGAACAGCCAACCTTTCTGTAGGTATGTCCAATAGAATAATAAACCCATGTGACAAGGACTTTGCAGCGTTTTTTAAATTGATTCCGAACTTATACCTGGTTGTTTTCTTGTTAGCAACTTTTTTAAAATTATTATAAATAATTATTATCAATTATTACCTATAATTATTATCAATTATTATCAATGGAAACCAGCTTTTAAAAAAAATTGTTTACCCCCCTCAAGATTTTATGGTATACTTTTCAAGGTATGAAAATCCGTAAATGCAATAAAAAAATTTTTTGTCTGTCCGCTCTACGCCGTACGTGGCACATTTCTTAGTTACCATGAACCATAATTAATGAAATTTGGTTTGTAGGTTCCGTTCGGTGTCTATTTGGTCCGCGAAGCTCGGCGTTACTATAAGGGGTGAAAAATAAGGGTTGAAATTTTCAGAACGCCGTAGCTCGAAAACTTTCGATAGAAGGGTATGGTTTGTTTTTACGTTTTCAAATTGATCTTGAACTAAAGAATTTTTTGAAACCACCCGGAGCATTGTACGACCCCGTTCGTTTGCACCGAAAAGCTTCGTCAACATGATTGCGAATGAAACGGCTTGAATCCGGCCCAGATATCATTACTACCTGATTATAATCACGGGTGGCTGTATGAAGTCGAGTTGGTTGTTCTGTGGTATTATTTTATTTGAAAAATGATGGATTTTTTGGATTTTGTTGATAGGTACCTACTTTTGCAACTTGAACAAACGTTGAAGTATTGTTGGGTAAATTAATACACAACGGTTTATTATACTTTCTACTTAGAAGGGGCATCAATATAGGTCAATTATCACACAACGGTTTATTATTTACCTTATGCTTCATGAATAACTACAACAAATAATAATGACTGAGTTATTGAATTATATGAAACTTCAAATCCCAGGCCGGCTCCATTACTCCATTTAGGGCTTTCCTGGGCGCAGCTCGAGGGTACTGACCACAGAAAACAGTGATCTACGCAGAAGCGGCATCTATACAGGTAAATAATAAACCGTTGGTGTAATAATTTGCAGCGTTTTTCACCTATTTGCTGAAAGTTCGGGTGTTCTTCGTTACTCCCCCCCATTTTCAAACGACAACAAAAAATGAAATTCTAACAAAAATTTGATGTTGAGGTGATTTTTGGAATCTTCAGTTTGTCTAGTTTTATGTCTAATTAACCTCAATTTACCAGAATTAGATAGTAAAAGTGAATTATTCAATCGAAAAAAGTGGGGGGGAGTATCGAAGTATTTGCCATGTCAAATTCTTCGGTACTCCCCCCCCACGGTGAAAACAGTATTTTCGACTACAGGATTTGTATAATTATTTTATTGTACATGAAGAGGGTGTTCGATTATGTTGAAAAAATATCTTTCTATACACCCCACTAATCTATATGTTTACTGTTGGATTGATGTGGGATATTATGTCTTTTTTGAGATGCGAGCGCAGCGAGCATCCAGACCACTAATCTATACACCCCACTAATCTATGTTTACTGTTGGATTGATGTGGGATGTTATGTCGTTTTTGAGATGCGAGCGCAGAGAGCATCCAGACCACTAATCTATACACCCCACTAATTCTCGAACGTTGACCTACAGTCGTCTGATGCTGATGATAGATTAGTCGTCTGGATGCTCGCTGCGCTCGCATCTCAAAAACGACATGACATCCCACATCAATGCAACAGCTTACCTACCTATCTCTAAACAACAACAATTCACAGGAACGGGGGTGTCAGGACGTGCAGGTATGAGATATAGAACGGTGAAAATACTGTTTTCACCGTGGGGGGGAGTACCGAAGGATTTGACATGGCAAATACTTCGATACTCCCCCCCACTTTTTTTCACGGCGAATTTCGCTTTTACAAAGTTGTTGCATCAAAATATGAACACACACATCAAAAACTAGACGAACTGAAGATTCCGAAAATCACCTCAACCTCAAATTTCTGTTAGAATTTCATGAAGCGACGAGCGTTTGAAAATGGGGGGGAGTAACGAAGAACACCCGAAAGTTCCAAGTTTGCTATTCACGGCCAATCATTAAAAATAAGTGAATATTATGATATTAGAGTTATGAGTGATGATATCACAATGAAGGTAAATACCTTATTGCTTTGAGAAGTTCGAGAACACAGGAGATGCTGATGAAGGCCACGGTGCTCATCAATTGCCCTCGTCACTCCAAGGGGTTAAATGGGTAGTTCAATTACCGAGGCGATTGGAAAGGAAACTACAGGAAACGCGGTGAGACTGATTGGAGGCTCATTTTCTAAGGTGAATTTTTGAAGGAAAACAACCGTAGACCTACCACCTGGGACGCAGGAGGAGAACTGATCCTGGTGACGCTGACGCCGACGGCCAGCCACGCTGGATGGGGGGGGGGGGGGGGTTCTGCTGTATGTGTACCTGACTCCTCATTGTGTTTTGCGGTTCATACCTGTTCAGAACGATCGAATGTTCAAGGTTCTAGTAACAGACCGGAAGTACCAGTAGCTGGAATCCGTTGATGGGCCTCCAGCCGGAACTGCTTTCTGTACCGTCATCAGGGCAATAGACACACACACACAAACACACACACGGGCGCGCACTGCCACACCGAACGCCACCACCAAGTCCTTCCAAGAACCTGAAATCTAGAAACATGGGAAGCTACCACAACACCCTTTGCAATATTCCCTCCCAACTCCAAAGTTTTCTACTCTGGGTGAATGTTCTGAAAACCCCAGACTTTCGGGAGATTTGGACACAAGTCTCAACTGCAAGCACAAACACCAAGAGTCACTAGAAGTAGAAAATTAGAGGTTCATAGCTAAAGAAGTACAAAAATAAATAATTCCCCAAACATAATTACCAAAGCTTACTTCAGTTCAGTCGGGAGGAATAAAAAGCCAGTCTTCATGCCAACTTTCCGGAGTACTTATACGCCATCATCAGGGCTTTGATAAGTTAGTAAGAGGAATTCAGTACAATCTCTGGAATTGTACAGCAGATGCAATGTGTACACTCATTTTCTTCCAACAATTTTATGGACAGAACGGACGCGATCACAGAACAAGATTTGTATTGAAAACAACAAGTACAATTTTCAGTATACAATTTTCCAAATTTTCCAATTTTTAGGCCAAGACGATTTATGTTCTCTCGCACTCTCTCTTTTCATTTCTTTCACCGCATACTATTTCACAGTAATTTACTAAGGACCTGTAATAAATTATTGAAGACCTGGTTCTCCATCAGACGGTTTCATTAACCATGCCGTAATGTTTATTTGTATTTTTCTTTCTTTGAACATTATTAGTTTCCTCTAACTCATGTATATAAGTGAGAATTTTTGTTCAGTTTTTTTTATAAATAAGTGTATTTCTTCTTTCTTTGTATACAATTTTCCAAATGATTTTAGCTGGGTTTAGCTGTTATTTAGTATGTTAACATTAAAACCCAGCGAAAACCATTTGGGCTTGTTAGTTATTATTTTCAACACGAGTCTTGGTTTGTGAACGTGTCCATACTGTGGCCCTTACGATGAGTGCACGAATTACATCTGCTGTACAATGCCACAGGATGTACTGATATCCTCTTACTAACTTCTCCAAGCACTGATGATGGCGTATAAATACTCCGAAACGTTGGCATGAAGACTGCATTTTTATTCCGACGGACCGGCTCTCAGGACTAAATTAAACTGTGACATTTTCTAAGCGGTCGAGAACCAAAATAACCCTCTGTAAACATAATTATATATAAATGCAAGAATAGTATTATTATTCATGAAATTCGTACTGCCCGTGGTGTGAACATATGTCACTGTCCAGCGGATAACACATTGATTACTATTATTAATTTAAAAACAAAGTATACATGTACCACATAGGTAGGTACATTTCGCATATCTACACAAAACATTTTCGAGTACGCACTCCTGAAGTTATCTACACATAATATATTATAAGGTATAATACCTTATACTATAAGGTATTAAATACAAAAGTCGATCGCAGGATTCGATGTTCAGCGAAAATCAGCCACATAATTATGGCTGATTTGAATTTGGATCGAGGAAGCTTGATATCTAGGGAAGGGTTAAATTATTATGAATAATATGGTGAAGGATATAGGACTGTGGAGTGTAGGATGAGAGGAAGTCTCGAGGGTGTGAAACATTTCCGGCTTTGCGGAAACGGGTTGGGTAGTTGTGCGGATTTATTGTTTCTATACGGTAATTATCGCACCTCCGACGCAATTAGGGCCACATGTTGGCTTTGTGATTTTTTCAGGAGGAGCATTAATTGACATTTTTCGACGAAAGTCAGGCTGAGGTCTCAAAACAGGAATGGCCCACAAAAGCTTTACAGTCTAGGTTAGGAAACGTTCTCTTCGATATTACTAGTTAGTAGGTAGTTAGATAACTTACTGATATGACGTTAGTCCTCCAAAGAGATAAATGGCCTTATTGCACAGGAAATTTTCAAGTTTTTACAGTTATGGCTTCATTATTTATACAGATTCTACCTCGCTGTTACAATTCCGTACTTTTATCTTACTAGTAATTACGCATTAAAATACACGACGGTTTATTATTTACCTGTATAGATGCCTCTTCTGTGTAGATCACTGTTTTCTATTCGAACATAATCGGGCCATTGGTTCGCGAGAAATGATTACCGCAAATTCGTGTTTGAGCATGCGCAGTGGCCGTACTCATGATCTAATTGTCTTGTAATTCATTGAGGTCCCTCCCGGAAAAACCCACCATTATCCCTCTGAAAATATCAGCAAAATAGGATTTTAATTGCAGAAGTTATGCAAGTGGTAAGATTGAATTTGTGAACACACGGACGAACAGACAGATCCAAAAAGATCCAAAATATCCACGGAACTACCAACTCGAGTTCATACAGCCATGCGTGATCATAATCAGCTGTTCCATAGCAATGATATCTGGGCTCGATGTATGCAGTTTCATTCACACTCATGTTGATGACCCTTTTTGGGAACAATCTTCAGGGCCCTACAATGAACGAACGGCTGGACGTACAATGCTCCGGGTGGTCTCAAAAAATCCTCAAGTTTGAAATCAATTTAAAAACATAAAGAAACCATACCTAAAATTTTCGACGTACGACGTTCCGAAATTTTAACCATTTTTCACCCCTGCGAGATGGCTGACAGCAACGCCGAGCTTCGCGGACCAACTAGATCCCAAATAAGTACAAACTAATTTCCATCAATTTCGGTTTATGGCAACTTAAAAGCGAACTACGGCGGACGGACAGAAATTTGCGCCCCCCCCCCCCCCCCCCCCCGCCCCTTCGTCGCTACACCCACTGAACTTCGACATCCCCGATTTGAAGCTGGAAATCAAATACCAATTGCGGCCTGGCTATGGCACATAAATTCTTACGCACAGAGGCACCCGTCTATGGTTTTTTTCCCGGATTTTGGTTAGTTTTCGGATTGGTAAGTATGTGGTTAATTTTCCTCTAGGATTCAAGCTTCCCACCTTCCCCTTCCCCTCCCACCAATTGAAAACCAAAGCGGCTCCCCTTATCTGGAAGCCAAACTTCGGCTTTCTGACTCCAGAAAGAGGAGGTTTCCGAATTTCCAAACGATGCTTACTTTTCCCTGAAGATGTGGAGTTCCAAATGTGAAACACCTGTCTCTGCATTTACCTAATTTTTCATACCAGGAAAAAAATTAATACCATGCAAGGCATCGGAATGCACGGATAGATACTAGAACTTGTTTTTTAAAAGAAACTAGTAACTGGTAGGCAAGAATGTACTTAGGTATGTATTTCAAATCTCACAATATTATCAACATAATAAAATTACGATAGCCATAATAATTAGAATAGATAGGTAGTGATGATTTTTTTTTTAAACCAACAAAGACACTAGGAATTTGCAGGTACCGCACAAACATAGACGCCCCTTAGATGATGAATTAGTAGGTACATAGTAATGCAGACGTAGCATACATTACATAAGCATACTGAAAGTTGCTGGACCGATCGGTTAGCGCTGTAGTAGGTAAATAAGTCAGTCTGAGTCTTCTTTTGTATTACGTACGAGTTTTGTTCATTAACCGGTTCATTTCCATAAATAATTAGCCAAATGTACTCATCAGATAGTGTAGTGTGTAGATGTAGGTACTCATACTGCCTTTGGAATACGGTTAACAGATAATTATCATGTTTTCGCGCATAATATTTTTTCAGGCCATACACACTAAAACAAGAACATACTCGTACTTTTTCTTTCGAGTATGAAAAATCTCTCAAACTCAAATGACCTACCGGTGCAACGTGATTTCATTATGAACTGCTTCTTCATTTCGGACTAAAAGCATTACATGGTATATTGTGATTATGAATTGTATAATGCGTGTGGCATACATGTAATGTAATCGCTGTTGTAGCACGTAGGCATCTATTACATTTCTTCGTTACATCCTCCACATTATACGTACGGAAGAATCGTAAAAACTCTGCAAAGTCCTTGTCACATGGATTTATTATTCTATTGGACATACTTACAGAAATGTTGGCTGTTTATTTATTGTTTCTTTCAGGTGCAATAATTGAAATAGCTATTTTTTATGGTACTTGCAGTGTTATTATACAAATTTATGGTGATTTCAGACAATTTCCCAGGGTTTTGACTCAAAAAATGAATTTCGAGAGCTGAACCTCCGTTAAGTCCTCAATTCTTCACTCTTTGGACAAAATACACTTCATATTCCGTCTTATCGCCCTAAAACACATAGAAAACGATACCTCACAAGCTCATGTTCCCTGAAACCTCAACAAACCTCGAAAACCCCTATTTTCGCACTCACTTTCCCCCACATAACACCCCAGGGTGTTTTGCGATCGGGCTGCCGAGTTTCGGAGCACAGCTAGGACCCAAATGTGCTCCAAAACGGGGACCCAAAGTGTGTGCGGAGGAACGACGATTCTAGACCAAAATTTAACGTAAATATAAGGCTGAAACTCCATTAGAACCTCAATTTTCCACTCTTTGGTCAAAATCGACTTCATATTCGGTCTCCTCTTCCTAAAAAAACATGGAAAACCAAGCTCATGTTACTAAAACACAAAAAACCCTATTTTTACCCCACATTTTTCACCCATAACACCTCTGGGTATATTCCGATCGGGCTGCAATGTTTCGGGACAGAACTACGGCCTAAAAATAGCCTGTTTGTGAAACAATGAATTTTTATGCCGAAAAATAAAGTAGATATGGATGATACGGCGGACGGCGTACGGCGTACGGACATTTTTGGAATCTAAGCACCTTGAAACGTAAAAGAAAATATTTTGAGGGGGTGTTGTACAGATTTTTTGCTGAGTGAATACATAGGTGTATTATTCACAGAATACTAAACCAAAACTATAAAAACACTTGAGGATAAGATTTTTGTAAAATCTGCACAATTCAATCCTGGATTTACCTACTTGGATTTACAAGGTGGTGACATCGGGCTGTACATAGTTTCACACATAAGGAAAGTGAGCAAGATCCATCAGCTCTAGCGAACGTAGATGTAATTTTCCCTCGGTAATTCCAAGAGACTAACTTGTTATCGTCACTTATTTACTGAGCAGACGGTTGAGAAAAAGGGGCTACTTCAATGCTACAACCTCCTTTTCGGGAAACGTAACTGTCGGACTGTAAACCAGGAAATGAGCAGTTCTTCAGCAAAGGACACAAGCTTTCGCGTACCTATTTAAATATTACTGTGATTCACACGAGGGCTGACTTGCGTAGCAGCGTCAGGTTTGATGTGGTAGGGATTCATCAACTCCTACCCAGACGCCAAAAATCCCGTCAATTCCTACCCGTTCCCAAGTTCCCGCTACATCGACTCCTACCCGTTACAAGTCGTCAACTGCTAGCCATTGTGAATTGAATCGGACGAAGGGAATTCATCAACTCCTACACGTGGTCAATGTGTGGTGTAATTTATATATACCTCGCCTTAAAAGTAGGTACAAAAATATACATCGAGTCATAAAAATAAATACAAAAATATTACAAACACATCAATTGTTGTGGCCGTCTTAAAGTCCTGCAAACTTGGCACTGACGTGAATCACGTACTGATAAGTACTTATTTCACCGTTCACCTGACTCTGTATCAGTTTCTCAACCCATCGATTTTTTTTTGCGTTCGGGAGGATGGTGTAGCGACCGTAACCATTCGCATAGACACCAGTTTGGCATATACCTCAATTTGATAGAACACGAGAGCATCCAGGAAAACGTGGATATTCGTACGTGGCGATGATGGCGAATTTTTGAAATATGCGTGGAAGCTCTCACAGGCGCTGGTAGTGAGATGTGGGGAACTTGTATTTTCGATGTCCACAACGAAAGCGGGAAAGTAGCTTCATCTCGTATTTAGTAGTCATGCAGGTACGCCATGAATTCGCAGGTGCTTTTCTGGTACCCCTCGTCTGGTCTTTGGAGAATCCATTCGCAGAACATGTCGGGCACTTCACGTGGGTCAAGGAGCGAGAGAGATTTTTGGAAAATAAATCTGAACTTATTCACGTGAAATACGCTGCGACCCCTCTGTGTACCCTCCTGAAGGAAAACGGCACCGTCCATAGCAAACGATATACAGTGAAACCCCAACCCCGCCTTTTGAACCTCAACAGGTGACATAAGATAAGATTACGTCCCTCTAAGACGGCCACTAATCGGCTTCAGAAAGGCAGGATTTCCAAGTCAGTCATCAGACGGCAATGAAGGCGAAATCCCTTCAGCAGATCTTCAGACACTGAACGATTTGTTGAACATTTACCCTGGGCCTGTAGCTGAAAATTATGCTCACGTTGATGATGATGCACCTACGGAATCTTCATCAGATGACATCTCCGACGTTTTGATTGATTTGTTCTCTGAACATGAGCAGCCTGCCGATCAAGAGGAATGCGATGAAGAACAAGAACTCTCAGATGGTGCTAGCAAGATGGTGCCAATTGAAAAATATAGCGATGATCTGATTGAACTCAAACGTCTTCAGCAGTTTTATCTGAGTAATCAAGACGAAAATGGACTGAAAATTATTAATGAATTGATCATGCACCACGAAAGTGAACTGTGTTTGTCAAAAATGAGAACACAGCCAAAGATTACATAATTTTTTGTCAATATATAGGTTAAAATAAGTTAATGATTGAGTTTGATTAAAAATGGTAAATTTGAATCATTATGGTGATTGCTCAGGGCAAATAAAATTGTTGGTCAAGGTGCAATAAATTGGTGTTTTTTTCTTGAAACCTTCTTCTGGGGCCATCACACCCACTATCACGGTCACTCACTATGCCGAAAAGATTGGACCGTTTTAGAGGGGTGACCTTACCAAGATGGACGGTCGATTTTTATGGTCCCGAGGGTGCCCGCCTTAGAGAAGTTTGACTGTACGAACAATCTCATCGCAATCCTAATAATTAGCATCTTGCTTCTCTGATCGTCAAAATCCAACGGAGAGGAGTTGATACGCCCGCCCATGTGCTTCCACCTGGTCGGTTAGGAGTTGGCTGTCGCCCGATGTGGTACATAAAAATGATTTTTCGGCACGTTCAATCATCAGTGGGTAGTGCCCTCAAAAATCCAGTACTTCTTGATGAACCTGTGGAAGATATGGGAACTTTACGCTGGACAGTTAGGTACTTTTTGGGCACAGATGCTCCCATAAGAGCTCACACCATTGAAGTACACAATGGTAGTGTACCAATCGTTCACTGTTCGCAACAGGTTGCCATTAAATAATAATAATATTTACGCGATCTCAGCAATGGACAAGCCTGAAACGAATCTCATCATCATTTCAGAATCGGTCGAATCCTTCATGGGATTATCGTGAGGCCCTACCTAAGGTTTCTCGTTTCCTGCCTGCTGACATTTCTATGAACTACCTACTGTCTTGCAAGGAGAAACCCCTCTCAGTCACGAACTCATCACGTATATTATGTATATTCATAAATTAGGTCGTTGTTGAACATTACGCTCCCTGAACTGAATGTTAAAATACCGCAGTAGCTGAAGCCCTCAAACTTACCTCCTGTAATGTTTTACCTCCGATAATATGCGATTAGGGTACGCGGATTAGATGGACCGAAAAGGACAACATAATTCGTCAAATTGGCCGGCTACGCAAGAAAAAGGCCTTTTAGGACATGAACTCACTTTGCTTCCGTAAGAGGCTTCTGAAAGAGACCATTAAAAAGGTAGCAGCGATCACGTTCGGGCGTGACCGATCCCAAAGAAACAGCTTCGTCCTCTCAAAAAAGAAAAAGGAGCTGGAAGCGGGGATTGAGCAATAATACTACTGCATACTACCGGGCGTATTTATCGTATTATGCTCCACGATTTTTCAAGGGCTCGCCGATGTTTATGATGAGGAACGGGCGTGGCTCGAAATTCGCTGCTTTTGACCTCAAAACCCCTGTGCCCTAATTTGCAGTCCATGATAGCAACAAAGCACTCCAAAACATGGGGTAAATTGCCAAGTAAGACATCAAAGCGCTCTACTCATTAGGAAGCATTGAATGTATTGTTTACAGTGTGCATAGTAAGTACAGTGAAGTTAATCGTAGGGTAGATATATTTATATCATGATGTAGGATACTACACCATGATATAATAAATACATTTTATTACCCTTATTATATCACTCAATTTTCAACCTGATCTCCACATTACCGTGGTCTGTTTGTCCAGCTGTTCTGTATTCCTCTGAATTGATTGATACTTTTTCATATCGAGACTTATCGCTTACAGTTATATCTACCAAACGCTGCAAAGTCCTTGTCACATGGGTTTATTGTTTTATTGGACATACCTACAGAAACGTTGGCTGTTTATTTATTGTTTTTCTTTCATATAAAATAATTCAATTTT
Source organism: Leptopterna dolabrata (assembly GCA_954871275.1). NCBI lineage: Eukaryota > Metazoa > Arthropoda > Insecta > Hemiptera > Miridae > Leptopterna > Leptopterna dolabrata. Next base: position 8,724,064 of record OX940975.1, on the reverse strand, counting down.
GGCCCCCAAAACACGAATTAGGTGGTACGTTCCTTTTTTTTTCAAATTATCTTTGATCATTGGTAGTACCATTTAATCGTCTTGATCCACCTCTTGATACTTTTTCTAGTGTTATTCTACAAATTGATGGTGATTTCAGACGATTTTCCAGGTTTTTGACTTATAAAAAATCAATTTTGGGAGCTGAACATCTGGTAGGTAGAACCTCAATTTTCCACTCTTAGGTCAAAATCGACTTCATATTCGGTCTTCTCGTCCCCAAAAACATGAAAAACGATACCTCAAAAGCTCATTTTACTAACATATTGCTAAAACGCAAAAAGTACCTATTTTTACACACATTTTCACTCATAACACCCCTGGGTATATTCCGATCGGGCTGAAAAGTTTCGGGACACAACTAGGGCCCAAATAGAGCATGTGTGCGAAAGAACGAATTTTTCAGACCAAAAATGAAGCCTGTACACGTGATACGGCGGACGACGGACGGCGGACGGCGTACGGCGGACGGACATTGCATTTTTTGAATCTACGCACCTTGAAACGGAAAAGAAAAAATTTCGAGGGGGTGTTATAAAAATTTTTTGCTGAGCGAATACATAGGTGTATTATTCACAGAATAATAAACCAAAAAGGGGAAAAACGTAGCTCCGCTCCAAATCTGCAGGAAAACTTGGGCTGATACCAGACACAGCAACCCATAGTGTACGTACCGACCACACCTAACTAACTCAACTTCTAGCACCGGGGGAATCCTCCCCTGCTAGACTCATACGGTATTTTTTATAGTTTACTCGCTGTATACGGATCAGTATCATCAATGAAAATGTCAGATGAAATATGAAGAGCCGCAGCGAGGAATAATTATAATGTTCCTATCGGAATGACAGGATGACAGTGATGATTTCCGGGGAACAAACCACCACAACTAATGAATATTTCATCAATGATGAAGCGTAGGTTGTAGAGGGGCAGTAAGAATTACTTTTTAAAGGGTGATTCAGAGGTTGTCTCCCAGTCCAAAAACACATCTATGTTAATATTATCAATAAAATGATTATTGTGACCGTGCTGTCAGTTGGTCTGTCTTTAACATAACTGTTTCCACAACACCAGACGTAACTTGATACCGCCAGATGCACCTCTCTTACATGTAACTTGATTCGGTTTTCTATATGCAGAAGTCGGTTCGCCACCATAAATTAACATTCGTCGCTACCATCGACCAGACGAGGAGAAAGGTACCTAACCCAGTTCCCCGTCAGTACTCGAGGCGTTTGAAAATTACGGGACGGATGTATAGAAAATGGATGGGAGCATGTGCGGAGTTAAAACGGTTCAAAGGGAAGGTGTCGCAAGAATAAACCGACGACTATAACGGGGGCTAGCTGCACTCGGACGGGAGAGCTCATGAGCGCCTGCACATCCTGAATGGCAAACAAGAGTGACTCAAACTGCATAACAGGCCTAACCTTCTTGAGTCACGACCCAGTTCCAACGAGCTCTCTTTTGCAACGCTTCTGTCTTTACTTCTGTCATACGAGTCTAGTTCAGCGATGTCATTGCACCCATTTGATTCGCATAACCTTAGCAAGTGAGTATTGAGCCTCTAAGGGCCTGTTTCAGTAAATAACTACCTAGTTACAGGTACAAATGCTTGCAAAGAAAAGTGAGAAAATACGATTTTTCCGCATGAAAACATTGACAACTGTAATAATAATTACAATAAGGAGACCTTATTTTGTGCTTACCTTTTTTCAATTTTTTCCTCCACACTACCGACGGTAGGGAAGCCTTGGATTCGTGATTGAGTAAAAAAAAAAGTATGTCCTCCAAATGAAAATTTCCACTACCATTTTGGGTTTCAGACATCGAGGAACATTTTTGGTTCCGTGTCTGTCTGTGTCTCTGTAGTAACGCCCATAACTACCCAAAATAATGGTCGAAATAGGCTGAAATGTGGAGGGTAGGTGCGAGTTGGGTCACAGGTGGTCCCACATCAAAATCATTGAAAAACGTGAAATACTTGGTACACCCACAATTACCTTAAATATCGTTGAAATGAGTTCAGATTTCGAGGGTCGATCAGGAATAATACTTTGATGGTTCCGTATGCATTTCGTTGGAATCGTAATGTAAATTCTGTCTGCGCATGCGCGAACATGAAATGTTGACCATTTCTTTCTAACGCTTCTGACTACGCGAAAAATAGTCGTAGAGAGCTGAAATGTCGAGGGTACACGCGGGTTGGATCGCAGGTGGTGCCGCTTGAAAATCATGGAAATCTTTCCGTCTGCGCATGCGCAAACGTGAAATACTTGAAACGCCCATAACTACCTTAAATACCGTTGAAATGAGTTCAGATTTGGAGGGTCGATCAGGAATAATACTGTGATGAATTTAAATTGATCATCACGGTGGCGTGAAGGAGTAAGTAGAGGAGAGCGAGGGAATTTCACCTAGGCGGCGGTAATCCACCGATGTAGGTGAGAGGAAGGAAGTTCACCTAGGCGGCGGTAATCCACCGATGTAGGTGAGTGGAAGGAATCTCGTCTAGGCGGCGGTAATCCACCGATGTAGGCGAGAGGAAGGAAATTCACCTAGGCGGCGGTAATCCACCGATGTAGGTGAAGGAAGGCGCTTGTCTAGGCGGCGGATATCCACCGATGTAGACAAGGGGAGAAGGTAGGAGGTGAATTCCCAGAGCGGCGGATACCACCAGGCATCTGGGAGGAGGAAGGTAGAGAGAGAAGAGAGAGCTGGTTAGAGGAAGTGTCGAATGAAGCTAAAGCTCCAGGATCCGGGGTTATATAGGACTTGGAGTCCTCTCCCTCCAGCTCCCTGTTGGGAGCTGGTAGTGGGGCTCCAGGTTGTGTCCCCCGGATTCTGTTGCCTGTCTCCCCACTCAGATGTTTATTTGCGGAAGGTAATTTTTACATAGGAATATTGGTGAGAGCTTTAAGGTTGCTAGTGGAGTGTTCCCGGGAGGGACTCACGACAGAGGTCCCCCCAGTTCGAACCAATGTTTGAGGTAGCTGAAGGCTCAAGGTGACAGGGGCTGAGGGCTGCGGAAACAAGAGGGGAGCTGAAGGCGCAAGTATACAGGAGCTGAAGGCTGAAACAAACAATTGCAGTGCTGAAGGCAGAAGCGTGACCGGAGGTGTCTTAAATCTAGGGTGATATACAGGTAGTAGGATAAGTAGACATAAGTAGACATAAGTAGACATAAGTGGACATAAGTAGACATAAGTAGACATAAGTGATGATGACAAAACTTGATGATGGAAGAAATATGTACAATGAGGGTATGATTAAAAAATTGATGAAGTGACAATATTTACAATGGTGATGAGGTTGATGATGATGATGAGAGGAGTGATATGTACAGGCATTTAGAAGGTAGTTAGATATTTTCAAGGTATTTACAGGTGGTATTTACAGGTATTTACAGGTATATACAATTTGTAGGTACGGGTTCAGGGGAGACAGATTGGAGCGGGGTTGCGAGATCCGCCGTTCCCTGGGTGTGGGTTGTGTGTGGTGAAGTGTATTGAGTGTGTGGGTGTAGTGAAAAGGTAGATTGTAGTGTGTGGTTGGATGTGGATGATGCCCGCTGCGACGAGGTGGCCACGGCGGGGCTGTGAGGTTCGGTACAGTGTCTGTGGGATAATGGAACACAAACACTGTCCCGAAATCTCAAGGCAACAGAGTGATTTCTCAGAGCGGGGCGGGGGACTTGGCCGCCGGGACGTGGGGCGAGGGACGCTCCCGTCGTCTGTTGCGCCGCCCGGACCGTTTTGTCCCGGCGGAGACTATTGCGGATATCCCCGGCGGAGGTGGGGGAAGAGGGGGTGTTGTGGGTTTGGTGGGTTGGGGTGGTGTTGGGGTAGAATTTAAGATTGGGGGGTCGAAAATTGAAAAAGGGGGAGGAGCAAGAGGGGGTTGAAATTTGGGGGGCGGGGGTTCGTTGAAGACGGGGGGAGTGATGTTTGGAAGGGGCGGTGGGGGCGGCATAAGCAGGGTGAGGCGAAATTGGTGGAGGAGCGGGTCCATAAGGGGGTCGATCGGGATGTAGGGGGGTTGTACCCCGGTGGCTTGCGCTGCGCGAAATTCGCGCAGTATGCGCCACTGGGGGTACTTCCACCGCCGGGGCCGGGGAGGTAGTCCGGAAATCCTTTGCGGGAAAAACGGAAGCGATAGTGTTGGTCCGGGCGAAGGGGGTAGGGGGGAGAGCGGGTCCGGGACGTAAACGTCCCGGAGTATGGCCGCCATTTCCGGATCCGAATCGAAATCCGGAAACGGCGACGGGGGAGACTGGTGTGGTGGAGAGAGATGTTGCATGGCAAACAGACGGCGGGAGACTGATAGTTGACGTTGGTTGAGGGAGAACAGGGGCGGGTTTGCAGCGGGCGAAAGGGACGGTGTGGGGTTTCCCGTCCATTAGCAGGGTCGCGGTGGTTGGTGTTGTGCGGATGACTTGAAAGGGCCCGGCATAAAGGGGCTGAAAGGTTTTATGCATGCCGGGCTCTTTCAAGTACATATGCGTGGAAGTGTAAAAGCGTTTTGGGTAAGTGGTGTCGTTTGTCGGTGTTGAGGTGTGTAACGGTTCCCTGTTAATGGACGGGGTGTTGTGTGGAGGGAAAATGTCGGCCGGTAAACGAATGGGGTCTCGGAAAGCGTGTTGTGCGGGACTTGTGTTGTCTGAAGGACGGGCGGAAGTGCGGAGGCTAAGTAGAACGTAGGGGAGGGTTTTGGTCCATGAAGGGGAAGTGGTTGATGTGGAGATGGCTTGCTTGAGGACCGAGTGCCACCGCTCTATTTTCCCGTTGGATTGAGGGTGATAAGGAGTGGTGCGGATTTTCTGAATCCCGAGGGAACGGAGCAGGTCGGCAAAGTGGGCTGATTCAAACTGCCTCCCCTGATCGACCGTGAGTGTCCGCGGACAGCCGTAGCGGCTGATCCATTGATTGAGGAAGGCCGCGGCGACGGCGTCCGCGGTAATGTGGGCGAGTGGAATACACTCTACCCAATTGGTCGCACGGTCGATCATGGTGAGGCAGTACCTCTTCCCCTCGGAGGGGGGAAGAGGGCCGACCAGATCCAAGTGGACATGTTCCCACGGGAGAGAATCGGGGATGGGTTGAGGAGGTACATGGGGGTGAGCCGAGACCTTGAACTGCTGGCACTTCTGGCACCCCAGAACCCAGGTACGGATATCTGTGTTCATATGGGGCCAGAAGTACCGCGTCTTGATGAGGTCCCGGCTCGCCCGAATGCCGGGATGATGGAGGGAGTGGTAATGGAGGAACAACTGCCTCCTCAGCTCCGGCGGGACGTACGGGCGCGGTGAATCGGCCGATACGTCGCACCAGAGATCGAGGGGAGGCAGCTGTTCCAATTTTGAGGCGGAGATGAGGTTGGAAAGTGCGGGATCGGAAGTAGGATTTTGGTGGTGTTTGAGGTTTTGCGGGGAAGGGAAGGGCAGTAACTCCGCCACCGGCGCAGGGGTGGGGCGGGAGAGGGCGTCGGCGACGCAGTTGTCGGCCCCCGGCAAATAACGAATATCGGACGTGAATTGTCCGATAAATTCGAGTTGCCGGAGGCGACGGGGGGAGGCTGATTTTCGGTTTTGGAGGAGGGCGTGGGTGAGGGGCTTATGGTCGGTGACGACAGAGAACTGCCTGCCCTCCACGAAGTCACGGAAGTGTTTGATGGCTTCGTGGATGGCGAGGAGTTCTCTGTCAAAGGTGGAGTAATTTTTTTGAGTTGGGGACAGAGTTTTAGAGAAAAAGCCGAGGGGTTGGGGGGTGGCGCCGGTGTGTTGGTGGAGGACTGCCCCGATCGCCCAGTCGGATGCATCCGTGGTGATGGAGAGGGGGGCATGGGGGTCGGGATGGGCCAATAGAGCGGCGTCTACTAGGTCCTGTTTGCATTGTTGAAAGGCGGCTGTGAGGGTGGGGGTCCAGGAAATGGGGCGTTTATCGTTTTTCTTGGCCGGTTGTGGGATAGCGTGTATGAGTGGTTGTTGATGTTGTGCTGCGTGTTTGATGTGTCTACGATAAAAGTTCAGCATACCCAGGAAACGGCGGAGTTCTGAGACAGTGTTGGGTTGTGGGAAGTCGGTGAGGGTGTGCACTTTGTCAGGTAGGGGTTTTATTCCTTCGGACGAAACCTGGTGGCCGAGGCAGCGGACGGAGGGTTGGGCGAGAACACATTTCGGAGAGTTTATGGTGAGGCCCTCGGCGGCGAAGATGTCAAGTACCTGTTTCAGGTGTGCGAGGTGTTCCTTCGGGTCCCGGGAAGCGATCAGTACGTCGTCCAAAAAACAGAATACGAAGGGTAGGCCTCGTAGAATGTTGTCCATGTAACGCTGCCATGTCTGGGCAGCGTTACGGAGGCCAAAACCCATTTTGATATATTCGAACAGGCCGAAAGGGGTGATGATGGCTGTTTTAGGTACGTCAGGGGGGTAGATGTGAATGTGATGGAAGGCTCTAGAGATGTCGAGTGTTGAAAAGATGGTTGTGTTGTGGAGGTGGGAAGAGAAGTCCCGGAGATGCGGGACGTTGTAGAGATCGGGGGTTGTTCGGGCATTGAGGCGGCGGTAGTCACCGCAGGGGCGGATATCCCCGTTAGGCTTCTGCACAATATGTAGTGGAGAAGCCCACGGGGATTTGGAGGGGCGGATAATGCCTTCTTTGATGAGGTTATCGAAGTGTTTGCGGGAGGGGGTGGAGGCGGCGCGCTTTTGCGGATATTGGGGGGCCAGAGGTTTCAATGTAGTGCTGGGTCTGTGAGATGTGAGCCGAGGGGCGGCGCTGGGGTTTGTATTGTAGGAGGAGTTGTTCAAATTGGGATGGGGGGCGATCTACCGCATGAATAAACCCGGGGATGGGTTTCTGGGTGGAGGGGTCGAGCAGGCGCGCGTTACGGACGTCTACCTGGAGGCCGAAATATGCGAGGAAGTCGGCCCCCAGGATAGCTTTCTCTACGTCCGCCACGGTAAATTCCCACTCGTACGCGAGCCCGCTCATATGGATTGATGAGCGGTACGTCCCGTACGAGGGGATGGTGGTACCGTTGGCGGCGTAGAGGAGTTGCCGGTAACAACGCGCCTGTCGCCGGAGAATAGAAGAAGAAGAAGAAGAAGAAAACCGTTTATTGTCTTTCATTACTGGAAAGTATTACACAAATAGCTTATAAAATAAACAATACGGCATGGAAATCCGTCTGCCGGAAGTTAGGGGCTTTTTTGTTTTTAGAAAGAATAAATCAGAAATAAAAAGTAAAAGCTTCTTGAGACGTGAATTACAATGCTACGTGGCCTCTTGTGGAATTCTACTCTATTATACTGACAAGACAATCAAAAATTAAATTCACTGACGAGGAAGGCACGGTATCTCCAGGCAGTTCGACAGAACAGCTCCAGTCTATTCCAATCCGGGCCATTCAGAATCGAGATCGCTTCATCGCGTGACAAGGAGTGGCGTCCAAAGGCAACGACTCGAAATTCAGACAGCACTGGGCAGCGGCAGAAAAAGTGGTATACATCCTCTCTCTCATGGAGATTGCACAGCGAGCATTCATCCGAACGGTCATTTTCGTATGGTTTGGCGTTCAGGTTCAAAGACTCTGCGCGTATTTTGAATGCCCACCTCGCAACATGTAATGGAACCCCACTATTCCTGACCAGACTGGCACAGCTGGTTCTAGGATCCAGCTCCCGATACAGAGTGAAAGACCCAGACACCTCCACTCTCCTCCGAAATGACAATATCCTGTCAGCCCTGAACGCCACGACCAGCCGATCCATGTCCGACCTGAGGACCCCGTGGTCAAGAGATGTCAGGTTGTTCGGAAGGTCAAACATGCTACAGAGAGCAGCGTACTGCTTAGCAAAACCGACGCAATGCCTAACCATTTCGGAAGCCACAATTCTTGGCAGGCGGGATTCCGGCATCCTGATGACCCTCAACATATAATCCAAGTGCATTCTCAGGGTGAATACTGACAGCGTGTCCAGCTCCGTCTCCAGATAGACTATGTAGTTAGGAGTGTGAGAAGGCAAGTGAAATAACTTCTTCACAAATAGAAGCTGTACACCCTCCACCGAGTCGTACTGCCTGTTTCCCCAAACCTGGGCAGCATAGCACAGTATGGCTCTCATAATGGCATTGAAAATCTCCACTTTTGCCAAAAGTGGAATGCCCGGATTGGCGATTGCTTTACCCCAAATGCAATTCATGGCCGTCTTGGCTGAAGCAGCTTTAGCCCTAAGATGGCTAGTGAATGACAGCCTTGGTGTAAGAGTAACGCCCAGGTACTTATAATCTTTCACGATTATCAGCTCCTCATCTCCATAGTGCCACCTCTCCGCCGCTCTCCGCCTACCCCCCCTCTGGAAAACAATAATCTTTGACTTTTCCAGGTTTGCTTCAAGTCCCCAGTGGTCACCATAAGCTCGAAGTGCATCAATGTTTTCCTGGAGTTCATTTGGATCGTCCGCCAAAACCACCAGGTCATCTGCATACAGCAATACCTTGATGACTGTTTCACCTGTCTTAATGCCATGCTTCAGCTCATTGGGTAGATCATTAACGAATAGCGCAAACAGAAGGGGACTCAGGGGACAGCCCTGTCTTACGCCGCTTCCCACCCGGAACGAGTCTGTGCCTCCATCCTTGCTCCAGACAGCCGACGTTATATTCTCGTATAAGCTACGCAGGATGGCAACGAACTTCGACGAGACACCAGCGCTAAATAATTTGCAAAAGAGGAGCTCTCTATTGACCCTGTCGAATGCAGCTCTCAAGTCGACAAAAAAAGCGTATAGTTTACCACGTGGCCGCATGAATGCCAGGTCCACCAAGCCAGTGAGAACATAGATCGAATCGACAGTTGAATAACCCTTCCGAAAACCAGACTGAAATTCCGTCAATGTGTTCTCTTGCACAACAAAATCATCCAAACGATTGGCGAGAAGGCATGAGAGAAGCTTGGCTAGACAATTTATGAAAGACAATCCTCTGTAGTTTGATGCTTCCGTCGGGTCTCCCTTCTTGTGGAGAGGAAAGATGATCGCCTCTTTGAATGTTTGAGGAACTTGCCCCGTGCTGGAAATGAGATTGAAAAAATCTAGCAACATTTCCTGGAACTCTGTACAAGAGTACTTGAAGAACTCAAAAGGGACACCATCACGGCCTGGAGCCTTGTTTTCCTTCACGCCAGACAAAACCCTCTGAAGCTCTGAGATCGTAAACGGGGCATCCAACGTATCTGACACAAAATTCGGCTCCACAAAAAACAGTAAGTCACCCGAAACGCCCGGATTAAGGAGTGCGCGGAAATGATACATCCATTCCGAAGCCGAAATGAGTGCTGCAGGAGCCGGGGACATTCTTCTGAAGACCCGCACCAACTGCCAGAACTGTCTGCTATCTTTAACCTCTCTAAACCTGGCATGCAAGCCACCATAAAAGCCCCTCTTCTTCTGGAGAACCAAGCTCTTGTATCCTTGATTAGCTTGCACATATGTATTCCTTACGTCGTCTGAGCCCGTATCTCTGTGTAGACGAAGTAAACACATAGATCTTCTCCTCGCCCTCTCACAATCCCAGTCATACCACGGATTCCTCTTTGCTAGTGGTCTTCCCGTGCCTGCGTGAGCCAGATCTCTGATGCTTTGCACTATAGACTCCGCCCAACAATTTACGTCGCCGTTGGACTGCTGAACTATTTTTGGGACCGCCTCTCTTAATTTTTCATTATATTTGTCCAGGCGCCTTGGGTCCCAAGATAACCTCGGGAGCAGTGGCATCACCTGATCCGACGTGCGCAAGGGGACACGGAATGTGACCGGCATGTGGTCGGAGAAAATCTCTTCGAGAACCAAAAAATCAGATATGCATGGTAGTATCTCTAGCGACGCACAAACCAAATCACAGACCGACGTACCCTGATGCGAGACAAACGTGAAATCACCACGAGGATCCCCCGGAGATCGGCCATTGAGAACCACCAAACCTGCATCCGAACATAGTTCCAATAGCCTCCTCCCTCGCGAATTCAGCACTCCATCCCTAGAGCTGCGAATGAGACTGAAACTGCCCATGTCAACGTCGGGGGTATCGGACATGTCCTGTTCCAAGCCAATCCTAACGTTAAAATCTCCTGCAATGACGAAATGTTGCTCAACATGATCGGACAAAAAGCTGACAAGTTGGGAAAAATCGGATTCCCAGTTGTTGCAGTTCAGATAAATCGGCACCACATCAATCACAGAGCCACTCATCGAAAATCTAACAGCCACAGTTCCATCTATATCCGTAATCTTTACCTCTCCAAGACCTTTTCTAACTGCTACCATAATACCACCACTTGATCTTCCAAAACCACTCCTCCTTTCTGCACAGATCCACTTTACATTAAAATCAAGAAAATAATCACGATAATCGGATACAACAGATTCCCCTACATGCGTCTCAACAAGAAATATAATATGAAACTGTTTAACAAAGTTAAGAAAATAAACGTCACTTTTTTTATTCTTCAGCCCAGCAATATTGTATACAAGAAAATTGAGACAGGATTTATCTTCAGCGTTCAATTCGGTGGTCCGATGTTCAAGATTCTCCCTCCGACAGACTTCATTATCTCAGGAACTCGTAACTGCTGCAATACTCCCCTCTGCCCGACCCTCCGCGAGCAGCTTCATGTTCAACGAAGTCAAATCAGCGCCTGCCACGTTCTTCAAGTTTAGAGTACCATCCTGAGAGCAGAGGCCAACTTTATCGTCCCAAAAGATGGCCTTGTTTTGAACCATAAGCTTATCAGTTCTTAGCTGACAACTTACTCCTGGAGCCGACCTTCGCAGCTCGGCGCGAATTCGAAGCAGTTTCGAGCGTCTAATTCGCAAGGAATAAGGAAAATCCTGCGAAATACTGTAGCCAGTGCCATTCAATGCCGACGCCTTGCCGATCACAGCCCATTTATCTTGTCCCTTCAGTAGTGACACCAACAGGAGAGCCCCACTAGTATTCTTCTTGACATAGATAGGCCGAACGGAATCAACTTCAATTTTCCCAGGTATAAGAAGAATCTCCGTAAAAAATTTATGGACAACATCGAATAGATTATCTTCCTTCTGGAAACGTATACCTCGTAAAATAAGGTTATTTTTCCTCGAGTTCAACTCCAAGAACTCAATTCGACGATCTCTTTGCTCAGCAGAAGCTTTTAAAGCAGCAACCTCATCTCTAAGATGTTTATTCTCATCCCTTAGCGCTTGTAAATTCGTATTCAACGTCTGGAAGTCTTTTTTTGTGGGCAGCATATCTATCTTTTCGTCCAATCTCTTCATAAACTCCCACAATTTCTCATTCTCACCCATCGCTCTTTTCTTTACTTCAGAATTTACGGTATCGGGGGAACTTCTTGGGCGCTTGAGCGTTGTATCGCTATGCGGAGGAGGCGTACTTGGAGTACTATTGCGCCTTTCCAAATATTTCCCAATATTCTGTTGCATTAAATTAATAACAACACGTAATGCGTGCTGCACTTCAACGCTACACTCGCAAAGAGCCCTCCTCCAACCGGGCGAGCAGCCCACTGATGAAACACTAATGAATAGCCTCTATAGTATTATCGCTAACAAGAGACACGATGGGAGGGGACTCAACAAAACGCGCGGCCGACGACGACCTTGAGAATTCCCCACACCTCGAGAAGCACGGACAGTGGGGGCACGGGATCTGCAGTGGGGGAGCGCCTATCGCCAGCTCTTTCCTCGAAACTGCCACTCTGTTCCCCGAAAAAACGTGGACGAAGTCGACTTGAATTAGTTAATTAAACAGCACACATGCACTGAAATGGCCTGATATTACGCGGGAGTGTCACCCGGGACAAGTACTATGACTTTGCACAAGCACAGCCCAAAACGTAAACAATTTCGCACTTCACAAGGCCGATGTAAAGGAGAGCAATAATGAACCTGTCGTTTCCTCGGACTCTGGGCCCCAACTCCTCGCCGGAGAATATTATTCGGGAATATGGAGAGCGCCGCCCCTGTGTCGACGAGGAACGGGACGTGCGTTTTTGAGCATTTGAGAAACAGGCGTTGGTGAGCTGGGGCTGAGTGCGGTAAAATGGCTGAGGTGTTGGGGTCTGTCGGATGGGAGGGGCTTGGTTCGTCCGAGGTGATGGGTGGGTGCGATGGCGGTGGTTGGTCCTCCGCGAAGGAGACACGGGGCGTTTTTTTGCCGTTCCGGGGAGGGGGAACGGTAGTGGCGGCGCGAGTGGCGGCCGGAGGGGCGGTTGCCTTGGGGGCGGGGTTGGAGGGGCCGTTCCGTGGTGGGGGAACGGTAGCGGCGGCGTTAGTGGCGGCCGGAAGGGTGGCTGCCCTGGAGGCGGGCTGGGAGGGGCCGTTCCGGGGTGGGGGAACGGTAGCGGCGGCGCTAGTGGCGGCCGGAAGGGTGGCTGCCCTGGAGGCGGGCTTGGAGGGGCCGTTCCGGGGTGGGGGAACGGTAGCGGCGGCGCTAGTGGCGGCCGGAAGGGTGGCTGCCCTGGAGGCGGGCTTGGAGGGGCCGTTCCGTGGTGGGGGAACGGTAGCGGCGGCGCTAGTGGCGGCCGGAAGGGTGGCTGCCCTGGAGGCGGGCTTGGAGGGGCTGACTCGGGGTGGGGGGTCAGTTGATGGAGAGGTGGCGTGTTTTGCGGCGCCGGCAGATGCGGGCGGGAGGTTGGCAGCCGTGGCGGCGGCGTAGGAGGGGTAGCGAGGCTTGGTGGTGGTGGTGTGAATGCGGGCGGGGAGGGGCTGGTGGTGGTCCCCCCCGTGTTGGCGAGGAGGGGGGCCCGCCGGATTTACCGGCGGGCGTCCGCGTTTCCCTGCTTGGAGGAGTAGGAGCAGGGGGGCTGGCATTTGCGGGCCTCCCCACCGAAGTTCACGTGGTAGAAACATCGGTGGGGGGGGTCCGCTGGGAGGTAGGTCCTGGTGGGGCGCGTGGAGTTGGAGGGGGCTGTCGTGTTCGGGGACCTCCCTCTTCGTTGCTGGGTGGGGGAGACGGTGCGGCGGTCGGACGAGCGCTGGCGTCGGTGGTCGGTGGAGGGGGTTGGCCGGCGATCGACGGAGAGGGAGCGGCGCCGGTGGAGGGAGGGGGGCCGGCGGCGCTCTTGCGACGGTGATCGGTCCCTGCGCGGGGTGGGGGTGCGGGGTGCGGCGACTTCCGTGACGCTGGCGGCCGCGGCGAGGTCGTATACTGTGTCGGCTAGACGGAGTAGCGGCTCGTCCGGTCCGTCGAGGTGGCTGGCGAGCGCCATCTGGATGGGGTGGGGGAGGGCTCGCAGCCAGAAAGTTCGAGCGATGTCGGCCGTCACGACGTCGTGTAGCTGATGACCTAGGCGACGGTAGAGGTGGGAGGGCTTCAAATCGCCGAGATGTTGGGGCTGGGAGAGCGCTGCGACACGTGCGATCTTGGAAGGTTGGTATAAACTGATGAGGCGGGCGCGGAGGTCGTCGTAGGCGGCCGTGGCGTCGGGGGAGATGTCCGATGTCTGCAGGAGGATCTCATATGGCAGTAGAGAAATGATGCGGGAGTAGCGGGTACGCTGGCTGCGGATGTTGGCGGCAGAAAACGCAGCGTCGACCTGGAAGAACCAGAGTGCGGGGTCGTGCGTGTAGAAGGGGGGTAGCGACAGCGGGAACGACGCCGAGGCCGTCGTGACGTCGGCGGCGGCGTGTGCGGCAGCTGCTGCGGCGGCGGCAGCGGCGGCGGCGGATGCGGCGGAGCCGGGTGGTGAGAGGCTGGTGAAGGGGTTGTCGGTTGCGTCAGAAGCCGCAGTGGTCGGCGGCTGCAGCAGGGACGGCCGGAGGAGCGGCGGTGATGGTGAGTTCGGGTCCATGGTGGAGGCGTCTGTGAACAAAATTCAATTTGAGCGTTTGAATTTGAAAATTCGCAATTAGCGGCGGCGGATTTGTATGCGGCGGAGAGTTGAGAGCTGTGTGAGCGGTTGCGGGTGGGCCAAAAAATTGCGAATTTATACTGACTATTTTAAATGTGAATTTAAAATGCGGGACACCGAACTAGACTGGGGCGACACATGAGTTGGTAAGAGGATAGAAGGTTGGATGAACGTCGGGTTCACCACTGTGATGAATTTAAATTGATCATCACGGTGGCGTGAAGGAGTAAGTAGAGGAGAGCGAGGGAATTTCACCTAGGCGGCGGTAATCCACCGATGTAGGTGAGAGGAAGGAAGTTCACCTAGGCGGCGGTAATCCACCGATGTAGGTGAGTGGAAGGAATCTCGTCTAGGCGGCGGTAATCCACCGATGTAGGCGAGAGGAAGGAAATTCACCTAGGCGGCGGTAATCCACCGGTGTAGGTGAAGGAAGGCGCTTGTCTAGGCGGCGGATATCCACCGATGTAGACAAGGGGAGAAGGTAGGAGGTGAATTCCCAGAGCGGCGGATACCACCAGGCATCTGGGAGGAGGAAGGTAGAGAGAGAAGAGAGAGCTGGTTAGAGGAAGTGTCGAATGAAGCTAAAGCTCCAGGATCCGGGGTTATATAGGACTTGGAGTCCTCTCCCTCCAGCTCCCTGTTGGGAGCTGGTAGTGGGGCTCCAGGTTGTGTCCCCCGGATTCTGTTGCCTGTCTCCCCACTCAGATGTTTATTTGCGGAAGGTAATTTTTACATAGGAATATTGGTGAGAGCTTTAAGGTTGCTAGTGGAGTGTTCCCGGGAGGGACTCACGACAAATACTTTGATCTTAACTTTAATGTAACTTTCTTCTGCACATGCGCGAACATGAATTGTTGACCGTTTCCTTGTAACGCTTCTAACTACGCGAAAAATAGTGGTAGAGAGCTGAAATTTTGAGCGTACACGCGGGTTGGACCGCAGATATTCCCGTATCAAAACCAACCTACCCAACTATTCTATACGTTCATGCGATTCAAGTGAGGAAGCTAAACTGCCTACTCGAATTGGCAGACGTTTTTATTCGTAAGTGCAGATTAAGATGAGCTAGTACTTTCTACATTATTACCTTGGGTTTGCAGTAATTTTAATGAGAATTCGTGAATATTCTATAAAATTACTAGATGCCGCCGGTGGATAGGCGTGATAATAATAATTATAAAATAATCCATGACTCGGTTGAGGCAGGAGTATCCACGGTCACATAGCGTGCCCATCAGTATTAGTTCAAGTTTATTTTCAAAGATGGATCACTTTCGGAGAGATGACTAAAACCGTCCCATATGTTCATAACCTTTTGTAGTTGAACAGGCAGGTACCTTTTGTTTGTCACACTGAATCACTAATTGGAGAATAGATGGTGAACGATTATTAACAGCTACGGAGCGATAGAGTAAACAAAAAAGCTATCGGCGGTTATGTAGTTTCGTCCCGTCTTCTGATCCATAATTTCTGATAATTCTGGTGATTGGAGTTCTTGATTGCCCCAGTGCAGTTACCTACAGACACCAAGACTTGGGGAGATGATTTTTTACAAGATAAAAAGGGTGTGACAAGGAACTGATATAATTAAGTTAGTACGCTCTTCATCCTTACTTCTGGTATAAAGGCTGTTTGTTATCGTGCATTAATGTGAATTTCCAAGATACGAATTAGGAAATTAACACCAGGACCGGGATTTTGAACTATTCAAAAAGTAGGTACGTTCACATAGATACCTATTCGTTTCTAGTGGAAAACGAGACACTTTCGACAACATGCCACGTCAAGAATAATTAAAAATTATGCGTCATTCACAGTACAGCCAGTATTAATTTCGACTACCACCTGCAAGAATCTCAGCCAATTTGTTTAAACGAGAAAGTTTGTTTAAACGAGAAGCTCTGCTCTGGGAATATTTTAAAGGCGTTCCACGGCAAAGGATCCAATTTCCTCTCGTAATAAAAACCTCGAAAATCAAAATATGAACGATTTATTGACTTTTTGTAATTTTAATAACCATTCATTACTAATACTACATCTACCACCTTTCGCTTATTTGCATAACTTAACGAAATTGTTCCGACTTGTAGCAATTTTCAAGTCGAAAACTCCAAATTGTTTATTCTGGTGCAATAATATTTGTGGCCATCAAATAGTATTTTTGGTTTATTATTTTCAATAATGAACCATTGGAATCGAGCATGAAAAAAAAAATTCTTACCCCCCCTCAAAATTTGATGGTTTACGTTTCAAGGTATGTAGAATCCAAAACTGCAATAAAAAACGCTGCAAATCCCTGCACAACGGTTTATTATTTTGTATAGAATACCCTTCTGTTACAGATCACAGCTCTATGTATAGATAACCCGTCTATATAATATGATATGTACTATTCTATACATATTATGTAGATCGCAGACCCTCCTTAGGTTGGTACCTAACCCCGTACTCGTTACTAGGTACCTACCTAAATCACGAGTTAAATGTTGCTAAAATAATTCTGCCGATGACGAACAGTACCTAACAAAACGAAACACACATAATGAAGTTCTGAAAAGAAATTGTTGATGAGGAGTGAAAAAAGTTGCAAAAGTACCTACCAACAAACTCCAGCCCCTTCTACGTAGATGGTATAATTTACCGTTGTGTAATAATTTACCGTTGAGTAATGATTTACCGTAGTAATAATTTACCCATCAATAATACTTCAACGTTTGTTCAAGTTTCACTACCTACCAACAAACTCCAATAGAGCCATCATTTTTCAAATTAAATAATATCACAGAACAACCAACTCGACTTCATACTCCGCCAATATAATCAGGTGATCCCTACCAATGATTGGCCGTATTCACAAATTCCTATTGTGGGCGCGTCTCTGGTTACGAGATTTGGTTTGGATTGTATACAATTTCATTCACACTGGAGTCGAAAATGCCTGTCGGTGCAAACTTCGGGGCCTTACTGTGAACGAACGGCTGGACGTACGATGCTCCGGATGGTCTTAAAAAACTCGCAAGTTCAAGAACTATTTAAAACCGTAAAAATATTTACGTAAAAAAATGGTATAGGCGTTTTGAAAATTTCAACCCCTATTTTGAACCCCTTAGAGATGACTCACAGTAACGTCGAGCTTCGAGGACCAACTAGACGCCGAACGGAACCTATAACCCGAATTTCATCAATTTTTTTTCATGGTAACTAAGAAAAGTGGCCCGTACGGCGTACGGCGTACGGCGGACAGACAGAAATATTTTTATTGCAGTTTTGGATTCTACATATCTTGAAACGTAAACCATAAAATTTTGAGGGGGGGTAAGAATTTTTTTTTTCATGCTCGATTCCAATGGTTCATTATTGAAAATAATAAACCAATATTTCTGTCTGTCCGCCGTACGCCGTACGCCGTACGGGCCACTTTTCTTAGTTACCATGAAAGAAAATTGATGAAATTCGGGTTATAGGTTCCGTTCGGCGTCTAGTTGGTCCTCGAAGCTCGACGTTACTGTGAGTCATCTCTAAGGGGTTCAAAATAGGGGTTGAAATTTTCAAAACGCCTATACCATTTTTTTACGTAAATATTTTTACGGTTTTAAATAGTTCTTGAACTTGCGAGTTTTTTAAGACCATCCGGAGCATCGTACGTCCAGCCGTTCGTTCACAGTAAGGCCCCGAAGTTTGCCTTATAATCACCTGATTATATTGGCGGAGTATGAAGTCGAGTTGGTTGTTCTGTGATATTATTTAATTTGAAAAATGATGGCTCTTTTGGAGTTTGTTGGTAGGTAGTGAAACTTGAACAAACGTTGAAGTATTATTGATGGGTAAATTATTACTACGGTAAATCATTACTCAACGGTAAATTATTACACAACGGTTCATTATACCATCTACGTAGAACGGGCTGGAGTTTGTTGGTAGGTACTTTTGCAACTTTTTTCACTCCTCATCAACAATTTCTTTTCAGAACTTCATTATGTGTGTTTCTTTTTGTTAGGTACTGTTTGTCATCGGCAGAATTATTTTAGCAACATTTAACTCGTGATTTAGGTAGGTACCTAGTAACGAGTACGGGGTTAGGTACTAACCTACGGAGGGTCTGCGATCTACATAATATGTACCTATATAATAGAATAGTACATATCATATTATATAGAAGGGTTATCTATACATAGAGCTGTGATCTGTAACAGGAGGGTATTCTATACAAAATAATAAACCGTTGTGCAGGGATTTGCAGCGTTTCTGTCTAGAACCGCAAGTAATCCTGAACCATTTATGATGAACTTTTAGAAAGTTATGGAGATTTTTAGCAATCACGTATCTTCGAGATTTTTATCAATTTATGGGTATCTTTAGCAGCTTTTGGAAAGTTATGGAGATTTTTAGCAATTAGGTATCTTTGAATTTTCTCGATTTTGTATCCATATTTTGTAATTGGAAACTGATCTTTGGGAATTGACCTTCGAACCTTTTTTTCATCACACATGGAAAACATTACTTACTTACCTAGTTTTTTGTTCCATAATTTAGCAAAGTTCAGATATTATAGTACTGTATGTTTATCGTCATTATGTTGTATCTACTGTGAGACGTATGTAAATACCCTACAACTGTGGAAATCTAGGGATCGATTCAGACTATTCTGAAACGGAAAACAAACGAACACCTACTATTGCTATTACAAAAAAAAAAAAAAAATGCGCTTGGTTCTGTTCCCTTCAAAAGTTTTGTATTTTGATAAGTAGTTATGAGTTGGTGTTATGGTTGTATGGTTGTATTATTTATGTTATAAAAAATGAGTCGGTTGTTTGTTCTGCGTTCATCCGTTGACCACCTTGACATGTCGATTTCAGTAACATCGGTTTTGTCATAGATTGCGTCGATGCAGTAGAGAATATGAATCAGATAAAATTGGTTGATCTCATGGAACAATGCTGAACAGTGCGAATATTGAACAATCAACTCCTTTGGATGGGAGCCCTTTTGACAAGGACGCTTGTTTCGAAATTTAGGCGATACATATTTTCCAATTTGAAATGCAAACCTATCTACAGGAAAAATGTCAGGTGATACCTAATCACGGAGAAAACTGAAGAACATCAAACAAACGATGGAGGTTTCAAGTAAGTTGTTGTTGTTTTGTGGCAAAGAACGGCTCTGACGCTGAAAGCTTTTCTACCTCGTAAATATCGAATTAATGTAAATTACTCGTATACCCCAAGAGCGTTGGCACTTTATTTTATACAAAAAATATCTATTTTTTTATTTATTCATCTTACGGGTCCGCCAAAAACTCGGGAGTGCTCATATTTTACCTCGAATTGACGACGCAATATTTTTTGACACGTTTTGATTACTGACGCTCGGCTTATGGAGTCTGTGCTAAAGAGAGGGTTGGGTGCGTATATGTGTATGCAAATAGAATTATAAAAAGTCGTTTCCATTAGTTCAATAAACCTTTTCGGTTTGGGAGCCCTCGTTGCGTCAGACCCGTTTTCACCGTTAGTTCGTGGCCCAGGAACCAGAGGGCCCCAATGACGAGGGGGGGGTCTGCATTTTCGAATCTTTATTCACGCGTTTTTATTCTTACAAGGGATGAGGTTTTGGGGGGGGGGGACTAGCTCCATTCCTTCCTACTATCTCGCTTCAACATCGCATTCATACATTATCAACATAAATTATCCGGTGTTCCCCGCGGATTAATATTTAAGCCTCCTCTCGCCTTAAATATTAACTTCTACCCCCGTCCTCCTCTCTTCACCCATTTACATCTCCGAAAAACTCACTAACAACCTTTACCTTGCCTCGTTTTAGAGACCTGGGTTCCCCAACAGATAAATACTTACCACTAATAATGATTTACACGGCGGGAGAAACCGAAACAACGCGATAACGCCGGTTCATGGAGTCTATCAAACCACGCGGGCAATCAATAACCATGCAAACACTGTAACGACCAATAAATTACGCTTTAACGTTATCAGAGGGCTCTGTTAACGTATATCGCTGTGCACTTGTTTCTAGAGAAAGTCACTCTTTCTTCAACCAATTTCAAATTCTCCTCAATTTCATACTTTTTCCTCCTTACTCACTAAATAAGTTATGTGCATTTGAATGGAAAAATAAGGATTTTGTTGGGAAAGAACAAAATTGGTTGAAACAAGTACGGAATTGCTGCAGATGAGCTATTGCAACGGACCCAAAAGTTATTGAAACCACCATCAATTCACCTAAACTGCTACATCAGATCTATTTAATGTAGGTAATAAATATCTTTGTGCAGAAATTGATTTAAAACAAATTGCTACCCATCTATTTCCCAACAAAATCTGAAGAAGGAGGGGAATGGGGAGGGGATACATCTAAAGAAGAAGGGGGAGTGGTGAGGGGGAGGATATTTTCAATCTATTATAGAAAGAATTTTTTGAGCATGATTGGGTTTTCAATTTGGAAATGTTATAGGTATGTACGTATAGCTACCTATAGGCTAGGTGTTTATAGACTGCTTCCAGGCAACCTATTTTTAAAAAAAGTAGTGGGTCTCAATTTTAAATTGCCAACAATCAAAACTGGGACAGCACTACAGTATGATAAGTACAAACGAAATCTACATGACAAGGTTGAAGCATGCGCAGTAGGTATACACCGTGGCATCGTTTGAAATTCAAATAATGACCTGAGAGTTCCCATTGTATCACTGATTATTCCTTGAGCTTAACATGCAAATATGAAAAGATCATAATCATTACAGGTCAGAAATAAAGCGTACATGGCCACAGCAGCCAACCCATTCGGAAAACTGATGAGATTCATACTAAGAAAACGTAGGTGAGGGACAGTCCTCCTGAATAGTTGGGCTTCTCAACGGGTGCCAATAGAACCAGTTTGGAACTTTTTTTTGGAAGTGCAATCAAAAAACTTTCAAACACGTTCATTTTCCACCATTTTTAGCAAACAATTCTAATTTGAATGATTTTGGCCTCCACAGGTAGTTGTTCAAATAATGGTTTATTATAATAACATTATACCATCATCCCTGTATTTGTTAATTTTACTGTATTTATTCCGATTGTAACTATAACAAATTTTAAATAGAAAACCTAATTTTGGTTTATCATGTTCTAACACGGTCTGCGTAGATCACTGTTTCCAATACCTATGTCCTAGTGCTTCCCCTAGGAAAGCCTTAAATCGAGTAAATGCCACCAGAGACGAGTTGCACCTAGTCCTATATGTACAGTTGAAGAGAAGCAAAAAATTATATACACATAACCATATTCTGTCAAATTCACAAATAGGTAAGGAAATGGTGTGAACTGTTCGTGTCGAATAACCAAAAACGAACGCTAGTAGGTAATAACTTACAGAGCGATTAGAAGATGAAACTGAGAACTTCTTTAAATGTACTCAAAAGCAGCTCGGGTTAGGGTATACAGTTCATTATGTATCTTATCCCCGTGAAATCCGTGAAGTGATCAAGGAAATGAGGAAAGATGAATATGGTAACATACCAGAGCCCCATGCGATAAAACAAAATTGAATAGATTGAAGAAGCACCTGGATAATTTATCGGCAGAAATGAAACAAGAAACGCCCTTAAGACGAATTCATAGTTTAAACCCGGAAAAAGATACGGAATATTCAACCGAAGGAGCACGTACCTCCCATTAAAAAACGCTGCAAATCCCTGCACAGCGGTTTATTATTTTGTACAGAATACCCTCCTCTTACAGATCACAGCTCTCTGTATAGATAACCCTTCTATATAACATAATATATGTACTATTCTACACCCTCCGTAGGTTAGCACCTAACCCCGTACTCGTTACTAGGTACCTACCTAAACCGTTGTGTAATAATTTACCTGTATAGGTGCCCCTTCTACGGAGATAGAATAATGAACCGTTGTGTAATAATTTGCCCATCAATAATACTTCAACGGTTGTTCAAGTTGCAAAAGTACCTATCAACAAAATCCAGCCCCTTCTGGGCAGATGAGCCGTTGTGTAATAACTTACCGTTGTGCAATAATTTGCCCATCAATAATACTGCAACGGTTGTTCAAGTTGCAAAAGTACCTATCAACAAAATCCAGCCCCTTCTGGGTAGATGAGCCGTTGTGTAATAACTTACCGTTGTGTAATAATTTACCGTGGTGTCATAATTTACCGTTGTGTAATAGTTTACCCATCAATAATAGTTCAACGTTTGTTCAAGTTTCAGAAGTACCTACCAACAAAATCCAGTAGTCCATCACTTGTCAAATGAAATAATATCGCAGAACAACAGCTCGACTTCATACAGCCATCCTTGATTATAATCAGATGCTCCGTAGTTATGATATCCGGGCCGGAGTTATACCGTTTGATTCACGATCGTGTTGACGAAGCTTTTTGGTCCAACGAACGGCTGGACGTACAATGCTCCGGGTGGTCTCAAAAAATTGTTTAGCTCAAGACAAATTTAATAACGTAAAAAAAACAATACCCTTCAATCGAGAGTTTTCGAGATACGGCGTTCTGAAAATTTCAACCCCTATTTTGAACCCCTTAGAGATGACTGACAGTAACGTCGAGCTTCGAGGACCAACTAGACCCCGAACGGAACCTATAACCCGAATTTCATCAATTTTGTTTCATGGTAACCAAGAAAAGTGGCCCGTACGGCGTACGGCGGACAGACAGAAATATTTTTATTGCAGTTTTGGATTCTGCATACCTTGAAACGTAAACCATCAAATTTTGAGGGGGGTAAGAATTTTTGTTTTCTTGCTCGATTCCAATGGTTCATTATTGAAAATAATAAACCAAAACTATGGGGAATGGGCAAAAAGTCTTGTTGAAAAGAAAGAGATCTTCGCTGAACATCCGAGAACGCAATTGTGCCGCTCCCCAGGAACAGTGATGTAGGAGACTTACCGATGGTATCCTCCTCTACGGATACACACTTCATACAACCAGTAACGCTCAGTGAACTGAAAAATTAAATTCGCAATCTCAAAACGAACAAAGCTCCTGGATATGATCTCATTAGAGGAAATGCAATTAAGCAACTTCCAGAGGAAGGCATGCGAATGCTATTGTATCTGATAAACGTGGCATTGAGACTGAAATATGAACCCCGCTGCTGGAAAGTGGCAGAAGTTATCATGATACGGAAACCTGGGAAAGAACGCAAGAACAAAGAGTCCTACCGACCTGCACCATTACTACTAGTAATATTTAAGCTCTTTGAGAGACTACTGGTACGAAGATTGAAACCAATCGTTCAAGAGAAAGAGGTAATCCCCGATCACTAGTTTGGGTTCAGAGAAAAAAACTCAACCATAGAACAAGTGCATCGCGTAGCTGATGTAATAGAGAATTGTCTAGAAAAGAAACAAGTTCGTGCAAGTGTCTTCCTGGATGTTTCCGAAGCTTTTGACAAAGTCTGGTATCAAGGGCTAGAGCAAAACCTTGAGAGAGACTTACCGAAGCCATTTTTCAAATTTTCCAATCATAATATCTTACTGAAAGACATTTCAGAGTGAAACACGAAGGAGAGTACTCCAGTCTCAAGAAAATAAGTGCAGGTGTCCCTCAAGGAAGCATGCTTGGGCCCTTACAATACCAACTGTATTAACGTGATGTACCTAGCAATGAAAACGCGACAGTCGCAACTTTTGTTGATGGTACTGCCACACTTGCGGTTGGTGACTCAGTAGAGGAAGCAACTAGGAAATTACAGCATTCTGTTGATAATACATCTGGACCAAAAAATGGCGTCTCAAGCTTAATGAATTGAAATCTACTCATACTAACTTTACGAACAAGTTACCCTACCCTACGCTAATACAGCAAAGTGTTTAGGGATGACTGTTGATGCCAAATTAAGATGGAAGGAGCATCTAATTTTTAAAAAAAGAAGTCAATTAAATACCAAGTTCAACAAAATTTACTGGCTGCTCGGCAGGTATTCTGAGCTATCTGTGCATAACAAGCTGCTCATCTACAAGCAAATCCTCAAACCTGTGTGGACTTACAGTATCCAGCTTTGTGGCTGTACTGAAAATTCAAAAAAACAAACAAAAAAACACCAAGGTTATACAAACTTTTCAGAACAAGGTACTAAGGAGTACAGTCAACGCCCCTTTTGGTACATCAGAAATTATGACCTCCATCGAAACCTCAAGATGGAATCCATCAGCGAAGTGGCCAAGCAACATGCGATTAAACACGAACAGCGGCTTCATGAACGCATGAATCAGGAAGTCAAACCAGACCCCAAATGGGACCAACAAACCAAATTTGATTAATTTTATTTCATAGTAACCAGGTAAGTGCCGAGTAAGGTAGACGACAGAAATTTTTTTAAATTTCATTTTCGGATTCTTAGTACAAAATTTAACGTAAACCATTTTTTCCTGCTCGATTCAAAATTGAAAACAGCCTAAATGTTTAAGCGTTGCTTCCTAATCCGTACAGCTACGGCAATCATTTTAGTAAGTAGATATTCATGAACTATTCCTCGCGTTTATCCTATCCAGACCTGAGGACTGATGAGTGCCGCACCCAGGGCCGCCCAAAGCTGAGAAGGGCCCTGGGGATAAATTCTGATCGGGCTCCACCCCACACCAATTTTATTATTTATAAACAGGAGTACTGGACGTACTGTTCTACCCTTATTTATTAAGGAAGGAAGTAAATTAAAACCCGTTTTAGCAAATAGTAAACATTTTAATTTTATTTTACTTCAAGTACACTGTTTTATATATTTTGAATACATACAAAAAATATTTACGACATATTACAACATATTGTTTACAATATAAATTCCTTGCTTTCATCTCGGCAAAAGATTATATCACATTATCAAAATCAAGAGTCCGGGCAAGTTTTGACTCTATAGTCAGTAGCCCCAAATCCGACAACCTCTGCTGACACACGATCTGAGGTAGTTTTTTATCCTGCTTAGCACACTGAACGACCGTTCAGCCTGTGCTACGGAAACCGGCAGGCAAAGCTATACATACATTTGGGAAAAGTCTAGTTAAAATTAGTTTTACGAGCTTGTTTAAAAGTTCTACAGGTTTTAGTGGGGTTTCTGCTATGTTTGATTTGCTGATAGTTTTTAAGATAGTACCTATTTTCTTCCTCGACTAGATCATGGCTTACATCAGATTTGTACTTTTCAGCAAATCTTTCACAGTTCTCTGTGAGACTGCTCTCATCCATTTCATGATATTTCCATAAAAATGGAAATTTCATTTGAATTTCTCTTAGAGCTGTAAATCTTGATCTTAAGTTAGAAACCAAAACATCAATAGCTAGCACGCAAGGTCGCATGTGATGCAATATAGAGCTGCGTTCACATACCTAATGCATATATTTTCTTTTACTTTAGTTTCCAGTCGCATATTTCTTATAAAGGATAATAAAGATCGCACCCAAATCCAACTTATTGAGCTCATTTATAAAAGGGAAATTTTTAGTTTGCACAATAACCGTACAAATATGATCCGGATTTTGCCACACACCCCCCCCCCCCTCCCCCCCCCCCCCAATCTTTAGCCGGCCCTGGCCGCACCCACCGGAAGAAGACGTTCTTCAGGAGTGGAAGAAGTAAGGGAACTGGCCAGGGGGTCCTTTACCGAGTAGACAACTTGCAACACTCAGCTGCCTTCAATAGAGAAACTATAAGGACTGTTAAGACGGCCCAGGGAAGCCTTCACTCGATAATTAACGCCCCGAAGAGCTTGAAGAAGTTGACACGGAGCCAAAAGAAGGGGTCATACACGTGTAAGCGGCGAGCGGCGCGCGTCCGTGGGCTGCATTCTCCTCAACCAGTTGTGACCTCGCTTGCAGGTGGTACTTCTTCTAAAGGCCGATTATAGTTGTTGCCTCGATCAATCACTTGTCCGTTCGAATTAAAAAATCACTTCTCTACCTTCTTCTTCCTGGTGCGAGTTGAACCGAAATGAAATGTGGCGACTCATCCAGGATTTCGAAATGTTGGTACTCTTGCGGGCAGGAGCCTCCGAGGGCCGAATTCCTCCGGTAGGCTGGCCAAGTTCATTTGAATGCGTTTCATTTCGGTTATTCAGATGTTGCAATGAACAGCTTCATAAGGCCGTATCTAGGGACGCGGGAGCATCCCGCCAAGAAAACCGAAAACGTTGCAAATCCCTGCACAACGGTTTATTATTTTGTACAGATCCCTCCTTTTACAGATAACAGCTCTCTGCATAGATAACCCGTCTATATTACATAATATGTACTACTCTATACATATTATGTAGATCGCAGATCCTCCGTAGGTTAGTACCTAATCCCGTACTCGTTACTAGGTACCTACCTAAACACGAGTTAAATGTTGCTAAAATAATTCTGTCGATGACAAACAGTACCTAAAATGGCAGAAAGAAACGCAAATAATGAAGTTCCGAAGGGAGATTGTTGATGTGGAGTGAAAAAAGTTGCAAAAGTAGGTACCTATCAAAAACTCCAAAACAGCCATCATTTTCCAAATGAAATAATTTCACAGAACAACCAACTCGACTTCATTCCCCTTGATTATAATTAGGTGATCCCTAGCAATGATTTTATCTCGAGCCAATTCCCGATTGTTAGCGCGTCCCTAGTGATGACACGAGTTAAGTATTGCTAAAATAATTCTGTCGATGAGAAACAGTAACTAAAATGGCAAAAAGAAACGCAAATAATGAAGTTCTGAAGGAAAATTGTTGATATGGAGTGAAATAGATGCTCCTTCTGCGTAGATCATTGTTTTCTGTGGTCAATACCTACCCTCGTGGTCAAGTATAATGAACCGTTGTGTGATTACTTGCCCATCAATAATACTTCAACGGTTGGTCAAGTAGCAAAAGTACCGAACAAAATCCAGCCCCTTCTAGGTACTTGAACCGTTGTGTAATAATTTACCGTTGTGTAATAATTTGCCGTTGTGTAATAATTTATCGTTGTGTAATAATTTAACGTTGTGTAATAATTTACCGTTGTGTAATAATTTGCCGTTGTGTAATAATTTACCCATCAGTAATACTTCAACGTTTGTTCAAGTTTCACAAGTACCTACCAACAAAATCCAATAGTCCATCACTTATCAAATGAAATAATATTGCAGAACAACCAACTCGACTCCATACAGCCATCCTTGATTATAATCAGGTGCTCCCTAGTGATGATATCCCGGCCGGACTTATACCGTTTGATTCACGATCGTGTTGACGACACCATCGGCTGGACTTACAATGCTCCGGGTGGTCTCAAAAAATTGTTTAGCTCAAAAAAAATTTAATAACGTAAAAAAACCATATCCTTCTATCGAAAGTTTTTGAGATACGGTGTTCTGAAAATGTCAACCCCTATTTTGAACCCCTTAGAGATGACTGACAGTAACGCTCCGAGGACCAACTAGACCCCGAACGGAACCTATAACCCGAATTTCATCAATTTTGTTTCATGGTAACTAAGAAAAGTGGCCCGTAAGGCGTACGGCGGACAGACAGAAATATTTTTATTGCATTTTCGGATTCTATATACACCTTGAAACGTAAACCATTAAATTTTGAGGGGGTTAGAATTTTTTTTTTTTTTCATGCTCGATTCCAATGGTTCATTATTGAAAATAATAAACCAAAAACTGTAAAGCAACCAAGAATACTGCGTGCACGACAGAACAAGTAGCCCCCCCTCATCGCCTTAACTCGGGGGAGATTCCCGTCTCGTCAAAAGCTTCTTATCTATGATATTATTATGGTACGTCCCGTCACCGACCGACCGAAAGGAAGTTGATCCTTGAACCCGTCTCGTCCCCGTGTTATTTTCGCAATACCTGTTATCGAGTATGTGGGGGCTCATGTTTCAGTGAACGATGAACGGAATCGTGATTCCCCATACTTACTTCAGCTGCGCTCGTTTCGTTCGTCCGCTTGTCCGTCCGAGTTGCTCAGGTAGGTAGGTAGTCCGAGTTTTCCATTTTCCAGGACAAAATAATATTTTATACGAAATGACCTATCAGCGTGGGAAATTATTACTCGTGAAGGACAACCATAAATTTAATGTCAACAAAACTTCGACTACTTGTGAAGTGGCGATGTGTTAGTAGTTACCGAGCGTTTCTGAAAACCGCTGGTGAGCAGTTTAGTGTGAAACTTTAAACAAATTATAAATCTCTCACATGTAGACTGAAAGTGGATCACATCCACGATGCTGTCAGAGACAACATTCTGTCCAGGCACCAAGTTATTGCTTCAGCAACAGAACACGTACATTTTTCCATTTCTACGACCCCCCCCCCCCCCCCCCCCGTACTTCGGTCTAAATTATCAGTCGCCCGAAATTTAACTATAAATGCCTGTGAGTCATTTGCAAACCCACCTTGCAAATATTTTTATGCTTTTCATCCTTTCGTTTCAACATTCATCACTGCTTTGGTTGAATTTCAAACCGACACGTTGTGAAGATCAACAGTTGGATGACAACCGAAACCCCCCACTAAACACGAAAGAAAATTCAGTTGATGGAAAAACTGGTGCTTACATACGAATAGGGAATGCACGAGGCTCATATTTATTCAAAACATGTCTTCACACTACGACCATACCAAAAAAATAATATGAATAATTTAATGTAATTTTGTCCGTCTTTTTATGCTTCACTGTGATGTCTACCCTGACTGTATTTTTTGACTGTTATTAATACATCGCTTTATTACTTGCAATTCACTCTTTTCTCATTCACCCGTAGTACCTAGTTCCTCCCGGACGGGGACGAATCGTGCCCTGGGGTTTAAGATGGGTCACACAGTCGAGGACGAGCCCTACCATAGGAAGCCTCAGGGGATTACCGGGGACGAAACGAGCTACGCCCTAACTCGGCCCCCTGGGGGCCTCCGGTGTTGATTTTTCGTGCACTCATTTTCGAAGGGCCCCTGAGGTTGTGTACCAAATTTCAACTCTTGGGACCTTCAGGTGCCGGAGTGGTTGAAGTTTTAAAATCGCTACTCTTCAAGTTGTTTCTACTTCTTCTTCTTTGACAGGGCTAAAGCCTCACAGAGATAACGGATCGAGCTGAAATTTTGCACACACATTAGTTATGCACCAAGGAAACGTCTTTTGCGCAATTAGTCCTCTCCTCCGCCCATCATTACGGGGGAGGGAACAGTTTCTAAGAGTAGGTTATAAAGCTGAAATTGCGCACACTTGTTGACTGGGGCTCCCTGAGAAAGTAGTCAAAATCTGAACCCGATCGGTTCCGTAGATTCCGAGTTATAACTGTTTGAAAACGCTGCAAATTGTGGTTAAATAGCCTTACTGCCTAACGTTTGGAGCGCTGTAACTTTCGTGCATTATACTTTTCTGCAGCACTTTTACAATGAGTTGATACAAATTTTCAAAAATTTCAAACAAAACTGTTCAAATTTGCTGAAAATTGAAAAATTTAAACCAATTTTTTGACGTGAATTCATTTCAAAAGAAAGTGAAAAAAAGTTTCCAAAGAAAACTATGAAAAAATGTTTACTTGGAAAAGCCCTCAAGGCGAAAAGCCTCCGCCAAACAGCGTTGAAATTTCAAGGTTTCGGGAAAGAACAGGTTTCTATGCGTACATCCAACAGAGGGGGAAGGAAGAGGTTTCTAGATGCACATCCAAGAGTGCATGAGGTACGAAGCAACGAGCATACTAATTTGGCGGGCAAAATGGATATCGGTCCTTTTTGCGGCTGATGGTTTCCTGACGTCATATTATCCAAAAGAAAATGATGAACCCTGCATCAACACAAAACTGCTCGTTATGAAAGCAATCACACGTTAGTCTTGGCGTTGGAATCATGAGAATACAATACATGTGGACGATTATGCATGTTTCGAAGTGGATCATTTTCTTGCTGATAAGCACCGCTTGGAGGCTCGTTTACAGTATACCCAAAGCACCCAGGAAGGAACACCAGATATTTATAGTATTTTCGAACAGATAACTTTTATTTAAATTTTCTCGAATTAATCGATTGATTTGAACCTCATTCTTCAAACTCATAATCTATTTGACCCAACATAAAACATTAAATTCATTCATTTTGCCCCAAAAGGGCGGTCGGTACCTTTGTAAACTCTTAAATCCTAAAATCCGTACATGAAGATCCCGACCTCAACACGAACGATCAAGGAAACATTTTTCGCTTCCGGATTCTCGAAATACTGAAAGCCCCGTTAGCTACCCCTTGTACCGTTACTTACCTGCTAATCCCTAAACAATGCGGCATCCCTTTGGTGGCAATATTCAACTCCTTTCTCCCGTAAATCGACAAGGATTCCTAACAGCCCGTAGAAAGTTCCCTCAGTTGTAGTTAAACACAGTTACAATCTCTGGAGAGTCTCTCAGCCTCCGTCCACATCATTTTACTCTGGAATAATGTAGGATGTACATATTCGTATC
This sequence comes from Leptopterna dolabrata, assembly GCA_954871275.1. Taxonomy (NCBI): domain Eukaryota; kingdom Metazoa; phylum Arthropoda; class Insecta; order Hemiptera; family Miridae; genus Leptopterna; species Leptopterna dolabrata. Next base: position 8,693,675 of record OX940975.1, on the reverse strand, counting down.
AAAAATTCGCATAATCATATTATTTTTTCAACATTCATAAGCTAGGTATACTTATAGGTATAGGTAATTTTTCTATTATATCTTTATAGATGATTATGGGTGAGATAGCTCGAAACTAGTAGATATTTAGCCCTGCGGAACGCGCGCCCTGGAGGTCCCCCCTTGTTTCAGGTTTTCTTCGCCCAACACGAGGGCGGCCTATGCCTCCCTTAGCATTTACTTCAAACTTCAGTTTACGTCAAGTGTCAATTGAGGGTGCACCGCACAACTGGCGTCAAAAAATACCTGGGTGGGTCACTTGCGCCTGTTTGTTCGGTTACCAGTTTTTACTGGTAGTTGTAACCATAGGTACCTAACTAGTTCATAGAAAGACGTATTTGAGTCAAAACTCATATTATTTTATTTGCCTACTGCTGAGAATAACTTGGCAATACTTCGTCAAAGTGAATATACCGACTTTCAAACTCAGCTTGACTGAATTATATTGTGATGAATTTAAATTTATCATCACGGTGGCGTGAAGGAGTAAGTAGAGAAGAGCGAGGGGAATTTCACCTAGGCGGCGGTAATCCACCGATGTAGGTGAGTGGAAGGAATCTCGTCTAGGCGGCGGTAATCCACCGATGTAGGCGAGAGGAAGGAAATTCACCTAGGCGGCGGTGATCCACCGATGTAGGTGAAGGAAGGTGCTTGTCTAGGCGGCGGATATCCACCGATGTAGACAAGGGGAAAAGGTAGGAGGTAAATTCCCAGAGCGGCGGATTCCACCAGGCATCTGGGAGGAGGAAGGTAGGAGAGAGAGAAGAGAGAGCTGGTTAGAGGAAGTGTCGAATGAAGCTAAAGCTCCAGGATCCAGGGTTATATAGGACTTGGAGGCCTCTCCCTCCAGCTCCCTGTTGGGAGCTGGTAGTGGGGCTCCAGGTTGTGTCCCCTGGATTCTGTTGCCTGTCTCCCCACTCAGATGTTTATTAGCGGAAGGTAAGTTTTACATACGAATATTGGTGAGAGCTTTAAGGTTGCTAGTGGAGTGTTCCCGGGAGGGACTCACGACAGAGGTCCCCCCAGTTCGAACCAATGTTTGAGATAGCTGAAGGCTCAAGGTGACAGGGGCTGAGGGCTGCGGAAACAAGAGGGGAGCTGAAGGCGCAAGTTGACAGAAGCTGAAGGCTGAAGCAAACAATTGAAGTGCTGAAGGCAGAAGCGTGACCGGTGGTGACTTAATCCTAGGGTTTATATATAGATAGCTTGACATAGAGTACATAGTAAGTAAGATGTAAGTAGTAAGACATAGGAAGTAGTAAGAAGTAGTAAGTAGCATGACAAAATTGATGAAGGGACAAGTAGTGGAGGAATATGTACAATGGTGATGAGGATAATGATGACGATGAGTAGAGTAATATGTACAAAAATTTACAAACTAGTTACATTGGTATTTACATGGTATTTACATTGGCATTTACAATTTGTATTTACAGTTGTATGTACATGGTCGGAAACTTCGGTGTGTACGAATTTTGTAGGGGAGACAGATTGGAGCGGGGTTGTGAAATCCGCCGTTCCCTGGGTGTGGGTTGTGTGTGGTGAGGTGTAGTGAGTGTGTGGGTGGAGTGAAGTGTTTGATTGGGGCGTGGGGGAAGGCGTGGATGGTGCCCGCTGCGACGTGGTGGCCACGGCGGGGCTGTGAGGTTCGGTACAGTGCGTGTGGGTTAATGAAACACAAGCACTGTCCCGAAATCTCAAGGCCCCGCCGTGATTGCTCAGAGCGGGGCGGGGGACTTGGCCGCCGGGACGCGGGGAGTGTAGGGACGCTCCCGTCGTCTGTTGCGCCGCCCGGACCGTGTCGTCCCGGCGGAAGCTATTGCGGATATCCCCGGCGGAGGAGGGGGAAGAGGGGGTGTTGTGGTACTGATGGGTTGGGGTGTGGGTGGTGGGTAATTTAAAATTGGGGGGTCGAAGATTGAAAATGGTGGGGCACCAAGAGGGGTTTGAAATTTTGGGGGCGGGGAATCGTTTAAGACGGGGGGATTGACATTTTGAAGGGGCGGTGGGGGTGGCATGAGGAGGGTGAGGCGAAATTCGTGGAGGAGCGGGGCCATGAGGGGGTCGATCGGGATGTAGGGAGGGTGTACCCCGGTGGCTTGCGCTGCGCGAAATTCGCGCAGTATGCGCTACTGGGGGTACTTCCACCGCCGGGGCTGGGGAGGTAAACCGGAAATCCTTCGCGGTAAAAATGTAAGCGATGGAGTTGGTCCGGGCGAAGGGGGTAGGGGGGAGAGCGGGTCCGGGACGTAAACGTCCCGGAGTATGGCCGCCATTTCCGGATCCGAATCGAAATCCGGAAACGGCGACGGGGGAGACTGTTGAGGTGGAGAGCGATGTTCCATGGCTAACAGACGGCGGGAGACTGATAGCTGATGTTGTTTGAGGGAGAACAGGGGCGGGTTTGCAGCGGGCGAAAGGGACGGTGTGGGGTTTCCCGTCCATTAGCAGGGTCGCGGTGGTCGGTGTTGTGCGGATGACTTGAAAGGGCCCGGCATAAAGGGGCTGAAAGGTTTTATGCATGCCGGGCTCTTTCAAGTACATGTGCGTGGAAGTGTAAAAGCGTTTGGGGTAAGTGGTGTCGTTTGTCGGTGTTGAGGTGTGTAACGGTTCCCTGTTAATGGACGGGGTGTTGTGTGGAGGGAAAATGTCGGCCGGTAAACGAATGGGGTCTCGGAAAGCGTGTTGTGCGGGACTGGTGTTGTCTGAAGGACGGGCGGAAGTGCGGAGGCTAAGTAAGACGTAGGGGAGGGTTTTGGTCCATGAGGGAGATGTGGCTGATGTGGAGATGGCTTGCTTGAGGACCGAGTGCCACCGCTCTATTTTCCCGTTGGATTGGGGGTGATAAGGAGTGGTGCGGATTTTCTGAATCCCGAGGGAACGGAGCAGGTCGGCAAAGTGGGCTGATTCAAACTGCCTCCCCTGATCGACCGTGAGTGTCCGCGGACAGCCGTAGCGGCTGATCCATTGATTGAGGAAGGCCGCGGCGACGGCGTCCGCGGTAATGTGGGCGAGTGGGATACACTCAACCCAATTGGTCGCACGGTCGATCATGGTGAGGCAGTACCTCTTCCCCTCGGAGGGGGGAAGAGGGCCGACCAGATCCAAGTGGACATGTTCCCACGGGAGGGAGTCGGGGATGGGTTGAGGAGGTACATGGGGGTGAGCCGAGACCTTAAATTGCTGGCACTTCTGGCACCCTAGAACCCAGGTACGGATATCCGTGTTCATATGGGGCCAGAAGTACCGCGTTTTGATGAGATCCCGGCTCGCCCGAATGCCGGGATGATGGAGGGAGTGGTAATGGAGGAACAACTGCCTCCTCAGCTCCGGCGGGACGTACGGGCGCGGTGAATCGGCCGATACGTCGCACCAGAGATCGAGGGGAGGCAGTTGTTCCAATTTGGAGGCGGAGATGAGGTTGGAGAGTGCGGGGTCGGAAGTTTGATTTTGGTGATGTTTGAGGGTTTGTGGGGAAGGAAAGGGCAGTAACTCCGCCACCGGCGCAGGGGTGGGGCGGGAGAGGGCGTCGGCGACGCAGTTGTCGGCCCCCGGCAAATAACGAATATCGGACGTAAATTGTCCGATAAATTCGAGTTGCCGGAGGCGACGGGGGGAGGCTGATTTACGGTTTTGGAGGAGTGCATGTGTGAGGGGCTTATGATCGGTGATGACAGAGAACTGCCTGCCCTCCACGAAGTCACGGAAGTGTTTGATGGCTTCGTGGATGGCGAGGAGTTCTCTGTCAAAGGTGGAGTAATTTTTTTGCGTGGGGGACAGAGTTTTGGAGAAGAAGCCGAGGGGTTGGGGGGTGGCGCCGGTGTGTTGGTGGAGTACTGCCCCAATGGCCCAGTCGGACGCATCAGTGGTGATGGAGAGGGGGGCATGGGGATCGGGATGGGCCAATAGAGCGGCGTCTACTAGGTCCTGTTTGCATTTTTGAAAGGAGGTTGTGAGGGCGGGGGTCCAGGAAATGGGGCGGTTATCGTTTTTCTTGGCCGGCTGTGGGATAGCGTGTATGAGTGGTTGTTGGTGTTGTGCTGCGTGTTTGATGTGTCTACGATAAAAGTTCAACATACCCAGGAAACGGCGGAGTTCTGAGACAGTGCGGGGTTGTGGGAAGTCGGTGAGGGCGTGCACTTTGTCCGGTAGGGGTTTGATCCCGTCGGACGAAACTTGGTGGCCGAGGCAGCGGACGGAGGGTTGGGCGAGAACACATTTCGGAGAGTTGATGGTGAGGCCCTCGGCGGCGAATATGTCGAGTACTTGTTTCAGGTGTGCTAGATGTTCCTTCGGGTCCCGGGAAGCGATCAGTACGTCGTCCAGGAAACAGAACACGAAAGGTAGTCCCCGTAGAATGTTGTCCATGTAACGCTGCCACGTCTGGGCGGCGTTCCGGAGGCCGAAACCCATTTTAATGTATTCGAACAGGCCGAAAGGGGTGATGATGGCTGTTTTGGGTACGTCGGGAGGGTAGATGTGAATGTGGTGGAAGGCTCTAGAGATGTCGAGGGTCGAAAAGATGGTTGTGTTGTGGAGGTGCGAAGAGAAGTCTCGGAGATGTGGGACGTTGTAGAGATCCGGGGTTGTTTTCGCATTGAGGCGGCGGTAGTCGCCGCAGGGGCGGATATCCCCGTTGGGCTTCTGCACAATATGTAGCGGTGAAGCCCACGGGGATTTGGAGGGGCGGATAATGCCCTCTTTTATGAGGTTGTCGAAGTGTTTTCGTGCTTGGGACAGCTGGAGGGGGTGGAGGCGGCGTGCTTTGGCGGAGATTGGGGGGCCCGAGGTTTCAATATAGTGCTGAGTTTGTGAGATGTGTGCCGAGGGGCGGCGCTGGGGTTTGTACTGGAGGAGAAGGTGTTCAAATTGGGTGGGGGGGGCGATCGACAGCATGGATAAACCCGGGGATGGGTTTTTGGGTGGTGGGGTCGAGCAGGCGCGCGTTACGGACGTCAACCTGGAGGCCGAAATAAGCGAGGAAGTCGGCCCCCAGGATTGCTTTCTCTACGTCCGCCACGGTAAATTCCCACTCGTACGCGAGCCCGCTCATATGGATTGATGAGCGGTACGTCCCGTACGAGGGGATGGTGGTACCGTTGGCGGCGTAGAGGAGTTGCCGGTAACAACGCGCCTGTCGCCGGAGAATGTTATTAGGGAAGATGGAGAGCGCCGCCCCTGTGTCGACGAGGAACGGGACATTAGTTTTAGAACATTTGAGGAACAGGCGTTGGTGAGCTGGGGCGGAGTGCGGCAAAATGGCTGAGGTGTTGGGGTCTGTCGGATGGGAGGGGCTTGTTTCGTCCGAGGTGATGGGCGGGTGCGATGGTGGTGGTTGGTCCCCCGCGAAGGAGACACGGGGTGATCTTTTGCCGTTCCGGGGAGGGGGAACGGTAGCGGCGGCGTGAGTGGCGGCCGGAGAGGTGGTTGCCCTGGAGGCGGGCTTGGAGGGGCCGTTCCGGGGTGGGGGAACGGTAGCGGCGGCGTGAGTGGCGGCCGGAAGGGTGGCCGCCCTGGAGGCGGGCTTGGAGGGGCCGTTCCGGGGTGGGGGAACGGTAGCGGCAGCAAGAGTGGCGGCCGGAAGGTTGGCTGCCCTGGAGGCGGGCTTGGAGGGGCCGTTCCGGGGTGGGGGGTCAGTTGATGGAGAGGTGCTGGTTTTGGCGGCGCCGGCGGGTGTGGCTGGTAGGTTGGCAGCCGTGGCGGCGGCGTAGGAGGGGTAGCGAGGCTTTGCGGTGGTGGTGTGAATGCGGGCGGGGAGGGGCTGGATGTGGTCCCCCCCGTGTTGGCGAGGAGGGGGGCCTGCCGGATTTACCGGCGGGCGTCCGCGTTTCCCTGCTTGGAGATGTAGGAGCAGGGGGGCTGGCATTTGCGGGCCTCCCCACCGAAGTTGACATTATAAAAACATCGGTGGGGGGGATCCGCTGGGAGGTAGGTCCTGGTGGGGCGCGTGGAGGTGGAGTTGGCTGCCGCGGCTGGGGACCTCCCCCTTCGTTGCTGAGTGGGGGATCTGTTGCGGCGGTCGGGCGAGCGTTGGCGTCGGTGGTCGGCGGAGGGGGTTGGCCGGCGCTCGACGGAGAGGGAGCGGCGCCGGTGGAGGGAGGGGGGCCGGCGGCGCTCTTGTGACGGCGTCCGGTCCCTGCGCGGGGTGGGGGTGCGGGGCGCGGCGACTTCCGTGACGCCGGCGGCTGCGGTGAGGTCGTGTACTGTGTCGGCGAGACGCAGTAGCGGCTCGTCCGGGCCGTCGAGGTAGCCGGCGAGCGCCATCTGCATGGGGTGGGGAAGGGCCCGCAGCCAGAAGGTCCGTGCGATGTCGGCCGTCATTACGTCGTGCAGCTGATGACGTAAGCGACGGTAGAGGTGGGAGGGCTTCAGATCGCCGAGATGTTGAGGTTGAGAGAGCGCTGCGGCACGTGCGATCTTGGAAGGCTGGTATAGTGTGACGAGGCGGTTGCGGAGGTCGTCGTAGGCGGCCGTGGCGTCGGGGGAGATGTCTGATGTCTGCAGGAGGATCTCATACGGGAGTAGAGATATGATGCGGGAGTAACGGGTACGCTGGCTGCGGATGTTGGCGGCCGAAAACGCAGCGTCGACCTGGAAGAACCAGAGCGCGGGGTCGTGCGTGTAGAAGGGGGGCAGCGACAGCGGGAACGACGCAGAGGCCGTCGTGACGTCGGCGGCGGCGTGTGCGGCAGCCGCAGCGGCGGCGGCAGCGGCGGCGGCGGATGCGGAAGAGCCGGGTGGTGAGAGGCTGGTGAAGGGGTTGTCGGTTGCGTCAGATGTCGCAGCGGTCGGCGGCTGCAGCAGGGATGGCCGGAGGAGCGGCGGCGTCGGCGAGTTTGGGTCCATGGTTGAGGTCTGTAATCAATATTCAAATTGGGTGAGTTTTTGAATTTTTTAAATTCACAATTTGCGGCAGCGGAGGTGTTTGTGGCGGAGAGTTGAGAGCTGTGTGAGCGGTTGCGGGTGGGCCAAAAATTGCGAATTTATACTGACTGTTTAAGTTGCATTTGAATTTAAAATTCGGGACACCGAACTAGACTGGGGCGACACATGAGGTGGTAAGAGGGTAGAAGGTTGGATGAACGTCGGGTTCACCACTGTGATGAATTTAAATTTATCATCACGGTGGCGTGAAGGAGTAAGTAGAGAAGAGCGAGGGGAATTTCACCTAGGCGGCGGTAATCCACCGATGTAGGTGAGAGGAAGGAAGTTCACCTAGGCGGCGGTGAGCCACCGATGTAGGTGAGTGGAAGGAATCTCGTCTAGGCGGCGGTAATCCACCGATGTAGGCGAGAGGAAGGAAATTCACCTAGGCGGCGGTGATCCACCGATGTAGGTGAAGGAAGGTGCTTGTCTAGGCGGCGGATATCCACCGATGTAGACAAGGGGAAAAGGTAGGAGGTAAATTCCCAGAGCGGCGGATTCCACCAGGCATCTGGGAGGAGGAAGGTAGGAGAGAGAGAAGAGAGAGCTGGTTAGAGGAAGTGTCGAATGAAGCTAAAGCTCCAGGATCCAGGGTTATATAGGACTTGGAGGCCTCTCCCTCCAGCTCCCTGTTGGGAGCTGGTAGTGGGGCTCCAGGTTGTGTCCCCTGGATTCTGTTGCCTGACTCCCCACTCAGATGTTTATTAGCGGAAGGTAAGTTTTACATACAAATATTGGTGAGAGCTTTAAGGTTGCTAGTGGAGTGTTCCCGGGAGGGACTCACGACATATATTTTATTATTAGAATATTTAAAAATGAGCAACTTTCATGTTTGAATAATGAAGAAATGTTTCATACTTCTTCACTTCAAGTGTCCTGGAGTACTTTGACCAAAAACAAATGAAATATATTAGGTTTTTGTTGTTAATGACGTGAAAGACCTCTCAGGTCGATTGCGCTTCTCCGAGTGATTTTCTGATTGCGCGTTCCCTAGGGTTAATAAAGACCTAAAAAGAACCTTAACAACAACAACAACACAGATTTTACAAACCTAGATTTCATAAAGAATTTTAAATTAGTAGAGGACTGAGGAGTCGTCATTATCTATTCCTTGTTACTTAGCCCCTCTGCACCATCTGCAATCAATATTATTCAATTTAGCAAATATTATTTTAACAAATTTAAGAACAAAATGTAGGTACTATTGCAATGGGTCCAACATGTTTCGTTATTACGTAGGTAACTAATGTTTTCATTAGAATTCAGTTTTAAACTTCTTGAATTATGGTAATGGCTTCAACTCATGTAAAGATTGAGGAGCTCATTATTCTGAATAACAACATCTTGTATTTATTTTGGCAAATACGTATAGTATCGTTTTAATTTGTAATTCGTAATTTGTAATTCGTCGTAATTTGTGGAAATAACACAAGAACTAACCAAACCAAACAGCTACCATTACTTTCATATCGCTGACTGACCCATAGACTTACTTTGCATTAATATACCTAAGAGCCAGCCCAAGTAGTTTCTCATTACCATGCTCACACGGACACTGATTCGTTACTGGTGGGTGGTACCAACTGAAGTGTTTTTCAGCAAACAGGTATGAAGGAATGTTGGAAAGTAAATGAATTACATTCCGGAAAATCATTATAATTAAATTGAAGGTACGTGCGTCGAAGGCACCGACATCTGTCAAAACTCGGGTTGTCCAAGCAATACGTACGAGTAATGACTGGAAATCAGTCAAAACTAATTTTGGCTATGCCAATTCGGGGCAGTCAAAACCCGTTTTCGTTTATCATCAAATTTACTATGAACCCGAACGTAAAAAGCCTTTGTCTCTTTGCCCTCTTTATCTCCGATAGTTCCAGATCGCCCCTTTGTTCATACGAGTCTCCCATTTCTTTATTAAGTAAATCCTCATTCTTTCATTCTTGGGTCACATTGTAGCACTTCGGGTTGTCAAATACTTCAAACATTAGTGATCACAACGTAAGCATTGGCGAAATCGTTCCAGTGCAAGGAAAATACATGACGATTAATTATGATAAATCGTATAAATTGTTAAATAAATGTGCACTCCTCCTCCCCCCCCCCCCCACCAGATACAAAAAAAAGTATAACCAATGATATAGAATTCTAGACATTAGCATAGGCCGTAGGCTTGTAATGTTCGTGTCATTTATTTTTCGTAAGAAGAGACATAGACGTACTTAATGAGAAGGCACTACTGAAGATCAATTTGAACTTGGTTGTTATAAAATAAAATAAAAACGCTGCACCCAACGCTGCTTACGCAACGATTAACTATTTACCTGTACAGATGCCCTTTCTGCGTAGATCACTGTTTTCTATGTTTGCCCAATTTAACGGTCGCGTCCTTTTTTCACGCAGTTCACCGGCTGGGGTTGGACTCCACCGGATTATTGAAATCGATTAAGTCGAAGGGTCGTATTCCACCGGCTACTGGCTGGATATAAACAGCACTTGAGTGTGCTTTCCACCGGTTCATTGTTCACTGTTTAGTCAAAAGGTTGGACCTCAAAATGGCCTCTATTTTGAACCCTTGCCGTCTTGGGACTTTGCAAGTAGTTCAAATTGGTTCAGGGTGTTAAAAACCATAGAAAACCACACCCAACACGACTTTGGTCCTAGATTTTGGACTACTTATTGTGGGCCTGTGAGGCTGGGGATTCGGTAGTTGATGTACGATGGTATGGACTATTTTCCAGCCATATTTGAAGACCATAGCTGTATCAGTAAAGGAGTAGTATCCAAACAACTACTTTTTGGACCGCAAAGTGGCCTTTATTTTGGCCCCACATGAAAAATTTGAGTGGTTTCTCGACTCAAATCTATTATACTGGTCCAAAGAACCACTGCGCAAAGTGGCTTGCTTTTATCACAAAATACAAGGTTTGTCCTATTTTGGCTCCCTGTCGTCTATACCTCCTAATATAACGGTGGAATCCGTCTGCAACCCTTCACATGCCTGAACTTATACTGGCGAGACTGGGTTACTCCCTGACTAATCGGCAGAACCCACAATCGGTATTCAACCGATCCTTAGTCGGTGGAATCCGAATATTGCCCGTTCAATTTTTACGTTCATGTTTCGAATTTTAAATTTTTCATTTAAATACTATCATACAGTTGCCATTTCAATGTAATTACGTACCTACCACCTATGAGAGTATATAAGAGACCTATTCGTACACGACCTAACAACAAATAAACAACTAACAACAAGAACAATAAAGTGCTTCTTCTAATAATACCTACCTAGGTAATTCGGAATGAAACGAAACATGAGTGTAAAGTTACATCTATGTAAGTGGTAATTATTGGAAAAGTGGAACCTTCTCACGACGTTCCGTAAAATATTCGATCGGCTTTTCGACAGAAGAATTGTGAACCTACCGACTGGTGCCGGTATGTACCATAGGTGTAGGATTTCATTATTATTCTTTCATGAAATTTCGATTTTCATCTTCAAGGTAAAAAATAAACCCCCCCCCCTCTCCCAACCTCATTAACTTCTTTTTTCAAGTTAGTAGTTTGTCCTCATCATGAGATACGGCATGAAACGAGACGCGCGTCGTGGACTCTTCTTGGCACGAACCCGCTTTTAAACACATCTTTATAAATAAATGTATTTTACATGCACCCAGTGACCCTTTTCGTCGATTGTGCCACGTGTGCGTGATTCATCCAGAGCCACGCCCCAGATGAAGGTTACTTTTTAACACGTAAAATTCCGTGAAGTTCGGATTTTGAAATGAAGGGACTGAGCACGGAACGGTCGGCCATTGTATTCTTTCAGGCGAATTTTCTCTGTAATAATCTTTGTAATAATGAACAAATAATTCACACGATTATCGATACCTATTCAGGAAGAGGGGCCTCGGAAAATAGCAAATTTTAGTAAACATTACCAAGGAACATCCTTTCCCAACTATTTCCAACTATGTCCTCCAGATACCACAGGCACATAATGATTTCCACACTCGACAATTTCCATGGCTAGCTCCAGCCCTATTTGAACAGTTACCGCTCCTAACCTTGACTTCAACATCAACAGGAAAATTTAAAAAACTAGTTCTAGAATATTTTGAGCTTGAAAATAACGAAAGTGTTGTTATAAATAAGTTTAAATTAGGATAAAAATACAAATCAGCCTTCGTAGCATTAAGTGTACCTATTTACTAACTACTTAGGAATAACCTGTAAATACTGTTGGTTCTTGATCAATGTAACTCATTCTCCAAACACTTACGGTGTGTTTTTTTCAAGGAAACTGCTGGTACATACATACGCAGTAATAAAAATAGTGGTGGAAGAGACGAGCCTGGACGGGTCAGTCCTTAGGCTCATAAACCAACATAAGTTTAGATCTTGTATTATGTATATAGACTCTCTAAAAATCATTATATTTGTTGTATAAAGAGTATTTGCTGAATAAAAAAATTGAATTGAATTGACATCGGAGTGGTTTGCAGTGGCAACTATAATATTATTTAATTTCGTTATTTTTCGCTACGTAATTTGCATAGGAATTGAGCTCCGTTTCTACTGTCGAAGAGTTTGGTTGTATGTAAAATTTATTTCAACTTAAAGGTACACACTGCGAGTATGGTAGGTACGAGTAGGTACATCCAAGAAAGAAAAGATCAATTTATTATTTTAAAGCCACACAGGCACACATTGTTTTTACATGAATTTGCAATTATACATAATGTGCATGAATAAATTATTTGTGTAAAGAAAAATATTTCAGAAATATAGGTATATTCATAATAAAAATTTCGATTTGCAATAGAATTTGTTTCTCCAAAATTTTGCAAAAGCCACTAACTGAATGTTTTTGCTCAAAAGTTTCCAGGTTTCAGCGACAGTCCAGCTGCAAGCGTCATACCTCAGAATGGCAGAACATCAAAACCGATCATTCAACCAGAATGTGGTCGGTAAAATTGGCACATATCTGTGGTATAATAATCACTCACATTCCGACTGAGTTGAAGTCTTCCATACCCGATTCATGTACGTCATCCATGAGGATGTCTGTATGTCATCCATGAGATAATCTGAAGTAACTAGTTAGTAACAACGTATGAGGGTGGACAAAACATTCAACATTGTAACAAGCGAAAACTGGCAGAAATGAGACGAAATATGGAGGATATGTGTGAGTTAGTGTCCAGATAGTCGTACATAAATTTCATCAAAATCAGAGAGTAGGCACCTAACTTTAATCTCTCCATGCTTCTTTTCCTTGAAACGCCGATTACTACCCGACAAACATCGAACTTGGATGTATACGGACGAGTTGATCTAAATATTCCCATATCATATGAGCTTCATCAAGAACCCTCTTTTAAACACATCTTTATAAATAAACGTATTTTACATGCACCCAGTGACCCATATATTCCATATATATTCCATGTATATTCTATATAAATTATCATCAAGATTGTGCTGCACTTCCTTCTTAATCTTGTCTAAACGTTTTTTCCTACAAATTCCCACAATTACTCGAAAAAATGGTAGAAAAGAGCTGAAATTTGGAGGGTATGCGTGGGTTGGGGTCCAGATAGTCACGAGCAAATTTCGTGAAACTCCAACTTTAATTCTTCCTGTGTACGTTTAGGGCTGTTCTCTGTACCATATTGGCAGCTGATTATTGGATTTCTCTATTCCAAATTTGTTTATTTTGTTCAGTGCCTGTTGAATGTTTCAACCATTGAGTGTGCTTTGGTGTCCGGTTTGGTGGTGACCACCTGTAGTTTCCGAAAGCTCAACCAGGTACGTTACGGATTGCACAGAATCGAGGCGAATGACTTCGTCGAACGATTCACATTTTCGGCTATAAATGCTCTCGGGACCCCCAACAAAACATCTTAGGCATTTCTCTGCCGGACAAAAAACAAGAAGATATGCCCCTTACCCCACCACCACAACATGCAGCCTCCACTTACTCTCTCGCAAGCACTTTTTGCGAAGGCCCCATCCCGTTCTCGAGATAATTCTCCGTTGAACTGGTTTCTTGAATTCGTATTGAATACATAGCGATAGGTCGACGCCCTCTGCCTTCCCTTAAATCCACCCAGGGACAACCTCATGAGCTACTCCGCTACTTAATACCAGCTTTTTATCGCATTAAAGTCCGTCAGGCTCAAATACCAGCTGAATCCCCAAACTTTGAAAGAGCAACGGATCTGGTTTTAGAAGATATTTAATTTATCTGCAGACAGTCATATTGCATCCACTGTTTTACAACGTACCTACCTACCTTTTGATTTATTATTTTAAATAATGAACCTTTGGAATCGAGCATGAAAAAACATTTTTTAAACCCCCTCAAAATTTGATGGTTTACGTTTCAAGGTATGCAGAATCCGAAAATGCAATGAAAAAAATTCTGTCTGTCCGCCGTACGCCGTACCTAGCACTTTTCTTAGTTATCATGTACCAAAATCGATGAAATTTGGTTTATAGGTACCGTTCGGGGTCTAGTTGGTCCGCGAAGCTTGGTGTTACTGTCATTCATCTCTAAGGGGTTCAAAATAGGGGTGGAAATTTTCAGAACGCCATAGCTAGAAATAGAAGGGTTTGGTTTTTTTTACGTTTTTAAATTGATCTTGAACTCTTAGCATTTTTTGAGACCACCCAGAGCACTGTACGATCAGCATCGAAAAGCTTCGTCAACATGGTCGTGAATCAAACGGTATAAATCCGGCCCAGATATCATCGCTAGGGAGCACCTGATTATAATCAAGGATGGCTGTATGAAGTCGAGTTGGTTGTTCTGTGATATTATGGTGATATAGATATATTATGGTGGATCTTTTGAATTTTGTTGAGAGGGACTTTTGCAACTTGAACAACCGTTGAAGTATTATTAATGGGCAACAGAACGGCAAATTATTACACAACGGTTCATTATACTATCTACGTCGAAGGGGCATCTATATAGGTAAATTATTACCCAACGGTTTATTATTTGCCTTCTGATTCATGAATAACTACAAAAATTAATGATTGAATTATTGAATCTCACGGATTTGTAGGAAACTTTTTTCCGGGGCCGGCTCCAGTACTCGATTTCGGGCTTTCCTGGGGGGAGGTCGAGAAAATTGACCGCAAACCGTGACCTACACAGAAGGGGCATCTGTACAGGTAAATAATAAACCTTTGTGTAATAATTTGCAGCGTTTTTGTATCCCTTTTATTATTCAATACGTTATGACGTCTTATGGACACTGTGTACAGCCCAAGGGTGCCGGTTCAATACGCGGTCATCGGTCCCACTTCTTAGGTGTGATAACCAGCCTCGGCCAGAGTTCAAAGTTTGCTCTACCCAGGTACCTTATTGTCAGGCCGCATTTCAGGTAGCTCTGCCGTTTCAGGTAGCGCCCTAGGCAGATAATCCTTAGCCCTCCTATTCATTTCTCCCCAACATTATAAAAATTTAGAAAGGCAAGCTTACTTACTATCAGTTTTAAAACAGCACCAATCAAACAGGGGCGCCATTTCACCAAACTGTTGGGGGGGGGGGGGGGGGGGCAAACACCAGGGGGTATGGGGGGTATGATATATCTACTAAGGAAAGGGGTTCCAGGGTTTTTTCCCCCGCAAATTTGTTTAAATTAATATTACATTTAGATGTAGGCTAATTTTATGCTTCCTTTTACATATTTAAAGTTTCAATAAAAGAATAAATACAAACAAAATCAAAGTACCCTTTTTCAATTCATTAAATTAGCATTGCTACATTCCAATAATATTCATTCAAAATATTCCTTTTTAAAAGAATAACTTTTTAAAAGAAGGCTATGATATTCTAGATAACTCCAGTAGTCATTTTCATTATTTATCAATTCCTTGGGGGGGGGGGGCTAGCCCCCCCCCCCCCTGCCCCCCTTAAATGGCGCCCCTGCAATCAAATCCATACGTTAAAAAACTTATTTTTCCATCAAAATTTTGTCTGTCCTATTTTTTGGCACCCACCTGAAATAAATTCTCCCGCCCCTCGAAAACTGGCGCTCTGCGCAAATTCCCAGTTGTTAGGTGTGTAAATCGGAGGATGCTTATTGCAACCATTGCACTTATGTATCAATATCGTTAGGTCGGCTATTGGTGATATCAACGTTGGAATTTTAATGTAATTGAAACGGCCAATTCCAATAAAATAGAAACTCGAGTGCTGATTACAATACCCATTGTGAGGTGGGGGGGTCGAAAATTAGCACATTTGTTTGTAGAACGAATTCCATTTTGCATCGATAAGATGGGAAATAGTGAATGGGTTCGTTGGAATATCCATAATCACCACCATGCACCTTCTGAATGCCACATGCCCCCCAAAAAAAGAATAAATCAAAACGTGTTTTTTCTGCTGTTGGGTATCTGCGCACACCAATTCGATCAAGCATGAGCAATGACAATTTAAATGAATTGTGCATGCTCATGTCTTACTTCCAGTCAATGTACATAGAATGGACTAGCAGTTACCTACTAGCAATAATAAATTACTCATGTTCTACCCACCGAAGGATACTCATGAGTACTGATAGCATACGACAGACTTTGGTATAGTGAAAAGGGCAACACTTGAATAGGGATACAGCAGGTTGGAGACGCCCCATTACCGAATATTGTTTCTTCCTTGGTTTTAGTCTGCAATAAAACAATAAACTCCCAAAAACATTTATGGCTCCTCAAAAATCCTACACTTACCTATTCCTCCAAATATGCGAGTACGTATCCAACTAAGTATCTATTTTTTGCGGTTAACCCAAGAATAATTCGGTACTGCATTAGTTAGCAGTCGTCGAACAAACAGAAAGCAAATATTACCGTCGCATTAACGGCGAACCGCGAAAAAACTCTCTAGTAGCTACCGCATATCAGTAGGACACCTCTCGAAAGTTACCTCTCTGTTAAGCAACAAATAGGCATAAGGTAAGTATCAAAAACGTGATTTAGAAATGGCATTTCCACAATTTTTATTGTAGTTGCAATATTAGGTTAGGTTAGGTTATATGTTAGGAATATTTATAAGGAATAAATTTCATGGCGCGGCAACCACTGGAATTGGTTTGACAGGTCATGAGAATCGGATTACTTCACGAATGAGACGTTAAAGGCATTTTTTCGTCTGGTAATCCTCCAGGTTGGTCACATCTAAGGTTTTTGAGGTCAATAAAAACCCAGTATCACTGGAATTTTTGAAAATCGGACCAACAGGAGAATAATCCCAACTCGGGACGCTTTGAGATCTACGTTCGGTAGCATTGCTACCAGATACATCCATACCGTATAGCCATCTGTCTACATTACATCAATTTTTCCGTCGAGATTTGTAATTTTACTACCTTGCATATTACAAGTAGGGTGACCACGGACGGTGCTATTTTTCAACCCGTCCTGCTGTCCTTCACATTCCTTGGAAGGACGCCTAAATGTAGGTACTTCTTTTCTAGAACGGTAATTCCAAAGGACCATTCTGACATAAAATATATATTACACTTAATTCGCCAAAGGTTGTAGCATAACAATTTTGTTTTAAATATAAATTTTCAGGAGACGTCCCTTCAGACTGGGAATAGAAAGCTGACTTTCAACCAATAGCTAACAAAGTTAATACTATAAAGTTATGCTTCCCAAAATAGGTAGGTAAGCTTAAAAATTATTATGCTAAGCAGGTTATGATGACTACTCAGAAGTTTTGTCTTGCTTTAGATTTGGGTGTAGTACCGTATGTGCCCCACTTTCAAACTCGTCAGTCATTTTTCAAAAAAAAAAAAACACGATTAGCGTTTTAGAAACATCAAACCACTTCTGTCGTTCTCGTTGCCCTGCACGTTTTTACTACAAGCCTCACACAACGAAAAATTCGCCCAACAAAAGTGGGGGGCACATACAGAACTATTGCACTAGGGAAATAGTTCCGTATGTGCCCCCCCTTGTTTTTGAGCAAATGTGTGACACAAAAGGGCGATCTACACATAAAGAGCGATCTATACACCCACTCACCTATATTTTTTACTAACAGGATTGATGGGGGTTGTAGATCCTCTCTTGAAGAACTCTCTTCTAAATAAAAGGGCGATCTGTACATGAGAGTTATTCATACACTCCACTCATCTATATTTCCGTCTAAAAGGATTGATGGGGGAGTTGTATCTTCCCTTGTCCAGACCACTTTTCTTACAAAAGGGCGATCTATACATGAGGGTGATCCATACACCCCACCAATCTGTATTTTCGTCTAAATGGCAGAGATTGAATTTGAGGTAGGTATCAAAAATATCACATACCTGTATCATTTTTTTTTTCGGACCAATTCAGCAGCAATGTCTGATATTTATTAAATCTTGATATTGTTTTCAGTATCAACGATCTCAAATATTACTCAGTAAGATTTATCATTGAGTGATGTTAAAAGTTATCAAAAATTGTAATGTATATCACTCACAATACAAAACATTTTGTGTCAAAATATTAAGAAGTACCAAGGATTTATTTTGTGAAATTCATTACTTTGGTCGGTTTTGAATTAATATGCTGCATGACTTCGACATTTTCATTTAAAATAATACATTGTTCTGATTTGGTTATTTCAGTTATCCCATATTCCCATATTTCTAATTAAATCCATGCTCAGTTATTCCTATATTTTCTTGTAATTGCACAGTACTTACCTAATTATGCAATTACTAACTATAATACTTAATTGTAGGCAGGTAAGTGGCTTTCTGTGGCTTTTTTACAATAAAGATCAAGAATTCATTTTTTTTCAGAATATTTTGTAGTTATATTCACATAATCTAGAATTAATTCCCGACGTGGATCAAGGTAATGGTCCACAAGCACGTTTGTTAAAAGGAATACAAAATCTGCGTTCCTAGTTGGCATGATGATCTTGATATTTCGAATATGAGAAGTTAATATAACAATCTGACATTGATACTACCTTCGAATAAAAATCGCTCAAATGTTGATACTCCATGTCTAAAAAAAACAAGTATCAACATTTGATATTTTTTTTAAATATCATCCTTTATATTCAAGGATTTATATAAAAAATTATAGCTCAATTCTTGATACCGACAAAATGTTATTAGCATCTCAAAATCAATCCACGCAAAAAGGATTGCTGAGGGGTTGTTTATCTTCCCTTGAAGACCACTTTTCTATACAAAAGGGCGATCTATACTCCTACATGAGGGTGATTAAAACTCGCCGTCACATGCAATGTTATAATTCATACTTTTCCTTATCATAAGCCAACGGTGCACCAGTCGCAAACTGGATCGAAAAAGAAAAAGTCGGAGAGAATTAAATCACAACAAACTGTCGACATGGCGAACATGACATTCAACAAAACATGCCTACCAGCACAAACAACTTCGTGATTTATTACACTCTTTATTACAGTCTTTATTACAGACCTTATTACTTTATTACAGAAGTATTATTAGTTTATTACATAAATAGTTTAACTGTCGTGTTTTTGTATTTTGTGAGCTCGATATTTTTGGAACTGAATCATGTCACCGCTTCAACTGACCTAAAATATTATACTTATTCGCCCTGTCATTTTTCTCAGTATTCATCCCAAATCCCAACAGGACTTTAGTTTAGTTTAATATTGTATTCACTACTATGAACTATGGACAGTACATCGCCTTCTCTGTTTATTTTAGGTTATGCATGTACAGTGGCGTAGCCAGGATTGTTGAATAGGGGGGGGGGGGGGGATCGTAAATAGAAAATATAAGATTTGAATTTATAAACGAAGCTGAATGTAAATTTAACAAAGCACTACATGTTACAGGTAACGGTAGGTAAGATAAACTGATGAAACATGTTTATGGCAACAATGTTAGCGAATTTTCAGAAAAAATGAAGTTATTGCAATCCGTCCCAAATTTTCAGAACATGAATTTTTGAAATTGTTTTATATGCAAATCCTTTTCAGGGCATCTTGATTTCATTCCTAGATTTTAACAACAATTTATATGTATATTACATAAGTACATTTATTTATTTACGTCACTCCAGACGATATTGGGTACATGATAAGCATTCCAAATTTCGCCAAAATGTTCTCAATGTCAGATAAAAGGGTGAGCTCGAATTTGCAATTTTCAAAAATTCTAAGGGGGTCTAGTTTGAGTTTTTATGGGGAAAAATTGGGGGAAACGGCTAAAATCGCAGACAAATGATATTAAATCACTGAAAATGGCATGGAAGGGTCAGCAAAGACAGAAAAATACCATTTCAGTTGTTTTTCATGCAGAATATGGATCAAATCTGGATTTTTGGGGAGTCGAAGTTGGTAGGTATTATGGGCTAAAATTAATATTAATTCACCTGACATAGTTGAGATGGTGATTCACCACAGAAAAGAGGGACTATTTCGATGATACATGCATTTTTCACAAAAAAAGAGTGGGTCAAATTCGACTTTATTAGGGCCAAAAATAGGTAAAAATGGGTCAACGTTGAGACACCTACAGTTCGCTCATCCGGGTGGGAGGGGGGGTTAAAAATTGTTCATGCTCGATTCCAAAGGTTCATTATTGAACATAATAAATCAACATAGAACAAGTTCTGAAGGTACGAATCAAACTGATAGTTAATAGTACACGTATTTCTGTTGTGCTTTAAACTGTAGGATTTGACAGGCATTTTGGAAAACCAATTCATTACCGTAGGTGCCTACGTTAAAAAACTAATTTTTCCCGTCCTTTAAATATTTTGTCCTTAAATGTTTATTGCACCTTAAATTCCCCGTCCCTGGGAATGGCCCAGTAAATCGGTGCCTGTGAACCACCCCTTTATGACGATGGACGTGCCGCAGGCATCGAATTACACTATAATTCGATGGACATTGACAGTTCGATGGCCGTAATATAATTCGATGGCCGTCAGAACGAGAACCTTGAAGTGATGCTGGATGTTCTGTTTTAGGTGCCTACTGCAGGGCCTTTGGATAGCGATTAGTTCGGCCGTATATACTGAGGCCCGTACCCGAAGTTTGAACATTTGGGTGTGTTCATTTGACGTTTCAAAAAACGCACATCCCAGTCTGCAATCGATGATCGATCCATCGGTATAATACATTTACAATGCTGACGGGTGGTTTTGCTGCGGATATTCCTCTAGTAGGGCTGCATTTTGTGAAGCTCTCCGAAGGGTCGCGTTTGGAGGGTGTCGCCTGGCCTCGAATGGCACTATATATTTATTAGGTTTCGTTGAAACTGCCAGTGAATTCAGAAGAAGGATAGTATGTGGATGTGAAACACGTACAGAGAACGCTTATGAACAACGCAAACACAAACAAAGCTCAACAACACACTCAAGAACGCCTTTTGGACCAGTATGATTGAGTAAGATCGTCAACGGCCAATCTCCTCAATATGCTTAATTGTAACTGATCTCGAGAGAAAAAACAAATCCGTCAGGAAAAATGTTGAATTTGATTTGGAAAATATTGAATTTGGTTTGGAAAATGATGAATTTGATTCGGAAAAGATGTAAATCCATATCCATATATCTTTTAACTGCAGTTCACTCCAGTCAAATATAATACTGATTAGGTACATCACACATAAATTTTCAGTACCTAGGTAGTTTATTCGTTCTCAAAGGATGCAAATTGTTGCAAATTGCAAATTTTGATACGTCTTATCTTCGAGTACCAAAGGCATAAGGAGTAGTCGACCCGAGGTCGAGCATCCGCGGGTGAAGTGAACCCAAATCAACCACCTACGAATAAATCATTGAAAACGCCCGGAGGGGGACTTCAAAACCGTTTCCTCTGAATTATTGCTCATCCGTCCCTCCCCGCCTCAGATCTCGGTCGAGCCGCCGCGACGGGGCTGATAAAACGTTTACGAATAACGGGAAAACTCGGTACTAATAATTTGCTCTACCTGAATTATCGAGAGAGGTTTAACGAGGCCCGTCGAAAAATGTGATATTGCGGGCGATTGCGTGTATATCGCAGTTGCTTGTAAGTGGTATTTCACTTCGTTTGACAAATTTTTCAATCAGATTCCTTCAACTACTTGGTTGTGATCTAATCAAGAACATACCCCCTCCCCCCATCGCATTCCTCCCCACCGTAATATTATTCAATCAAATCAAACTCACGACGCCAAACTGACGGAGGCCAAACCGCTTGAACGTAACTCTCAGGTCGCCCTAACCCGTAACCAATGAATTGAATAAAATGAATTTTAACAAACCATTCTGTACACTGCCAGGGACCTTACCGCTGACACAATAAACAAAAACCTTCCTCACACAAGTACCTACATCCTGAATAAGTATATCAGTTATCTGTCCAACCGATGAACAATGTGTAACTATTTCCAACAACTCATATAGAAATTAAATAGAGTTTGGAGGTTCGGTCAGTGAAACGATTTTCTTTATGCCAACGTTTCGTTGAATTTATTCAACATCTTCAGGACTTAGAGATTACGATGATGATGAACTGATGATGATTATGATTATGATGAACAGAAGTTGAGGTGATGATGAAATTGTAGAATTTGCTGACAGTTTGCTTCAATTTCATCATCACCATCAAATTCTGCACATCATAATCGTAATCATCATGAGTTCATCATCATCATCATAATATCTAAGCCCTGAAGATGTTGAATAAATTCAACGAAACGTTGGCATAAAGAAAATCGCTTCACTGGCCGAACCTCAGGAACCTCCAAACTGTATTTATTCCAGCGGTCAAGAACCTCATCATAGTGAAATTAAATAGCTTAAATCTTCGTTTTAGCATGCGCATACAGCTGATAGCTTGGTTCTCTATTACATAACTGTTCCTCCTTTGGACTCCGGCAATAGATTAGCGGGGGATCATCAAATGATGAAGCTGCAACCACAAGAAATGTCTAAAAACTGGGTCGATGATATTAGATCGTAAAGCGAGTGGGTAAACATGGAAAACACCAAAAACTTATCTAATGTGTGTAGCTGTTGAATAGATTTACAAAGAATTATTATTTACACGTTTTTCTTATCCAAAAAATGTTCCAGTCATTTTCCATGGTTTCCACGGTTTCAGGGGCCACCCATTTGCCCTTTGAACACAGCTATGCAAAATAGTTTAGGTTTATTGTATTAACCTTCACCCGCTCGCCTCTCCTGAAGTCACACTTCCGATCGCGTGGGCGGCAAATTGGCCGCCCTTGATTTTTCATAATTTTCACTACTTTTCTTCGTTCGTTTCAAATTAGTTTTGACCAGGGAACTCCAGCACAACATTACAAGCACATTTTTATCATAAATTCTTTATTCAGATAATGGCAATCACAATAAGAACGTAGATATTATATCAAAATCACATTTTCAGTCTTTGAAGGTTTTCTGCACTAAAATAATATTCTGCAGTTCGCAACTTTTTCTATTGAAAGGAGGTAACAAAAGTTTGAATATAATCATAATAATACCTACCTCATTTCGACAAATAACTAACGTGACAATAAACTAAAACGAAAGCTGGCTAGAACAAAAACTAGAATATCCATAGTTCAAAACATTAGAACTTTAGTAAAAAAAAAACTTTACAAAAATACAAAAATTATACTCACGAAGATGAGTTAAAACTTAAAATACTTATCAAATTGGAAAGCTGGCTAAATCAAAACTAGAATATCCATAGTTCAAAACATTAGAACTTTCCAAATCGAGATGCAAAACATTCATGTTTCAGTTCAAAATACAGCAGAGTACGACAAGAAATATCGATGAGAAGCCCTACACATGTTCTAGAATACTGTGAAACTAGTACAGTTGAAAATACATGCGAAAGGAAAATTAATATTTACTTACATTTTCAAAATCGTGCGATGCGAAAACTGCCACGTTACCGCTCGCGTAGGCGGCAAATTGGCTCGAACCTGATGTCCCCAACTTTGGAGCAGTACTGACTGGGCTGACGTGTCCACCACGATCGGAAGTCAACGTAGTCTAGCAGGAAAGATATTAACTAGAGAATACATGGCGCTCTTGGGGCTATCACGATACTTTGAGCGAGCATACACGGGAAAATTCGAAAAGGCGGCCAATCTGCCGCCTACGCGAGCGGATGAAGGTTAAATTATTTTTATGTACCACTTTTCCAATTTTTAAACATTTTATCTCAATGTATTTCCAATTTGGACCCATATAACTGCTTTAAAATGTTTTTCAACATTTTTAAATAGATAATATAATATTATTATATCGAAAATGGAACGAATAATTTTTCAGCTCATTCGCACGAATTACCGTTTTACATAAATATACTGTTGTGATCATACGAGTAGGGTAGGTTTGGGTAGGTCGTAGGAGAGGAAGGATGTGCTCCTTAGGAGTCTTTTCGGATCGCTAACACCCCGCGGTTATCACCACAGCAGATGCCAAGCTAGAGGGTGGCACACTGGGGTTATCACCACAGCGAGTGCTAGATGAAGGAGCGTCCCAAGGTTATCAACAGAGCAGACGTTAAGGATAAGGATATTGACAACCCGGGGTTATCACCACAGCGAGTGCTAGATGAAGGAGCGTCCCAAGGTTATCAACAGAGCAGATGCTAAGGATGAGGATATTGACACCCCGAGGTCATCACCACAGCGAGTGTTGGAGGAGGAAGCACCTCGTGGTTACCACCACAGCAGGTGCGAAAGGTAGGAGAGAGAGAGAGAGGAGGTGTAAGGGTGAGTGAGAGAGAAGTCGTATGTAAGATCGAGGTCGGTAGAATGAAGTGCTGGGCGAGCCGGGCGCATTATATAGATGCCTCCACCACGTCCCTCGCCTTTTGACCGTTGTTAACGGTCATTGAGAGTCGTTGGGAGTTCGATGGAGGGTAAGCCTTCTGGGCTTCAGCCGAGGCGTCGCACAGCTCGTCTTTCTCCTTGTTTATTGGTTAAATCTATATTTACAAATACATGTGAGTGGTATATATATTACGCTGAGGGGTACCACGACATACAGGTATACCGATCTTTCATCGAACACCTCCAGGATGGTTCCAACAATTTTGTGATTGGATTTTCTGCGGTCCCGAGTGAAACCAAGCTTGCCTTTTGCTTTTTGCACTGACCATCCGAGTGTGACTTCTGAAAATGTCCGTTGGAACGAAGTTATGTCCGCTACCGGTAAAATCCAGGGCCGGTCGTTGGAGTCGACTTCTCCCAAGGAGCCAGCGGGAGGTGGCGGGTATTTATAAAGCAAAGGGCTCATTAATTGTGAATGCTCGCAGTACGTGCTGTGGTGTCCTGAAATAGCTGTAGTCCCGCGTCCTCCCCGAGTACCACGTGCGATTTCCCCCACGCTAGAACGAACTTGACAATGGGACAGCGTGAAAAAATATCCGCAGCTTCGCCGGACCCCGTCGGTAGCTTACCGAGATTTCGAGTCGAGCCCTGCGAATTTCATCAAAATCCCTCGACAGCACCGTAGGTCTTAGGGCCGGTTTCACCAGTACTTCCTTACCAAGGTTAAAATAAGACATTGTTTGATCGAATAGGAGATTTGAAGCGTTGGTCACAGACAAGTGGGTTCCACGAGTGTAATCAACAGTTATAATGTTTTCATAAAACTTCGATCTAGAGTATCTAAACGTCGACTTAAACGTCGATTTAACGGCATCATGGAGGTGTTTGCCCACCAAAATGGAGGCGTTGGAGGTGATAACGATTGATAACGCAGTAGCTGACGTGCATTGTGAAGTTATGTACCTAACTACATGTGCTCATTTGTTTTTTGGCGTTTGGTTTGTTGTTGATTGCAGCGTTACGTTTATTTTTGAAAGAAAGTTTGTTGACTGTCGAAATCGCGGAAACCAGCATAGACCCAGCGTCGCAAAAACGAAAACACGGCACGGATTTTGATTGACGTTGTTCGCAAGTATTTCAACATTATTGAGCGTAAGAAAACCGACGGTTCTTTTCTGTCGTTCCTGTTATAAAATATTATATTCCATGCAGTACATCATAATATATCCATAATAATGAGTCCCGATGAGCCTACTAAGGTAGGTAGGTTATGTACCTACACAACACAATTCTCGCTAACAAGTGGTCCGATTTCTCTTTGGTGGGCAGGTAGTTGATTGTCCTCTATGAATTTCATTGCGATTGGAACTGTATGGTTTTATTGCTAATTTTAAATTTTATAGCTCAACTACGCTTGCGCAAACACGAAATCCCAATCTCTCGAATCGCTATTAAAAAAAAAATTGCAATATTATCCAAAGAACTGCATGATCGACTAGAACTTTTTTGTTGATAGGTAGGTAAAGGTTTCTCTCTCTCATCCATCGACGATGGCGAATTGTCTTCTTCTTTGCCCTCCAGTACCAACCGAAATGCCCTAACCTATCCTCTACTAATTTTCTTGGATTTAGAATTAATAATAATATCAACAATAATAATAATAATAGAAAATGGTTCGCATGAAAACTGTCGAACTGGCAAGATGGCGAAGTAAAGCGTTGATTTAGGACGCTGACCATCCAAAATCGACTGGTATTTGTCTCTTCTGATCACTGATTTATCTTAACCGAGATGGTGAAACACGACATCGGTGTTTAACACCTGAGATGTTCGGTATAATAAGTAAACGTTGACTAAAACCTTCGGTGAATCCTGGCCTTAGTGTCATAGTTGCTGAACAGGAGTCATGGTAGTTCTGGAAGGCGATAGCTGAGGCTTTCTAAAACCTATGACTTCTACTGGTTGATGAGTACGAATCTTCAAACTTCAGGGATCAATTTTACAACTAATTAGGTATTTGCAATATTTTAGAAACGCTTTTGGCCACTGGGGCAAACGCGACAAAATCTCGATTTTTCAATCTTTGGATAATTTTTTTCTTTATCCGTTTCTGGTAGTTTCTGGTAGCTGAAGTAAGAATCAATATGAGGCAGCAAAATAATGTCCCAAAGCTGAAATTTTGGTAAATAAGAATAACTATGGATACTTTTCCCAGAGTAGCTTCTGTCTCCGCCCTGCTTTAAAAAGTTCTTCCGTTGCTGCTACACATACCCACCCAAAAATGAAGAAATATTTGGGCAAAATAAGTTGGATGAGAATAGTTTTGAAGGGTTAATACGATATTTTAGAAAACATTCCTTTGATGTCATTTTCTAAAAGCTCCATGAGCCTCCCACTTGCTTGGCGATTTTTCTCCCTACCATAATATTATATTCAAGTTAGCTTTATTTATTTCAGCTGATTCGTGTTGTAGCCACTTCTAGCGACAAAATTTAATGGTATATCAGAGTACATCCAGGTTGATGATATTCATCACGTGTCTTAGATGAGAAGCACAGTGGGCAGCAGAATTGAGTTGTTTAGAGGAAAATCGCTCGGCATTGTCACTTTAGTAGTCAAGTTGTTGCAAACCTGGCAGCAGTACCCGCATGGCAGAATGCGTGGACAGCGTCTTAAAGGAAGGAAATGCTGGTTGAGCGATAGCGGCAACGAATGAACGGCGTGGACCGACACAGCGAAGGTAAGGTTTATTATAAGTTGATGTTAGGGCTTATCAGCACGACAGCAAGTATGGTGAGGGTTTGCTTTACGAATATCGTTCAAATCCTATCCTGTTTAGCCAACTGTTTCATTCTGTTTGCCAAGTTCCTATTTCATCATGATTTTGGCAAGTCTGGAGTGTACAAACATCATAACCTATTCTAGTAACCTATTTTAGTACCTAGAGTTTGCAATGAATGTTACGGGTTATTGTAGAAAATTGTAGTACCCGGTAGTGGTAGCAGAGCACCTACGCTCGTGTAAGAAACAATACACGAGCAAAAGGGTTCACAATCTGTGAATTCCCGATCAGTCGATTCCCCAAAGGGCCGAGCAATCTTGCGAGGGAGGCTGGGCAAAATGCAGATAAAAAGGCCGGCTCCGATAAGATCCCAAGTGTTTTCGAGCAGAAGGAGGTGCCCGTTTTTTTTATTCGGACCCCGCCGAACAATAGCCACGAAATGTTGGATGGGCCGGGAGAGAAAAACGTCTTGATGCCAGATCCACTCGGCGATAATAGTCCCATTACCTCCATGAAATTAATTTCGAATATCGCGTGTTTATTTTGGGGGTTTGGGCCAGCAGGCGCCGCTGTACGGCGGCTCATTTCGGTCTTGCAAAGTTGGACGTTAAACCAGCGATGCGCTAATTAAAGTGATAGATCCAGACGACATTAACGCCCACTTCACACTTATTATTAGATGTTTGAGCTATTAAATGTTGAAACGGAGAAACAACTTCAGGTATGATCAGAAATAAAGCGAGCTGCCCTGTTATACGCCCAGCCTACTGACCCTCCGTACATGGTGGTTGATTTATACCAGTGGTTCTCAACGGGGGCGATAACGGGGGGGGCGATGGAGGGATACTGAGGGGCGGCGAACTTGTTTTGGGCGGTGGGGGGGCGGTGAGCATGTTTATATATTGACACTTCAAACAACAAAAAACACTTCAAAAGGTTCAGGAATCTTTTCTATTCAGTGCTTGAAATGTATTTAGGTACATCTGAGAGGCTGATACCTAGCTATAATTTATAATCGATGCTGCTTACTTGACCGATAAATTCGCCAAATTCACTGGAATCAATTCGCAACTTCAAGGTGGTGAAAATGTCATAAAAAACGAAATCTGTTGTGATTTGCCAGTTTTCAATCCTGTCGGATGAGAATAGTGAATACTATCCTGCATAGAATATTGAAATCGCTTCGATGAAATAGTTTACTGTGAACACCTTTAGTCTTTGCATAAGACCTTTTCCGAACGCTTTGAGGATATTTTGTCCTCAAATGGTCTTGAATCCTCTGTACACATTGAGATAACAGATGTTGAGATTCAGGAAATATTGATTGAACTTTCAACTAGTGAGACGTAGAAAGCCAGTTTCCAGGATGATGGTAGGCTCACGGAATTTTGGCTTCAAGCTAAACCCAACTTCTAAGCGATTGGACCGATTTTTATGGAGATTTTTGCATCGTGTTCCAGGGGATCCTAAATGGAGGTCCTAATGTTAGAATCCAGTTTTACCCATGTGTTTTCCGGGAAATTACAGAAAATCTCACAACTGTACTGGTTGAAAGTTGTGTTTGAACCTCCGTTTCGCCACCTATTTTTATACCTCTTCGAAATTTCCACGGAATGACGATGAAGGGAAGAACGTCGCGAGAGAAATTCGGAACAGTTGATGAGTCACCAGTAGCGTTTTTTGGGTCGCTTTTTCATGTCGTGACGTTTATCGGCCGGTGGGCCCATTCTAAAAGAAATCGACTAGGCTTCTAGTAAATGAGACTTGCGCCTTCATCTCACTAACATTGAACCTCATTTTAAGAAACTGGCTCTGAACCACAACAATCCCACACACTGCTGTTTGTACTACATTCATAACAAGTACTATTATTTTTGTAAATTACGTTCTGTTTTAATCGTCTGTTCAATTCCTTTAATTCGAATTTTACTATTTGGACCCCCCAAACTATTCCACACCCAAACTTAAGGATTTTCCCATTAGGTGGGCGTTG